>OZ007512.1:1316508-1522170 GCA_963931865.1 Axinella damicornis
TGATAGGTCCTCCGACGAACACCTTCTTGACCCCATCCAACATTCCCCGGTCGGAAATCACCACAGGGGAGGTTGAAAAGCTAGAATTACTGCGCTTGAAATATTTCATACTGAGAAGGACCACAAAGTTCGATTCAACTTCATCCTTGCTCGTATCTCTCTTCCTTCTGAGCAGTGCTGGGGTCACACGAACTCTCTCAACCATTTGCAAGAGTCTCCGGGATGTGTGATGTGCACTGTCTTCCATCCCTGTCATGTGACTTGGTCCATTAGTCACATGACCTTGCACATTATCCACATTTGTAGTCATGTGACTTTGTCCAACAGGCTTGCCACCAGAGATGTAATCTTGTCCGTTAGTGGTCTGACTATCACGCTTCTGGCGCACTATCGGTTCGAACACCTGCCAGACAGTGTTTGGAAGAACTTTACTAATTCTTTCACCGGACTTTGCGTAATAGAACTTGTGAGAAGAATTCAGTTCCAAATACTCTACCGCTTCTGCGTACACAAGACGAGTCCTCAGGCGATTCAAAGCGGTTGGTTTACTGACACCGATGCTTAGCTTGTCTGTAGCAAGTTGCGTGAGAAGGATGAGCGAGACGTTGAACGTTCTGCAGTAGCTGAGGTACGGCGACCTCTCTCTCAAAGTCCAGTTGGTGAACAAAGCGGCCATGTCCGTCATGATGATCAGGGAGAACCTCTTGACTTCTCTCCCATTCAATGGCACTGTGAGGGTGGGTTGCCTAGCAACAGAGTGGCGATACAAGGCGAAATCAATTCGCTGGGACTCTAGCAGTATCTTCACGTGCTCAGTAGTCTGCAGTGAGTTACTCGTGTACAGCAGCAAGACTTTAGGATGAACATCCCCCAGTCGGCTTCTTTTCTGAGGCTGTACTGGCGCCTCTAGTTCGTCATTCCGTGTTTCTTCCGTACTACTGGATGTAATCCCCGGATATCCCTCCGTATAAGTCCGTAAAATGGATCCATGCCCTCCAATGGCATTGCTGTAGTATACAAACCCGTACACTGCTATCACGAACAGTACCAGAACCACCAAACGGCGCAGTCCAGAGAGTGACAGCTTTGACCTGCAGCGGTTCTTCAGGAATACTACGAGGATTCGGGAACTAGACCGCATGCTTGAGACTGACTTAAGGGGTTATTTTCAAAAATGTTGTCGGTGAACTTAGGGTTAAATTAAGTTTAGTGGGTGGGGCTAGGGCTATGGGATAATAATTCACTCCGACCTTACATGCCATAGGAGAAGTTAGCTGTGTCAGGCACCACCGAGTTTCCGCACTTGATTTGCAAGTAAGGCCACTGCAGCTATAGATTAGATAGATAGATGGACAGATAGATAGATAGATAGACAGATGGTTAGATAGATGGGTAATTAGGTAGATAGATAGATGGATAGATATATAGACAGACAGACAGACAGATAGATAAGTAGATAGATAGATAGGTAGGTAGGTAGGTAGGGATGACCCATTAGCCCAGATGGCTGATTGTCCAGTTTGGAGGAGGCGCAGGCCTGTAGCTAGAGTCTTGCGGGCCAGCTTCATTTTCTAAGTAGGGAGCTTTCGGCCACACGCCCTACTTGGAAATGGTGACCCACGAGACTAGCCTGTAGCATGGATGGGAGGTGGTTTGGTTCCCAGACCATTCTGCACTTTGTTTCCCCGCCCACCGCAGAATCGAAATGCAAGGTGTCCTGGGAACCCAACTAGACGGAAGGTGATTGTGCCTCGGTGATTCTTTACCTCCAGACGTTTGCTGCATATGCAATTGACGTATTCTCAATAAGGCTCCGTGTCATGAGTGGCAAGAAGCGAATGTACCATTTTCATGATCCCTGCGCGATTGCTAGAAGCAGACAAAGCTCCGTTTTTCCGTACTAGCAATATTATTCTTGCCACTCAAAATGGCTGCCGGCGTCACGTGCACTTAAATTCATGACTGCCTGCATCTCGCACACTCGATTTTGTGACGTACATGTATTTGCATAAGGTCTATACAGTACATGCATACTAGAGGCGATGAATAGCCTGGGTATAATGCTTTATCATTCTCTTTCTCCCTGTCCCCCCTCCTCCCCCCCCCCCCCCCCCCCCGAAGTGTCTGGCTACACTGTGGAACTGCTGTACGATGCCCAGGCTGATATTGGGGAAGGTCCCTTCTATGAGCCCCAGACGAACCAGCTCCTCTGGGTCGACATCAACGGCCACTCCATCAACTTCCTGGACTTGGAGAAGAAAGAAAACCGGTGAGAATACCTGTGTGCGTGGCTGCGATCTGGACCCCAGCAGGTTATACTTACGGATTGCCTTAGCGCTACCACACTAGGCAAATAGCAGGTACAATGGCCTCAGACGGTCCTGTAATCCTTCTCCAAGCATATCAAGTTCTCTGAGGGGTGTGCCCCGAACACCTCTAGGTTAGATGTGTGCGGTTTGCACGGGTTGCTTCAGGCGCCACAGTTGACAGTGCCCTCGTGCAATCCAATGCAGGGTCCTTGAGCGCTTGTCCTTTCTACCACTTTCTGCCCTCGACATCATGCATGTGAGGAAAGATACCAGGCCCTCCGTGTTCTTTGTACAACCAAAAACAGCGTGAACGAGGCTACGAGCTAAATCACCCTAGAGCTAGCCTCGTTCCCAGGCCCCATACGACGGGGCCTGGGAACAAGGCCACCCTAGAGCGGCTTACAGTGTAGTGGCATAGACCCAGTCAGCTGGCGTGCGCACATTGTTGTTTGAGCATGCAATGGCAGCTGTACAGGTGTGATGGACTGAGGATGCTGTGGGTGTGAGATACTTCCTGTATTTTGAGTTCAATTCTGTCCCCTGGTCATGTGGCTTTCCTGTCTGCTTTCGGTTACTAGGGGATGTAGTGGATTACTGTGCTGTTAGATCATTAATTTTGGTTTGGTAGGTGAATTTAAAGCACCTGTGAGCTGTGCCAATTGTCGGCCTCAGTTGTATTTTCTTCTCGTTGCTGAATCAGTGTCGGCTACCGTGCAGCCTCAGCCTAGCCTATCACACCTGGAACAACTAACCTTCAAGCTCTAGCTGTAACCATGGTAACCCTCTGGATGATCATGGTACTCGTAACAACAAACGCTGAGGCAAGATTTGTTATTTGTTTTCTTCCCTAAGTGTGAAGGTTGTAATGCCATTCCGTGTACTATACTGTTTAGCAGTTTTATTTCGCGGGAGAAAGCTTTCGTGAATTTGCAGTTTGCCACAGCCACTAACGTAGTCTGCATTGGCATTGAGCGGCCAGTGTACGAGCGATCGGTTACCATAGTCGTGATACTCAAAACTGGTTCAACCACTGATAGTATATAGACCATCCAGCTTTGTTAAGTAGCATATTATACCTTTACCGTTAGGTAGCATTAAGGTAGCATTATACCTTACCGTTAGGGTACCTTTGACCATCGGTAGCATTAGGTAGCATTAAGGTAGCATATTATACCTTTACCGTTAGGGCACCTTTAACGGTCGGGGCCCCGACAGTTAAAGGTACCCTAACGGTAAAGGTATAATGCTACCTTAACACAGAACTCGAGTCAACCCACTTCTCACCTCTGTGTGTAGGACGTTGAAGATGTCCAACACAGTGAGTGCCGTGCTGCCGGTGGAGGGGTCCCCCGATAAGGTGCTGGCTCTGATTGGGCGAGATATATGTCTCGTGGACAGGGAGACAGGTACATACACATTGCCCCCCCCCCCCCCCCCCCCCCCCCCCTCCTCCTCCTGGATCCTCCTCTCTCCAGTAGATGTTCTGCCATTTGGGAACGACATTGTTTAGCTAATTTGAAAATGTGTTTCAGCTAGTATCCACAACTGGAACTAACCACTTAATTGTGTCTACTCGGACGAGTTACCTTTGCACAGTGCTGTTTCAAAGAACCCGCAAAATCCAGTACTCCTCCCGTTGTTTGAAGGCCAGGGAACAAGGCTGACATAGCCTCTTTACGCTCCTGGTAGGTGTTTCATGTGATGTATCAAACTGAACAGCAGAAAGGAGCTGGCCAATAACTGATCACTTGCGCTATTGGTCTCTGCATGCATGGTGGATAATAGCCTCGTTCCCAGGCCCACACGCGGAACGCGGAAGAGGGCCTGGTGACACTTGGCAAAATTTTCGTATGTGCACAGTCAGCATAATTGCGTAAGTGATTACATTCCTTACTTGGATGCATTCGAAATCACGCGGAAGGTAGCTGTTGGTGATGGCTAAGTAGAAAGTCCTTGCCAAGGAGCAACCGGAGGTGAGTCTTGAAGGCTAGAACCGCAGTTTTATCAAACGGCTACACTTTTCACGGGGTAAAGAATGTAATTACTATATTGGCAATGGACGAACATGATTCGCCTACCCGAAATCAAGACTGCTCAGCTCAGCACATACGGGAATTTTGCCAAGTGTCACCAGGCCCACTTCCGTGTTCCGCGTGAGGGCCTGGGAATGAGGATACCGAATAATGTACGCATCTTCTGCTCATGAGTTGCCTCCCCCTCAACCGTTTGTCTAGCCTCGTTCCCAGACTCCTCCCTGGCTTTTTTCACATATGTGACAAGTAGGAGAGGAGGAGCCTGGGAACGAGGCTACCATTAGGCTGGACCGGGCTTGGATGAATCGCGATAGAAGATAACAGATACAACTACAGAGCCAAGAACTTGAAACTATATACACTTGCGACCACTATAACCTATATATACCTATATATATATTAACCCTTTGTGCACAAAGTAGAATATATTGCACTGTCATGTGACTCTGATTGAGAACTTCCATTGGTTGAAACGAGCATCCCACGCTTGTATATTATTACAGGGGCCTCTGACACTCTGGCTACGGTGGACGAGGATCACCCGACCAATCGGTTCAATGATGGCAAGTGTGACCGGTTGGGCCGGCTGTGGACCGGTACGATGGGGTTCGAGCAGGGTCCGGGGCGCTTGAACCCACACATGGGGTCAATGTACTCCTACACTGGAGGTAATTTATTGCTATGCAAGACCCTAACCTCGTTCCCAGGCCATCGCCCAGCTTTTCGTTGCTTACGGTACGGAAGTGTGGGAGAGAGCCTGGGAATATGGAGTTATGTTAGTAGGTTAACCAGAAGGATAAAAATGTCCTTTGTAAAACAAATTTCATGCAATACGGCACCTAAGCATAATGTATATTAGCTGAGAATGAGCTAGCCTCGTTCTCATTTCTCTCTCAGGCCTGGGAATGAGGCTAGCTCGGATACTGAACTAGCCTAAGGCTATATTAATATCTGGTCATCTGACTCAAGTTCCATCGGGCTGTAGGTGTATATATTTTTCACCTGTGAATTCAAACGAAGACCTGCACACCAGGTGATGAAAGCAGGTGTAGCTACATCCTTCAGAGGGGATCGATGTAAAGCTGTTAGTATACCAACAATTGTGGGCCTACAATGATAAGACAACTTGATCCCAGGCCGTATGAAATGTGGCTTAGCAACTTCTGCGAGTTCAAAATGTTGCTTCCACTGCCAAAAAAGTGGCGATACTTATTTTGCAGGTGAAGCAGGTATACAAAAATAGCAACAGTTGCTAACATACTATTGTACTAGCCCCCAGCGTTTGTCGCCTCGTTCCCAGGCCTTCTCACCCCAGCGTTTGTCGCCTCGTTCCCAGGCCTTCTCACCTCAGCGTTTGTCGCCTCGTTCCCAGGCCTTCTCACCCCAGCGTTTGTCACTTGCAGTACGCAAGCGACAAATGCTGGGGTGAGAAGGCCTGGGAACGAGGCTAGGGAACGAGGTGAGATGAGAAGGCCTGGGAACGAGGCGACAAATGCTGGGGTGAGAAGGCCTGGGAACGAGGCTAGGGAACGAGGTGAGATGAGAAGGCCTGGGAACGAGGCGACAAATGCTGGGGTGAGAAGGCCTGGGAACGAGGCTAGGGAACGAGGTGAGATGAGAAGGCCTGGGAACGAGGCGACAAATGCTGGGGTGAGAAGGCCTGGGAACGAGGCTAGGGAACGAGGTGAGATGAGAAGGCCTGGGAACGAGGCTACTATTGTACCAGACTAAAATACACGATAACAAACCATAATTATACTATTAGACAAGCATACTTAATAATGTACAGGAACAAATAGACTTGACATTCACAGTTTTGCAGTTGGTTCCACAGTGAGATGGTGTGCAGAAAGTAGGAGAACTGATGTGCATTAGAGTGTACAACTGGCTGTGTGAGTAGGTGGGGACTGGAAAGATTGAGGAGTGGTCTTCTCACCAGTGGTATTTCAGAGCGTCAGCATATGACAAGTGCTAAATCATCTCATACACCACACACACACATACACACACACACACACACACACACACACACACACACACAGGCAAGGTCACAAAGCACTCATCTGGAATAGACATCTCCAACGGAATAGGCTGGAACCCGGACAACACCGTCATGTACTACATTGACTCCCTTCCCAGGAAGGTCTACGCCTTTGACTACAACGAGCAGGAAGGCACAGTGACCAATCAGAGAGTGTGTATTGACTATGCAAAAGATGATTCGCTAGGGTTACCGGACGGGATGTGCATGGATGTGCAGGGCAGGGCCTGGGTGGCCGGGTTCTATGGCCAGGGAGTGACGTGCTGGGACATGAACACTGGAGAGATGGTGGATCAGATCAAAGTCCCGGCTAAACGGACCACCTCGTGCTGCTTTGGGGGACCGAACTATGATTGGCTGTTTGTGACAAGTGCGTGTTTTGGTGTTGAGGCTGGAGAGCGGGAGGAGTTCCCCCACTCCGGGGGGATATTTGTTGTGAAGGGGCTGGCGGCAAAGGGAGCTCCCGCACATTGTTTCAAACAATGAGGTCTTGTGTGAGGCTAGGGATGGAATAGTGATGTACTCTTTGTTGTTCATTGTCAATGATCACATTAATTCTTTCTCATTGATTTGAAGTTTCAGCTTTAACTCTTTACCAACCATAAGAAACAGCTTAAGGAAGTAAAATCTCGCGTAACGCCTAGTATTAAATTTCCCGTATAAATTCTTATGGGCTTATGGGAGCTCATGACGGCTTTCGCATGCAGTCATTGGTTGGTGAAGAGTCAATGTGGAGATTCTCTAGGAAGGATTTGCAATTTGTATTGGGTTCTGCAGGGCGGGACACTAGCGTGGACTAGCCTTGTTCCCAGGCCGTCTGTTGCTTCGAGTCGCATATGTGACCTTTGAACCCCTGTCAGATAAGCTTATCTGACAAGGGTTCCAAAGTTACGTATGTGACTAAAAACGAAGTGGCAGACGGCCTGGGAACGAGGCTAGGGGTGGACTGGATATTTAATGTGCACATTCGTTGTACGTCAATGGGCATTTAATATTATTTTTGTTAATGATGCTAATATTAGGTATATAGAGCTTCACCTTTAATGTGGAAGATCCCCTATGAAGGGTTTCGATAACGAGTCAAGTATGTATTGGGGACTATATACTATACGTAAGTTTTGATGCATACACTGTCTATGCAGCTAACTCCAATGTGCATGTGTGATATGTCACATGATTGGATGGAATAATTATGTGTAGCAATTAGCTAAGTTTCACGTGATTTCGACACAATGGTTATAATAACTGTTGACTAGCAGTAATCTGTGCAATCTGCACAGCTGACTGTTAAGATGGCTACTGGACTGAGAGTTTTGGTGCTGTCATCTCTCCTGTTTGGTCTGACATCCACTGCTGTCAGCAGTTCTGTGCTCTACTATGTGAGACCCAGTGTACCTGCCAGAGCAACATGTCCTGGACAACCCTGCTTCACACTGGACGAGTATGCAGAGAACAAGACGGAATACTTTGTGTCTGACATCAGAATGGTGTTCCTCTCTGGAGAGCACAAGCTAAGCCGAGTGATAGAAGTTGCAAATGTCACAAATGTAACATTTGTTGGTTATAACAGTACTCTCGAGCTCACACAGCCTGATGCTCATATTGTGTGTAATGGTTCAGATTCGTCACTGACGTTTACAAGCATCACTTTTCTCACAATCATTGGTTTGAAATTCAGTGGCTGTGGTGCTAGCGAAATAGGTACGATTGTCCTCAACAAGGTCTCTGACTTCCAACTGCTCCATGTCAGTATCTCTGGGGATGGCCATGGCTTAAACGTCATTAGTCCATTTGGCAATTCGATCATCTTGGATTCAGAATTCTACTCCAGCCCAGTCACGGTTACGTCCCCTTCCGATGAAACCTCCCTACAAAACATGTCGAGTCTTGTCATTGGGAACTCTCTCTTTCTCTCCAGTGGATTCGACATCACTGCAAAATATTGCAACATCCAGCTCAACCTTAGTCTGAGTCACGTGACTATGCTCCAGGGAGGCATTTCAGGTTCCTGTCTCTATGAACGAGTTGGCAGTATTGTTTTGGACCTAGACAGTGTTACCATGCACGATGGGAGTATAGAACTATTTGACAATCGGGAGTTACGCCTTCAGTGTGCTGATCTTAGTGTTGTGGTTCAAATCTGCAACAGTACAATCAGCAACAGCAGTGACCCTGGCATACGTGTTCAAGGAGGAGTTACAAGTGTCTATATAAACAATTCTGATATCATTGGTCCAGGAGACAAGAATACCTTGTATATAACCTCGGTTTCCGATTCTTCGTGTACAATTGAGAAATCTGTTGTTAGTATTGGGGGAGGTGTGCAGCTGTACTCACTCGGTGCTCAATCAATCAGCATCCGCAATAGCACCGTGAGCAACAGTACAAACGTGTTTCGGGCTGGCATAGATGTTTCAGGACAGGGAAATATGAGTGTCTACATAGACATAAAGAATTCTGAAATAAGTGGACACAAGATGTGTGGAGTGTGTATATCCAATTCAATCCAACCAGACTTTTTTGTTTATTCACTAACAATTGAGAACTCTCTTGTGAGCAATAATCAGCAGGGAAGCATACATCTAAACACCTTTGGCAATGGACCCGGCCTTCACTTTGTCCGAATCAGCAATGGCACCATAAGTAGCGGTGTATATGGAGTGAAAGTTAAAGGTGGGACAAACGCAAGTGTCTCCGTAAACAATTCTGAAATCGTTGGACACCAGCGCTCGGCCATTGCCTTAAATCCAGATTTCCATTCTTCAGTTATAATTGAGAACTCTGTCGTGAGTATTGTGGGTGAGAAGTACCTTTCTGGGGGATCAATAGATTTGAACATCAATTATGGGGGAGGAGGCCATCAGTTGATCAGGATCTGCAGTAGCACCATAAGCAGTAGTAGTGACTGGTACGGCATACAGGTGAGAGGGATGACTAACACAAGCGTCTACATACTGAACTCTGAAATCACTGGGTTCAGAGAAGGTGTACATATATCCACTAGCTCTGGAATGCGATGGAATGAAGAACAACCAGATACGTATGCTCTACTTACGGTTGAGAACTCTGTTGTGAGTAATGAGGGAAGCACTGGTCTGTTCTCGTCTGGCGTCAGTGTGTCTGCAGCTACATTTCAATCTGTCCTTCAACTGATCGTGATCATGATCTCCAATAGCTCCATAATAAACAGCACGGACACAGGAGTACAAGCTGAAGGAGGATGGAACACGACTGCACGTGTCAACATACACAATTCTGAGATCACTGGCCACAGGAGATATTGCATTCGTATAACTCACAGACAGCCCGATACGTATTCTGAACTTACAATTGAGAATTCTGTTGTGAGCAATACCTGGAACAGTGGTACTGGCATATATGTTACAGGACCAACGAGTTTCTACATTAACAATACCCAGATTGTTGGACACACAAATGGTGGCATGTATTTTGATTACCCGGGTCCTACCTACTCAAATACAATACAAAACAGTGCTGTGAGTGGAAACGTGCTCATGTCCCGTGATAGTCTATCTGGTGCCGCACTAACACTGCAAGGTGGAGCGTCAGTATTACTGAGAAATGTTTCTTTTGTAGAAAATGCCGTGTTTACCGATTTAACTATACCAACAGCGGTTGTCACTCTGGCATCTACCAAAAACGTCACCTTTGTGAACTGTATCTTCTCAAGCAATAT
The DNA here is from genome assembly GCA_963931865.1 of Axinella damicornis. NCBI lineage: Eukaryota > Metazoa > Porifera > Demospongiae > Axinellida > Axinellidae > Axinella > Axinella damicornis. Next base: position 1,326,589 of record OZ007512.1, read on the forward strand.
TGGCACCCCCATTCTAGCTTACAACAGCAATTTCACAGTTGAAGGAACTAATACATTTGTCAACAATTCAGGATATCAAGGTGGTGCCATGGCATTCTACGCGAACAGTCAAATGTATCTTCAAAACCATACACACATCACGTTCAAGAACAACCGCGCTCAGCGAGTGGGAGGAGCTATATATGTCTACAGCAATCCCATTGATCACTTCGAGATATCCGTCAAATGTGACGGCGATCCTAATCCGAAAAAGTGTAGATGTGATGACAATGTCAATCTAAAATCAAAGTGTTTTCTATATTTTAACATGTCTGTGAGCTCAAGAATCTTAGAAAATCTTGACATAAGACTGAACTTTATTGACAACACGGCGGAGAATGGTGGAGGAAGTTCTTTATATGGGGAGAGGATCAACATATGCCATGTTGCAAATGGATATCCATATTCCAATCTTGTAGGATACCAATTCTTTGCTGATAGCAGGTTCATCTCTTTGGAGCCGAATGCTACCACGGACCTCTCTTATATTACGTCCGACCCATCGAGAGTGTGTTTGTGTACGGATGAAATGATTCCCGACTGCTTGCTTGTATTCCCGAGTAAAACAGTTTATCCTGGAGAAACCTTCTTCATTCCGGCCGTTGTCGTCGGACAGAATTTTGGCACAGTGGATGGTTCCGTTTACAGCCAGTTCATACCCGTAGGAGGTAACAGGAGTTCTCCTCGGCTCGGAGACATGCAACAGTTTCAGGGAACCCATCAGCAGAGGTGTACTAAGCTACACTACTCCATAAAGACTGAGAATTCAGAAGAATTCCTCGTTCTCACCAGTAGTAGCATTCTCATCTCACAACTACCTGACAGTGACAAAATTGAATGTTTACAAGAATCGATTGAAACATATTCTCAGCCGGGGAAATTCCATGGCAAAATCAAAGACGCTCTGCTGTCCACTCCGGTCTATATCAATGTCACCTTGCTGCCCTGCCCACTCGGTTTCGTGATGTCCCGTGACCCGGCTCAGTGCGTGTGCGACAAGCGGCTACATGCCTGTAACATCAACAACCAAATGGTACACCGCAATCAGTCGACATGGATCAACGCTTCCTTCATTGGCAACGTCAGCAGTGGAGTCATCACCAATGATAAATGCCCCTTTGATTACTGCAATTCCAGTGTACTCGATGTGGACCTCACCAATCCAGACACACAATGCGCCTTTGAACACTCGGGGATGCTGTGCGGTGGTTGTAAACCAGGACTCAGCCTCACTCTGGGTAGCTCACGATGTCGCCCCTGCCCCAACACATACCTCACCCTCCTCATTCCCTTTACAGTAGCCGGATTAGCTTTGGTCTTCTTCATAAAGATTCTGAATCTCACAGTTGCTCAAGGAATGATAAATGGTCTCATCTTCTATGCCAACATTGTGTGGGCCAATGGTACTGGCTTCTTCCCAGCAAAGGATCAGAATCATCTCACAGTATTCATAGCCTGGCTGAACCTTGACCTTGGTATTGAGACCTGTTTCTTTGATGGTCTGAATGGTTACTCCAAGCTATGGTTGCAGTTTGCCTTTCCCCTCTACATCTGGTTGGTCGTTGCTCTGGTCATTGTTCTTGCTCACTATTCTTCAACTGCAGCTAGGATATTCGGCAACGATTCGGTACCGGTTTTGGCCACCTTGGTCTTCTTGTCGTATGCCAAACTTCTCCGAACCATCATAGTCATCCTACGCTACTCTACTCTGGAGTACCCAGATGGATCCAGTAAAGCTGTGTGGTCATTTGATGGCAACGTTGAATACTTCGGAGCAATGCACGCCCCTTTGTTTGCGGTGGCCATTGCTTTCCTTCTTTTTCTCTGGCTTCCATATATGGGCATCCTGACCTTTGCCCAATGGTTACAGAAGGTGACCAACTACAGAGCTATGGGGTGGTTTGTGAAGCTGAAGCCATTCTTTGATGCCTACCTCGGTCCACTGCAGGACAAGCATCGTTACTGGGTCGGATTTCTTCTCCTCGTACGAGGCATTCTGTTTGTTATATTTTCCACGTGTGACTCATCGACTGTGAATCTGCTTACTATTGCAGCCACAATGTTCACCCTCCTAACGTACCTCGCCTACACTGGACATCTCTATAGGAAGAATTACGTCACCTTGCTGGAGAACTCCTTCATCATTAATCTTGGAACTCTTGCAGTGGGAACACTCTATGTCAAACAGAGTGGGGGCTCTCAGCTGGCGCTCACATACACCTCCATTGGAGTCGCTCTTGCTGAGTTTATTGTCATCCTTGTCCATCAGATTGCCCTGAGGGGGAAGACTTCATGCGGGCAGTATGTCATGGCGATAGTCAAGGCAAAGAATCGAGCAGATTATGAAAATCTTGACATCGAGGAGGAGGAGGAGGAGACCAAGCAAGAGATAGTGGTGCGAGTGCGACCGTTGAGGCTCACTTACGGCCAGGATGGTGAGCCTGTGCTCCAGGAAGAAACAGAAACAAACACTTGACTACACCATGCTATAGTATAGTTGAGTGACCGTATGTAAATTTTTCACTTTAACAAGATGTGGATTTATATAGCACATCGTAATTTTATTGTGACATGGTTAGTTCGATGTTCGATATACTCCTAGCTAGTCTATCAGATCTCACTTTGGACCATTCTTTTTTAATTCATCACATAATTTTTGGCTACACTGTAAAATATAGCCAGCTTGCTAGCTTTGTGTTTATAGGCAGAATATGCTCTCTATCAGATCTCCCTCTTTGACTTTATCATATCCTTTTTTGTCTACACTGTAAACTATCATTGGCAGAGTATATTCCTTATCAGATCTCCCTTTCACACTTTGACAATTTTTTCCCATACTTTTTGGCTACACTGTAAATATAGCTAGCTTGCTAGCTACTACTTTTACACGGAAAATTAAAATGGAATATGTAAATGAGTGGGCATTCCTTCACTGGCAGTTTCGCTGGCGGCATAACATTACATAAAATAAGACAGGGTACAATCTAAATTAGGAACGCCTGTATTGAACACCCATAATGCAAATTCAAACTAACAATACAGTACTTCTCTGAAAATGCAGAATTTGAGATACCAAGGGTTAAAGAACATCAATCTTGTGCTATTTTCCCTCTGCACCAAGTTGTTTACCTTGTTGAAGGAGTGAACTAATGGATTGTTTAGTGGTGCATAGTGAAATTTCCTAGCAGTTTTGGTAATGAAGTGTATCATCTCCACTCACACGAGCAACACAGGTAACAAACAGCAGCTTGTACTACAATTTTGTCATGTTGCCATGGAAACTGTAAGTGTGCACACATCTCGCATACACACATATAGAACCAAATTCAACATGGTGTGCAATGCACTGCAGGTTAATTGGTGTAGCTAGCTTCAGAGTGCATGGACCTCACATGCTTGCCCCCAGTATGTGTCGGCCTTTTATCCACTACTGCTCATTGCTCTTACATACACTTGTGTTGAACTACACGGACACAACTTCAGACCAATTGTCTGGCTATGGAAACCATTTCACAGATGTTTAGACAGAGGTGGGATACAAAAGTATCCGTTTTTGCTACATTTCTTCTCCTATCTTTCTCTAAGCTTCTGCACTGTTTTGTTACAAGGACAGTGATATAGCTACGGCCGTAGCTGATGGTGAGTTTATATCAGGTACTTCACATGTCCTACTGGTTGATGCCACTGTGTGTTATTTAACCAATGAACACCTTCTTAGCTGTTGTTGCTTAGATTCATATCTCTCCCTCTTTTTTTTCTTTCTATTTTTTTTCTTTCTATAATAGTTTATGCAGAAGCAAAGGATACACAACTAGCAAAGAGCTAAATACAAAGTGTACCCAAAAATTATAAGTAAAGCAGTACAGATCTTTTAAAAGAATTAAAAGAGCAATGCATAAACCCTCCATATGATTAATGTGTGATTGGGTAGTAATGTCAGCCTGGTAAATTCACTCCGCCTTGCAATTGCCTCGTGAAATTACAAACCTTATTCATACAATTGCAACGGTCAACTGTTAGCTAACGTTGGGTACATTGTTATGTCCTAGTTCCAGATCTCCGGACTATATATGGTCATGTGACTCAGTGGCAATGGTCATGTGACTCAGTGGCAATGGTCATGTGACTCAGTGGCAATGGTCATGTGACTCAGTGGCAGTGGTTGTCCAGCAGCCTGGGTGAAGTAGTCAGTGACTATTCAAAAGTGCTGCATTGTTCTGTTGTCATAGTAATATTGTGCATGAACTGCATGATGGATCAGCTGATCGACCTCCTGTAGGAAGCTATGACCACAAGGGTTGCATGGTTGAACATAACATGGCCTGGTGTGCGATTATAACGGGCAGTAAGACCTGCATGAGATCTGCATCAAATGTGCTCAGCTGTTGTCTGCACTGCATGCAGCTAGCTAGCTAGCTATCAGCCAGAAGCCACGATCTTCATTCTCCCATTGTCAGGCGGAGAATGGCATCCACTGCTGCCTTCATCCTTCTCTTCTATGGCAGCTGCTTGCTCACCCTCTCAGCTGCGGCTCCACGTAAGATGGAGTCGGCCAACAGGAATTACGGACATAAGTGGATGGCATGCACATGCACTTTGATGTGAGTGTGTGAATAATACAACTTCTCATTTTATATGCAGCTTCCGTCTACCAGAATGAAGACGGAGCAGAAGGTATGCCCTGCATGCAGTGAATTGCAGTTACGACAATTAATTCAGAGGCAAACATTGTTACCAGGGGTGCATGCATACATCATCTGGAACTAGTTCATGTACATGCAAGACGTCGACCTTCAGCATCTGTTATAATAGCATTACTGTACCAGCATGTTCAAACTTCTCTTCAGTAGCTATAATTAATGTAACTTTCCACAGTTTTCTGCTACCTTTTGGACGGCTGTAAAGTCCCCTCCGTCATCACCAACTCAGTAGAGGAGTGCTGCAGACATTTTGGGAAGTCATATGGAATTCTGGATTGGTTCAGTTGCTTCCCGTGGTGCGTGAGTGTTGGTCTGTAGACCCTATTATAGTGTCGGTAGCTATAGTATAGACTCTATTATAGTGTCGGTAGCTATAGTATAGACTCTATTATAGTGTCGGTAGCTATAGTATAGACTCTATTATCAGGTCAGTTCACTTCAGTTCAGTTGATAACCCAGGAATGCCGCATCCCCAATGCTGGAGGTTTTCGTGCAGATCCTGGGCCCCATTAACATGGGGATGGTGATGACATCATCACTGAACTCACTTACTGGCTAGGCCTGAGCCCAATCTGCTTCCAATGTTACCTATTTTTCTTGCTTGCAATTCTCATAAATGCTACCTATTTTGCTCATTAGCTGTGCCTATTTTTCTCATATTATGCTCAGTGGTTCACAAAAAAACCCTGAAAAGGACAAATTGCACACACATGCAGTCTCAATATTAACGATTATCTGTACTGTAGCATGATCGATGTCTCCAAATAGTGTTGTAGTGTACTCCTGCTGTCCTTGAAATGATGCACGTGCCAGAGATTAGAGTTATGAGCAATTTTTCTTACACCCCACCCCTATTTTTCCAGCATTATGCTTCTTGCTACAGCTTGCCTATTTTTCTCAAATTTCTGCCGGCAGATTGTGCACAGGCCTATTAGCTACTGGCTTACCTTATTGGCATTGCTGAAACTTGTTTTTCTGGAAGGGCTAAGGACAAATTCCTTTTTTTAAGACAAACCAACCTTCAACAGAAAAACCAAGGGCTTTAGTGGGATTCGAACTCAGGACAGAGCCTGAGTTGTACACTGGAGACACCACTTATATTATGTAGGTACCGGTCCAGGATATAATAGCACATATACGCAATGAAATCTCTCGAAATCTCAAAAACATAACTATAATATATAGCCTAAGCCATTAATCTTCAAGTGTTTTTCCTGAACAAGAATACTCCTAGTGTTGTGAAAAAGCACTGCGAAAGTACCAAACCAGAAGTCGTCATACCGCCAAAATCTTCTCCTTCAGATGGCCGGGCTAGCTCAAAATTGTGTGACTCCCTCACGACGGTTTTCGCACAAAACAGCAGCATTGTACACCGAGCAGTGCATGATCCCACCGCTTTTTTCACAACTTTTCAAGGTCTCAAATCCCTTATATAATTATACTTTTTTTTGAGAAGACGACAACCTGACATAGCTAACACATTGATTTCTGTTGTCCCAGTGTGTTCTCTATCGGTTTCACTGTATAGCACGGCAGGTTATTCTGCCTGGTTGGAAATTAGTAGAAGTCACATGCTTTTGCATTTCTTTTTATACAGCATTGCCCCTGGCCGCTGAAACTCCACTAGTAAGCCGGCAACTCCTTCAGCAAGACAATAATGAACCCCTCATTGGACTGTAATAGTTAGCTAATGGCTGAACAATTGTTTAGTTTAGTTGTAGTTTTAATTAAGAGGCTGAGACAGTCCTCATTTTAGTTTTAGTTTTACTAAAGTGAAATATGCCATACTATATAGTTTTAGTTTTAGTTAACTAAAACAACATTGATACAGTCTGTGTAACTCCTGTGTGTGTAATATGGTGCAACCATGTCACATGATTGTATGGAGTAATTATGTGTAGCAATTAGCTAAGTTTCACATGACTTCGACACAATGGTTATAATAACTGTTGACTTGCAGCAATCTGTGAAATCTGTACTAACGTACCTCGCCTACACTGCACATCTCTACAGGAAGAATTACGTCACTTTGCTGGAGAACTCCTTCATCATTAATCTTGGAATTCTTGCGGTGGGAACACTCTACGTCAAACAGAGTGGGGGCTCTCAGCTGCGCTCACATGCACCTCCGTTGGAATCACTGTTGCTGAGTTTATTGTCATCCTTGTCCATCAGATTGCCCTGAGGGGGAGGACTTCATGCGGGAGAGTCTGGCAGCATGTCATGACGATAGTCAAGGCAAAGAATCGAGCAGATTATGAGAATCTTGACATCGAGGAGGAGGAGGAGGAGACCAAGCAAGAGATAGTGGTGCGAGTGCGACTGTTGAGGCTCACGTTCGGCTGAGATGGTGAGCCTGTGCTCCAGGAAGAGGCAGAAACTGGCACTTGACTACACCATGCTGCTTTATACACCATACCCAACTGTTCCAGTTTTCATAGCACTAGCTCTATATGCATTACAAGTAATAAAAAACATTTGAAAATGTAACAGGATGTAGGGATACCAGAACGGCAAAAAGTAAGGAAACAAGGCAGGGATGATCGCACAAAACAGTGCAGTATACAACCCCCCTACAGAGATCTTTTTCCATATACATGTATAATGAAAAAAAGATATGTAGGGGAATTGTATACTGCACTGTTTTGTGCGATCATCCCTGCCTTGTTTCCTTACTTTTTGCCGTTCTGGTATCCCTACATCCTGTTACATTTTCAAATGTTTTTTATTACTTGTTTATGTCATTTTTTTTGCAGCAGCGCATACAATTTGCCATCACAGAGCAGAAGTCGGTGTCCTCACAAGTAGTAGGAGCCCTTGCTTTGGTATATGGACAATATTGACTCCGGTATTCACATTGGCTGAAGAATCAGACCCAAGTCAACCCTTTTCTGGATGGATATCCCTGTCTGAACTCTGAAGACCATAATATTATTAGCTATACCAGAAGCGGCAAGATTTATAAAGTCTTTAGATAGGCATTCAGCCCTCTCACAGAACACAGTAGGTAGTAACGTACACAAATTATACGCAGAGTAACCAGAGTTTACCTCTAAGTATTCAACACAACGGCGCAAGACACTTCTAATTCAGCGATCTTGAGTAATAATTACGTTCGTTGCTTAGTGATCGCGCATGCGTACAAACGAGAAAATGGCGTGACTAAAGAAGCCATAGTTATTGAGTGGGCAGCTGCAGCCGCCTGGTGAAAACTTGGAGGTTGCAAAAAAGCGATGGCCAGGTGCACTACTCGGTGTGAAATGCTGCTGTTTCGTGCAAAAACCATCATGAGAGATTGAGGCGACGTAGAGCTAGCCCGTCTGAAGAAGAAGAAGAAGAAAGAAGAAAGAAAAACAATTTGCCCGTTTCGCGAGTACCTGGTGTGGTACTTTCGCGACGGTTTTTCGCGACGCGAAGAGTCTTGTTGGTCATGAAAACACTCGAAGATGAACGGTATGTGGTTATAAAGTGTACCGTTTCTGAGATTTGGAGAGATTCTTTTGTATTAGCATATATTGCGTGTACGTCGTATCCCTACATACAGAGTCTACCGACTCTGTGATAATACACATAAATACACCCACCACAACTCCTCAGTTCTCACACTATTTATACTGTGTGATTTCAGTTTCTTGATCATAGCATTGTATAGTCTGATGTGTGTTTGTTGGCCATTAATAGTATCTATCAGATCTATACTTTCTCAGTTTGGACTGTTAGTAGCTAGCTAGCTGCATATGCAGCTTGATCACTTTGACTTTGTCACACATTTTGTACACTGTAAAAATGTATTACTCTTCTACAGAAAATTTAGCTAGTTGCCAAAGAATTGGGCATGCCTTTGCTGGTAGTTTTACTGGCTTTGTACCATTACGAATTAGCTAATAACAATTTATAGTTTCACCTACAAGCTTTAACCTGGAGGAAGTTTCATTACAATGTGTTTTACAATTATGGTTGATGCATGCTAGTTTATTGGCTGACATTGAGCAGACCAATTAAGCCAGTATGACAGGATATCACCCATTTGAAACATTAATCACGTTATTCTAAACTGGCATGATATACAGATTTTAGGAAGAATGTACAGCTTTATGTTGCTATGGTAATGCCGAAATTTCATGTATGGCAATTTTGATAGCCCAAATAACCCAAATCTAATAATAGCTATGGAAGTCTTGATAATTAAGTGTTTGATTATGTTTATTAAATTGGTTAGCCCTCTCCAGAACCATCTTCATTGTGAATACAATGTACACACAGAGGCAATAGACCTTATTCGGCTAACGCGCGCGACGACACTGGTGGCAAATTCCAATTACTTGCGTGGGCGTTCCGCACAGCTGCAACTGTTATAAACTAACTTCTTGCTAACAGTACGTACGTTTTCAGACTGTTTGGGGGGGAAGCTCCCCCCTGCCCCCCCCCCCCCCCCCCCCCCCCCCCCCCCAGTAGATGAAACCCTGATACAGTACACTACTTTGTGTAGGTGACAGAAGACTCGTTGCAAAAGGGAGAGCACATTCACGAGAGACAAGTTTCGACGTTTGTGAAGGAGCTCAGGGACAGCCGTAGGGCTGAAAGCACACTAAAGAGCGTATTGCAAAGTTGGCGCTAGCTGACTCACTTTCGAGCGCATTTATCTACTGAAAAGGCACTAGCCTCACCGTAGCTGCCTTGCAGAGCACGTCCAGCAACTAGCTGGCGAGCCACATCCCTCAAAAGCACACCCACCTCGAGCCACGCCCATGGCGAACGGTACTACTACAGCCACTCTGATCAGCTAGTGCTTACACAGGATGATGTCCATTGTGCTGCACTCCCAGAGCCACTGGAGAAACACCACAAGAGTGCCTTGGGATGGTGGTGCTGAGTGCTTGCTGTTGGAATCCTGTGGCAGGGTCATGTAGACTTTGGTGTAAAATGTTGCCATTGTGCATAAAGGGAAAATTTTACGCCATTCATGCCTTTGTGCACAAAGGAAAATTTTACGCCATGGCTGTCGTTATGTACATAACGACAGCATTTTACGCCATGCATGGGGTTTGGCGTAAAATCCCCTTGTGAAATGGCGTGACCACTTATACAATGTTGCGTATACATAAAGGGAGAATTTTACGCCAATGAACTAAACGAATGGGGTTACCCCTGATGGACCTAATTGACAGAGCTCACCCCATCAAACATTTACTCTGCCTGTTGTTATTGTCAGTGGAGACTTCGGTACAACCACTGGCACCGTCTATGCTGGGTTCATGCCGTCAACAAAGCCTCATGCTCCCTCCCTCAAGCCTGAACATCAGTTTGCGCAAACAATCATTAACTCCAAGCTGTGCACAGACATGAACTACACACTGTATTCCAACCAAACCCAAGAACAATTATACCTCACGGTAGAAGAAACATCTCAGGATGAAGCGATGGCTTATTACAATAAGAAAAAAGATTTACAAGGTGACATTGTGCAATACCATTCGAATGAAAGGGTCAATGCTGAACTTCTCTTCACACCAGTCTTCATCACAGTCACCCTCCAGTCATGTCCGCCAGGATTCACTCTCTTGGGTGACCCCCCAGGTTGTGACAGCTACCCCGTGCTAACTGGGAAAGAGGTCAAGTGTGATTTCATTAATGGAACTGGTTACATCTCATGGAATGGTCCTATGTGGGTGAATATGGACACAAATTTCACAGATCAGATATTTGTTGCTCAGTACTGTTCATCTGAACACTGCCAAACCGGTGAAAAAATGGTGAGCCTTCAAGATGATCCGGATGCGCAGTGTGTGTTCAACCATGCTGGAAGACTGTGGTGGCTGCAAGGAGAACTACAGTCTGCCTCTCGGATCTTCCCACTGCATCTACTGTCCCAACAACAACTACCTGGCACTCCTTATTTGGTTTGCAGCTGCAGGAGTCCTGCTGGTGTTCTTCATTGCCGCCTTCAACCTCACCGTCACTGAGGGAATGATCAATGGACTCATCTTCTATGAAAACATTGTTTGGGTCTATCGAGGCATTATGCTTCCTCAACCAACCGAGATGAATGTTGTGCAGTCATTTCTGAAAGTATTTGTGGCCTGGATTAATCTGGACTTTGGAATTCAAACATGCTTTTGTTGATGGTTTGACTGCATTCTGGAAAACTTGGCTCCAGTTTGTGTTTCCTATCTACACTGCTAGTCTATTCATCATTGGCTTGCGGAACTCGAAAGTGCTAGCAAGGCTATTTGGGGACAGGTCTGTTCCTGTTCTTGCTACTCTTTTGTTTCTGTCTTACACAAAACTTCTACACACCATTACGACAGCAATAACGTTCCAGGAATTGACTAGCTACCCCAGTGGTGAAACACAGTATGTCTGGGCTGTCGATGGCCGTTTGGAGTATGGCCACTATCCTCACATCACCGTCATGCTAGCAGCATTAGCTTGTCTACTGTTGCTATGGTTACCCTATACACTGCTTCTGCTTCTAATGCAATGGTTGAGGAAGACACCCAATTCCATGGTTTCAAGGTGGATCACGAGGTACAAAACGGTCTTCGATGCCTATTATGCTCCCTTGAAAGACAAGCACCACTACTGGTTTGGAGTGCTACTGCTTGTTCTTGCATCGACAGCTAACATGAATCCTGCTATAAGCCTCTTTCTACTCCTGGGTCTTACGATTTTGCTTCTCTGCTACATGAACTACCAGCATGTCTACAAGAGTAAGTTGGTGCTGATTCTTGAGAGCTCATTCCTAATCAACCTCATAATCCTTGTTGGGGTGGTGCTGTATTGCAGCAACAAGGAAGAAGGAAGTGTATACAAAATGCTTGCACTTTGTGTGTCAATGGCTGTTGTATTCGTTGAGTTTTGTGGAATCGCACTCTGGAGTTTACTTCAGATCTGCCTTAGATGCCGAAAGCAGAATGGGACGCTGGGAGAAAATGTTGGACAAGGCAGAAATGAGCAACAACAAAATTAAGTGATTGAGGAGAGTGATCAATATCGAGATTCAATCCTCACAAGCACACCACTGATACAGGATAAAGATTAATTAGGTGTACATTCATTCACTGTAACATTGTAATAGAAGTTTAATTTGACAATTGTTTGTGTAAGCTAAATTTACATCATATATGCTGCTTTTCAAGCTGGCTAATTAATTGACATGTGTAAGCTAATTTTACATGATATATACAAATGTTGCGTCTGAATTCATTTCGTTTTGTACCATGCTTAGGGTGGAAGCAAGATTTACATCATTTGTTTGGTACATGCTAATATTGAGCTGTATGGCTGCATGTCTGCAGGCCAGGCTTGCAGTAAACTACCTTTGCTAGAACACAATTGTCACAGTCGAGTTTGCTTTACTGCAGGAACCTCTAGAGAACATGAATCTTGTGCAATTTTACCTCTGCACCAAGTAGATTCATTCATATCAAGTGTTTGTGTTGACGGGATGTTTGAGTGAGTGAATGAGTGAACTAATGGATGGCTTAGAGATATCTACGTAGTGAAAGTTCCTAGCAGTTTTGGTAATGAACTGTATCGTATCCACTCACACATGCAACACAGGTAGCAAACATGCAGCCAGCTCTATTGAAGGACTTTTGTACCATTAGCTATTATAATTATGTCAGAGAGTAGCTAACAATTGCCCAAATCAGTCAACCACCAGAAAAGTTTCTCAATTTTCAAGTTCGAAAACTCCGGGCAAGCTCTACAATCATTATTCCAGTGCTTGAATGTGTTGAGAAAATGTGTTGCCTAGGGTCATGCATACTGCCATGTGTGGCCTGAGAAAATGTGTTGCCTAAGAGGGTCATGCAGACATGATCAGACTCTGAAAATCATCCATGAAGAGACCATTACCATATACAGCCACTAGTAATTGAACATGCAATTTGACTGGATTATGTTTCATGTCGAATATTTTGCCTTATCTGTTCACCATAGGCCGTTGCTGGAGACTAGTTACCAAAGACAGCAATGTATAATATTATAATTATTGCCAGCTGTTGTTTTTCTGCTGAAGTCAATGGATATGACCTAAAGCAGGCCTAGCTACTTCAGAGTTTTATTAATGCAGCCTCACAAAGTTCAGGGAGTGGAACATGTGAAATTCAGTTCACTTCAAGTTCATTTTTGATTTGATAACCCACATCTCCAATGCAGAAGGCAGGTCCTGGGTAACCCATGGCAGTGCCGAAGGTCTGCATGCTGCCCCTTGATAGGCTACAAAAGTGGGCTAGTGTAAAAGCATTAGCAAGTGAAAGTCACGTGTTTTTGATGTCAAGAGCTTTGGCAGCACTAGTCTCATCCCCAGACCCCAAACAAGGTCTGGGAACGAGACTACTGCAGCACAAGCTAGTTTGTGTTTAGCAGCATCAAGCACTGTACAATAGTCAAAGAGTAGCTATACTGTAACAGTAGCTACGCATGCATCGATGCATGTCACGTCATGTCCCTGCCAGTACCATTGGCATTCGTTCTCCAGCAACAGCCACAGCTTATGGTGCCTTAGTGATTTGTGACATAGCTAACTACGTTGGTGGAAAATAGACTAACTATTCAATATGTGCTGCATTCCTCTGATGTCATACTAATTGTATCATGCAACATGATGGATCAGCTGACCGATTGTAGGAAGCTATGACCACAAGTGTTGCATGGTTGAACAAACAGGGCCTGGTGTGTGACTATAATATAAAGACCCTAGACCTGCATGTGCTCAGCTGTTGTCTCCGTTGCACGTATCTCCCAGAAGCCACGATCTCCATTGTTCCATTTGTCAAGCAGAGAATGGCATCCACTGCTGCCTTCATCCTTCTCTTCTATGGCAGCTGCTTGCTCGCCCTCTCAGCTGCGGCTCCACGTAAGATTGAGTCGGCCAACAGGAATTACGGACGTAAGTGGATGGCATCATAGATATTATCTATGATGGCATGCACATGCACTTTGATGTGAGTGTGTGAATAATCTCATTTATACGCAGCTTCCCTTTACCAGAATGAAGACGGAGGAGAAGGTATGCCTTGCATGCAGTGAATTGCAGTTACGACAATTAATTCACATTGTTACCAGGGGCGCATGCATACATCATCTGGAACTAGTTCATGTACATGCGAGACGTCGACCTTCAGCATCTTAGATATATTCACAGCTTTATTAAATAAATGTGCTATTTCTACGAGTAGCTTCGCTCGCTTCGCTCGCTCAGGTACTTCCCCCTCGTTCGCCTACCTGAGAAATCAGGCGCCGTACAGCTCTCTGTGCAGAGCTGCTGCTCCTTGATTGCGTCCGCTTCATGCTGCTGCCTCCGATTGCGTCCTCTTTAGCTGCTGCTCCCCGATAGCATCAACTACTGGTACCCGTTTGCGTGCGCTCAGCTGCTGCTCCCCGATTGCGTCGCTTTAGTTGCTGCTCTGCTGCCCTTTTGCGTCCGCTTTAACTGCTGTTCCCCGATTACGTTCTTCGCGGATCGAGTTCGAGGTTGAAGTACTAAGGTCGCCCATCACTAGTCTAGTGACACACACACACACACACACAGACACTCGTTAGAAAAGTAAAAATCTAAATAATTATATTGACGATACCAGCATGTTCGAATTGGACCAGGTGCTATCTCTTCTGTAGCTGTAACTATGATGTAACTATAATGTAACTTTCCACAGTTTACTGCTACCAGTGGGACGGCTGCGCACCCCCCGCCTTCCCCACCAGCTCAATACTGGAGTGCTGCAGTGTTGGGAAGTCATACGGTGTAAAGTATTCGCTCCGTTGCTTCCCATGGTACGTGAGTGTAGAGTCGGGATTTTTTTTTGTTTTTTTTTGGTGAAAACAAACAAACTTTAATGAAGGACAACAGGAGGGCTTCCTCAGTTTACATACAATACGTACGGGGTGGTATATATGTAATAAATAAATAAATAAATAAAAGACTCTATTATATGGTCGGTATACCATTATGTACGCCCTGGATATATAAGAGCGGATACGCAATAGAATCTCTCCACCGCTTGCACATAGCTACCTGACATAGCTACGGGCAACATAATTATGACATGGCAACAGCTACGGGCAACATAATTATGGCTAAACCAATCATCTTCAAGTGTTTTTCCTGACCAAGAAGACTCCTAGTGTGGCGAAAAAGCATCGTGAAAGTACCAAACCAGAAATTCGCCACACCGCCAAAATCTTCATTCTTCAGACGGCCGTGCTAGTTCAAAATTGTGGGACTCCCTCAGGACGGTTTTCGCACAAAACAGCAGAATTGTAGCTACTCCGAGCAGTGCACGACCCCACTACTTTCCCACCACTATAGTTGTAATACTTTTTGAGAAGAAGACTGTGTCCTCTGTTGAGGCGTTTCATTGTGTAGCATGGCAGGTTAATTATTCTGCCTGGTTGGAGTTTAGGGGAAGTCATTGCATGCTTTTGCATTTCTTTTTATACAGTACGCTTAAACTCCACTAGTAAGCCGGCAACTCCTTCATCAAGACAATAATGAACCTTCATTGCACCGTTAATAGTTAATAGCTGAACAATTGCTAGCTAGTTGTGATAAACATGTACGTGTTTGACTAGGTTAGGCAATACGGACAATGATTTTAGAAAATGTTTTGATTCAGTAGAGGACCAATTTTGTGAATGAAAGATGAAGGAGCTAAACCAGTCATGTCATTAGTAACAGCTATAGCTATCTAGCTAGCCAGGGGCGGCGGCACGTATTTACAATTGGGTGGATTGGCGTAGTGGGATAACATCTTGACTGGTGGTGGATTGGCGTAGTGGGATAACATCTTGACTGGGAGCCCAGCTAGGCGGTGGTGCCGCAGGTTCGATCCCCAGAAGTGGAGTTTGTTTTTCTGGTGGGGTATATGTCTGTGTGTACGGCCTGTGTATGGGCTTTGGTGTGCACACAGCATTGCTAGCCTTCCGCCAGTTGAGCAGCGTTACTGAAGGGTTCAAGCCGTGTTGGAGGACTGGTCAAAGCGCTCACCTTGAAACCATCCTTTTACGTGGCACACGGTCCTCTTTCGGGAGACCTGTCAATGAGGAAGACCTGACCCTGGCATCCACCGAAGGCCAGGTGCCATATGAGAACATTTGAACATTTGAACATTTGTATCTACATATGCCTTGAGCTAACAGTGCAGATAGTGTTGTTTTCTATACTTTTTGTATGAGTTTTGTCCTGTACCTGTGGTTGACCCACAAAATTTCTTGACTCCAAAAAAAATAAATTGGGGGGGGGGGGGCAAGCCAGTGGGGTAGGCTACGCACGCTGCCGAAGGCACGCGAAAAAAATTTTCGCCTTCATTTTTCAGTTATCAGGATGGGCTCTCGTGGCACCTTCGTGCTTTGTACTGCGCGTTCCAGATGTATGAGGATCGATGCTGCGCCAGATCAGCAACTCGATTATTCGCGTACATCACAAGGTTAGCCGAGTCAGCCTAGTACTAAGTATAGGGCAGCCGTTGGTTGTTTAATAGCAGCTAGGAGTTGCCCCCCTTGCCCCCCTCCCCCCCCCCCCCCCCCCCCCCCCCCCCCCCCCCCCCCCCGTGCCGCCGCCCCTGCTAGCTATACATGCATGCATGTATGCATTGACACACGGTCAACGAGGGTGCATGCGTGAAACTGTTGCTCTGTACTTTTGTATTTCCAAACATGGGCCACTTCTCATGCAAAGATGTCTGAATTCATGACTTAGCTACGACCCTTCATAGTTAGCTATGACTTAATTGATGACACTTGTGGAACAGTGGCAGTGTGTCCATGGTTGACTCGATATGACGATCAAGATCATGGCTGATGTCGCTGGTCAGTACGTATGCAATTGCATACGTACTGACCAGCGACATCAGCCATATGACTATGGTTGCAGCCATAGTCATATACTAGTAGGTTTGAGGAGGTAAGAAGGGTGTTGCTTGGAGTGCAACTAGGTACATTCAATGGCAAAATACATACCTGTAGTAGCAGCCAACGCTTTCACACGTAGCTTGCTACCAGTCAGTACCAGAATATTCACATTTAGCAGCTTGGTAATAAACTGTGTCGTATCCGCTCGCACATGCAACACAGGAAGCAAACATGCAGCCAAAACAGAAGTTTGTATTGAAGTATGCATACATCTTGCATATACACTTCACCAAGTTTGACAGGTGTAGCTACAATGCTAAGTTTGGTGTAGCTGTAAATTGGTGTGTACAGAGTTTCATGGACCAATAATTATGATGTCCTGTGCGATGTTCTGCTGCTGGTGAACCAATTGTAAAGGCAGGAAACCCAGGAAGTCCTTCTGTTTACAGCCATATCGATTCTCGTGAAACACAGTATAGCTATGTCTGGGCTGTTGATGGCCGATTGGAGTATGGCCACTACCCTCACATCACCGTCATGCTAGCAGCATTAGCTTGTCTACTGTTGCTGTGGCTGCCCTATACCCTGCTTCTGCTTGTAATGCAGTGGTTGAGGAAGACACCCAATTTCATGCTTTCAAGGTGGATCACGAGGTACAAACCAGTCTTTGATGCCTATTATGCTCCTCTGAAAGACAAGCACCATTACTGGTTTGGAGTGTTACTGCTTGTTCGAGGTATTCTTCTGCTAGTTTTTTCATCAACGGCTAACGTGAATCCTGCTATAAGCCTCTTTCTACTCTTGGGTCTTACAATATTGCTTCTCTGCTACATGAACTACCAGCATGTCTACAAGAGTAAGTCGGTGATGATTCTTGAGAGCTCATTCCTAATCAACCTCATTCTCCTTGTTGGGGTGGTATTACAGCACCGAAGAAGAAGGAAGTGTATACAAAATGCTTGCACTTTGTGTGTCAATGGCCGTTGTATTCATTGAGTTTTGTGGAATCGCACTCTGGAGTTTACTTCAGATCTGCCTTAGATGCCGAAAGCAGAATGGGACGCAGGGAGAATATGTTGGACAAGGCAGAAATGAGCAACAACAAAATCAAGTGATTGAGGAGAGTGATCAATATCGAGATTCAATCCTCGACAGCACACCACTGATACAGGATAAAGACTAAGTAGGTGTACGTCACTCACTGTAACATTGTAATAGAAGTTTAATTTGACAATTATTTGTGTAAGCTAAATTTACATCACATAATTATGCGAATTTTCAAGCTGGCTAATTATTCGACATGTGTAAGCTGATTTTACATGATACAAATGTACGCTGCGCCTGAATCCATTTCGTTTTGTACCATGCTTAAGCTTAGGGTGGAAGCAAAGATTTACATGCCTTGACATTGAGCTGCATGTGCATGGCTGCATGTCTGCAGGCCATGTTGCCACGCATGGGAATGGGTCTCTCTAATTGCTGACTGGATTCTCGAGAACTGAGAACAACTAACTTTACAAATTGAAATTAAGTAGCTACAACCATGTGTTTGCAAATCACGCTGATGGCTATTAGCATGCTAGCGGTGTAGCTATGTGGGGCAGTAAGAATGAAACAAAAAAGCGGTACTGCATGCACGGTCGTCAGTCACTAGACAAGTCTGGAAAGATAGCTACCAGCTTGATGCATGTGTAGACGTGAGAGCGTTGGATTTTTAGCTGTAATTCCACAAGTTGCACCTGGTGCCAACATACTGATCTGCGTACAGTATTGTTATGATCTTGTAGCTACTATTTTTCCCTCCATGCCAAGTTGATTCAGTATTAGAAAACCAATGCTTTGACCAGATGTTTACTATAGATGCATGAAGAGAATGAATGTTGGCTTGCAGTAGCTAAACTTCCTTTGCTAGAACACAATCTTCACAGTCAAGTTTGCTTTACTGCATGAACCTCTAGAGAACATGCATGAATCTTGTGCTCTACACCAAACTGATTCATTCGTCAGGAAGTGGCTGTTTTGACAGGAAGTGGCTGTTTTGACAGGATGTTTGCTGTGTTTGAGTGAGTGAATGAGTGAACAAATGGATTGCTTAGTGGTAGCTAGCTACGCATAGTGAAAGTTCCTAGCAGTTTTGGTAATGAACTGTGTCATGTCCACTCACACATGCAACACAGGTAGCAAACATGCACCCAAAACAGCAGCTTGTATTGAAGGATTTTTGTATATTACTAAAATCACTGCTACGTTGCAACTGCAGTCAACACAACTAGCTAGCTATCAGGTGCCATAAGCAAAAACTAGTGCAAGACTGAAACACATCACCGCAAAATAAACCCACCAATTCTTCTGGAGTTGAGACGATAGCAGCTTTGAAGGTGTGGGTAGAATGCAAGCCTGAGACTGATAACACGCTGACCGATAGTTTGTTTTTTCTTCAGTTACGAAATTTCCCCAGATGGGCAGGATTGGCAGGAAGCAATTAATGCTTATTTCCTGGGAAGGGAAACCAGAAAGCCTGGATAAAAACCCTTCCTAGGTGCAACTGGTGGGACTCGAACCTGTAGCCTCTCACACCACAGTCGAGTGCTTCAACCACTTGGCCACACAGTCACACCTAGGGTTGGATTGCAGGAAGCTATGACCGCAAGGGGCAACTAGTAGCATCAGCTAGAGATGCATTGTCATGTCCCTGTTCCCGGGGCTCTCCGGACCATAATTTGTATGGTCATGTGACTCAGTGGATATGGTCATGAGACTCAGTGGATATGGTCATGTGACTCAGTGGATATGGTCATGTGACTCAGTGGATATGGTCATGTGACTCAGTGGATATGGTCATGTGACTCAGTGGCAGTGATTGTCCAAAGGCCTGGGTGAGTTGTGACGTACATTGTTAGAGTGACTATTCGAAAAGAGCTGCATTGTTCTGATGTCATAGTAATTCTCGTCAATGCTTGAAGGGGAGAGGTGGGATTCTTTTGTCTTTCCAGTGCTGTAAAGTTATGAGTTCCACCGCATAGCTAGCTAAAACATAGCTAAGTTGATTACACATGAAGCGAAAAGGGGAGTTTGATAAAGCAAAAATGTACACAAAACCGAGCAGAAGATGAACTTTCAGGTGATGATCAACTGCCCCATCGATTGGTTAGTACAACAGGTCTCTGCTGTCGGAGTCTGAGTGAGTACATACCAACTCTGAAACACTTACATTCCAAGGACAGATAACACCTGTGTACACTTATCGCTCAAGAGATGAACCAATCATAATTATGTAATCATGATGACATTCCAAAGTGTAAAATAGTTCAGTATTCAACCATAGATTATATAGCTCTTACCGGGATAGGCGACGGATCACGTGCGCCCAACGTCGCAATTCATAAGCGCTTTTCCAGTCCGCGTTGTGCTAAATGAGTTGAATTTTGCAGCTGTGGACGCACACTTACCTTCGGGCAGTAGCCATAAATCACAAAGAAGGCGAAGAAGACGATGAAGTAGAGCAGTTTCGGTGGTTCGAATGAGACGGGTGAGCCATGTTCGGTGTGGGCATTAATTGGGAAGGGCATGGGGTTAGTTTGTTTACCAGAATAAGGCGCGTTCAGTAGGAACAGCTTGGTGTTAAAGGCGGCTCACAGACTTTGTGGACCTGCATTACGGAGAATGTTCACCCTATTTGTCCGCCAAGCCTTGAATTTGGTAGCATTTGGGCTAAAGTTTTGTATTAGCTTATGCTTTATAAATTTGTTTGTGTTTCAATAACATGCAAATCTAAAATTCCGAAGGCCCAACTGCCTTGTCAGCCACAGATTTTGTGTACCTTCTGGCAACATATGATTAGGACACTAACTCCAACTGCATCGTTGAGCCACTGTTCTACATGTGTACCTTTGCATCATGCATCTCAGATTCAGATTCACTGCTTTGCTTACTAGTTTTAACCTTGGGATTTACCTGTGTGCATGTGACATTTGTCCCTGACAAGAGCAATGTCGGAATGACATAATTATGAAATTTGTTTTCCCTATCAGGATGCGGTCTACTTAGTGTTCACAGGAAGAATGACGCAGAGAAGAGGCAGAGGAAATTGAGGCAAAGATATCAAGTGACATCTTTGCTGTGTCAATTCCATTGGAACTGGTCACTGTTGCTATGCCCTAGCATCAGCAGGAGTAGTCTCATGCCCAGCCCCATCTACATGCGCCCCCGCGGAGAGGGTTTGGTCTTTTGAGTGCGATTTCTTGTCACTAACACCTTTCCCATCTGGAATTTGAGATGGCCAAGAGTGCGCACGTAATTTACAACTAATTATCGTGGATTACGTCACCGATCGAGCGAGGAGTCAGGAACAGCTCAGTTAACTTAACAAAGACTTACTTCGTTGTTGGTTGATGACACCCCTTCGCAGCTTCTAAGAACCTATCAGCCATCTCCAACTTCGAAAATCAACGGTTTATGGCAATACCGGAATAACGAAGTAGTCCACCACCCTTCTGCTAGCTTCGGGGGTTAGGTACATCGCTGACTGCTTGAAGGGAGGGTTGCATGACAAATTGTACAGAAAGGAGTGTTTATCTTCAAATTTCTCTGATAATTGCATTCTTAGTGCAATCAGCGCTTCATCAATTACACCTACGCTGGACACGCCTCTCACAAAAATGTAACTCAAAGGACCGTTCTCCACCGGTGGGCGTGGATGTCTGGGCACGAGACTACAGCAGGAGAGCTCTGATATTACAAGTCTAAGAATTGATTTCGTTCCATTTATTTGTAAAGTGATGACATAAAAAAATGTTTCAACTTTGATATACACAAGTACAACAAACAGGGTCAGTCTGTGGCAGAACTAGTGGTCTGTACATTCCTATGTAAAGCCTTTGACCTCTGGATCGTTTTCTTTGTGGCTTGTTTGTGTAACTCAATCCACGAACTAGCAAACGCAAAACCACGGATTGTCACCCATAGTTCGATCACCATTTTCAGTAGCGTCTGGGCATCCTCTTCATCAGCATCTGCTGACAACGATCTCCAGAGGGAAAGGACGTCCTCATTTGATCCAATGCTGCCGAGGAGCTTTTGTTTGAAGCCATCTGTGATCATGTGTGCTGGTGTCTTCCTCAGGTGATCACGCACCTCCTCCTCCATTGCAAGGAAGAGAGTATATGTGTTCTCACTGATGTGGAATCATACTCGTCCAGTTTTCCACATTATCTGATTCATCACTGTCATCATCTTCACCAGACAGATCCATTATCAACAATATCAATTCTTCCTTCTGGGGGTGAGTTGATGACTCGACACGTTTCCGCAATTTGTGGCAGACGTAGCCAGCTGCATAGTGCAGTGCATTTGTTTCTTCAACTGTAAGTTGGGACTTCGCACTTGCACTTACTTGACACTCGCTGGAATGAAACTTTGCCTTTACCACCTCTCTAAAAAGTATGTCAGTGATGTACTGATAAAAGGCAGGGTTGGGCTTCACGGAGGTCCACAAGAAAGGCGGTCCACTTTGCTTTGAAATCAGCAGATGTTCGTAGGCAATGGTATGCTCCCCACATCTTTTCTCTACGTGTCTTCATTGCAGCTGCCCGACTCACAAAACAGGTTTGAAGGCTGGAGGTAAGTTCCTGACTAAACTGGATATACATTTGCTGATGTTTATCTTCTTTCAGCCACGTGAGTAATTGGTCGGCAGTTTCCAAAGCAGCTTTGGCATGAGGAGATGGCAGCTTGAAGGACTCATCTTTCAGGACGCTTTGTATTGCAGCTGTGAGCATTTGCTGACCTGGAGAAGAAAACAGCTCAGTTCATCATTGGCCACACTTGGCAGACATAAAGTCCAGGCTACACTGAGCTCTAGCTACAAACTGCACTAGCTAAGACTTACTCTGTAGCTCCATGGAGGCCATTCACGACAGAAGACGGCACTCGGCACTTTCGTTCCCGCTTATAAACGCTTGACAGCAAGACGTAGCGCAACGCAGTCTGACTTGAAAGTTGTGAGGACTTGCCAGCTGATAAATTCCAAATGTAGCGCGCAGGAAGTCCAACTTCCGGGCCAACGCGGAGTGGGCGTGAAAAACGCGACGTCACCTATCCCGGTAAGAGCTATATAATCTATGATTCAACCCACTACATATTTATTACAAAAGATGTCTATAGGGGTTGAATACTGCTATCATCCCTAGCTACCTTGTTTCCTTACTTTTTGCTGATCTGCAATCCAAACGGTTTATCATAGACTCGGTAGAGTCTATATGTAGGGATACGACATACACGCAATACATGCCAATACATAATAATAATAGTGATGGTATATAGCTAGCTACATTGTCTTGCTGCATGCACCTTAAGACATAAAAGAACATCAATCTTGTACTGCATGAACCTCATAACATAACAATAGAACATCAATCCACTTTTATTGTTTGTTGTTGATCTAGTCTACTGTCGTTGACGTCTTGTTAGTATTCATAGTATGGTCTCAAGATTTACATTAGCTTTTATCTAGCTATTTTCTTGTTGGCCTGTTCAAATAGAAGTGCTGTTATTTTACCCGTGATTCATTCATCAGAATGTGATTGTGTTGACGGGATGTTTGCTGTGTTTGGTGAGTGAATGAGTGAACAAAATGGATTGCTTAGTGGTAGCTAGCTACGTAGTGAAAGTTCCTAGCAGTTTTGGTAATGAACTGTGTCCTGTCCACTCACACATGCAACACAGGTAGCAAACATGCACCCAAAACAGCAGCTTGTGGAATCACAGTCAACCAAAGGCTATAATCCATGGTTTTCCATGATTTTGGGTCAAAATTCAACTGACACCAAAATAGACATCGTTGGAATGCTCCATTCATGCTGATCACAATGGTGCAAATCCCAGCTTCATATCTCATTCCTAGCCCAAGATATATACCTAGCATATAGTAGGTTATAACTAGCTGGCTCACCCTAAGTTTGCACATGGGATGTTGTTAGCATGTTGTGATTTACGTATACACTTATATCCTTTGATATCATTAATTTTGCGGAATGTTTCTCTATCAGACCAAGCAGACCGACCGACCTTGATCGAGTGTATCCGGTTTCGAGCAAAAGACCGAAGGATCAACATTGCCCAGGAGATTGGTGTTCAGTATAGCCAGTTTGGCCTCTTTCTTCTAGAGGACAATACTATGGCAAGGGTGAACTCTATCGCCCACAAACACAAGAATGATGCAGAACAAATCAATGGTGAGATCATCCAACGATGGATTGCAGGCAGGGGCAAGTGTCCCGTCACCTGGGGGACCCTCACTGAGGTGTTACGTGACTCAGAACTCGCCACACTGGCTGGAGAGATTGAAGCTGTCAAATGTCTGCACAATTCAGAGCAAGGAGTCACTGGAGTATTACCTGATGGAGGTATTGAACCTGATAAATTGTGTCAAGACTCAGTGGAACAGACAGTTGTTGCTAATGTACCCACTGGAGACGTTGAGGGTTTGAAATGGAGAGATAGTGACGTAGCTGCTAGAAACATTCTTGACGGCGAATCTCTTGGAAATGGGTCCGCTAGACCTCAAGGTACCGATCCCATATTGGAACAGAATTTCTCTGCTTCAGACATTGAAACTGTTACAGAAGATTCAGAAGTTTGCAAAGAATCAGCAAAGAAAGTCAATGTCACCAAATACGAAGGAGCAGAAGTATTAAAGCGTGAAAGTTCAGAAAAGAAGGCAGCGGCGAAAATGAGCAGTGGTTCTCCTGGGGTCGGTGGGACGGGGAAAACACTGTGAGCAGACACATCCACTAATTTAACCACATTTGTCTGTGACATTCACACGTGTCCATTTTGCCTGTGATGTTTCATTTTTTGTAGCTAACTACTTATGCTGTACTACCTTTCTTAGTGTTTCTCTATAGACTATGATAATATGAAGGGCTGAGAACCAGAGTGGTCTAACCCAAAATCAAGTACTGGAAATTGCATGAATTGCACAAAAATGGAGTAAAAAATATGCAATGGGTATGAGCATATGACTGAAATTGTCAAATTCTTGAAATTTCAGCTGCTCCTGAAACACATTTTAACAGTATTCTCAAGTTTAGGGGGGCTAGTTCAATGTTTGTGGGTTAGACCACTCTGGTTCCGAGCCCTTCGATTATGGACGTGTCTAGCTAGGAGCCAGATTATCTGAGGGTTTTTTCCTTAGCCAAGTTGGTGAGGTTTTCCCCTGGCACATTGTGTGGACCCACAGTGGCCTAAATTTAGACAAGTAGCTAGCTACTACGTTTCTAGTAATTGGTCCCTGGCTCTCTCTGTAATAGAAAATCCACTTCACATGCAAAACATTCATTTTATGATCCACACTTCGATGAGATGTTGACTCCATACTACAAGTAGCTACAACTTTCTTTCCCTAAATTCTACACTACAGGCAATGGGATGGGACTGAGCCTGGGTAATGACATTTCTCCTTGTTCGAGGGACACTGGGACAGTTCTGTGATGCATGGTGCTGATGTCCTGACTGCTTGTTGCTTCAGTTTCATGTGTGAGTGGGCAGGACACAGTTCATTCACTAAGCTGCTAAATGTGATTAGGAACTCTCACTGTGTGCCATTAAGCAATCCATTTGATCACTCATCCATGCATCCCCTTGTCGCAAACATCCGCTCTGGTCCTGCAGGTGATACACAATGGAGGTGACTGCATGTGTATATACTGGAGGTTCTGTACTCAAGGACTCACGCCTCTTCAGTTTTGTGTTTGCTACATGTGAAGGCATGAATCAGATCTCAGTTTGACTAGTCAACGTTGTTACATTGGACATAGCTACACGTCATGAATACAAATGCAAGCAATGAACTGGGAAGAAGTAGCTAGCTACTTCTCAAGTGTATTGTTCAAGTTGTGCAGTTTTGGTTCTGATTCAAGTGAGCCCCTGGCCTGCTGGTACATAATTGTGACACCTATAGTTGCAATAATGTAGAACTGTTAGAATGACCATATAGCTAGCTAGCTAGCTATCTTGTGCCATGCATTTTGTGGCCTTGCATCTTGTCAGACACTTTCAAAGAAGAGGTGCTCATTGTTATTGAGTTAACATTAACAGTACGGATGCATGACATGTCTGTTCCTGGAGCAGCTCTACGGACCACATGGTCGGTGGCATTGGTTCTCCAGTAACAGACCGTCTAAGCGATTTGCGGCGGGGTAATAAGCTCCACTCTAAAGTGCTGCACTCTTCTCGGATGTCCAATAGTAATTGTTTGTGCATGCATGAACTGCGTGATGGATCAGCTGACCTGCTGTAGGAAGCTATGACCACAGTGTTGCATGGTTGAACATAACATGGCCTGATGTGCGACTATATAAGGCGCAGTAAGACCTGACACCCCATGCGCTCATGCAGTTGTGGTCTTCATTGCACGTATTGTCAAGCGGAGAATGGCATCCACTGCCGCCTTCATCCTTCTCTTCAATGGCAGCTGCTTGCTCGCCCTCTCAGCTGCGGCTCCACGTAACTATGCGGAGCCGGCCAACAGGAATTACGGACGTAAGTTCAGAGCATGCACGTGCACTGTCGCGTATATAGTGTGTGAATATAATTTCTCATTTTATCTGCAGCTTCCCTCTACCAGAATCAAGGGCCTCCCCCTGACACCGATGGTATGCTTTTAACCTTACTCAGAGGACAATTCCAAGGCCAAGGACACATGCACGTACAATAATTAGCTAGCTATGCGATCGCGAGTCTTAGCTATAGAGCGGCTGCACAGCGCATTGACGTAACAAAACCACGTGACTAAGTACTTCCGCATGGCAAAAGAACAATGGCAGCTGGACGGAAACTAGTAGCTCACTTGTACTCGAGGTCGCGTAGCTGCTCGATCTAATCGGCATGGTAACTGCGCTACAGTGATAGTTGACACAGTAGTACTTCGTAAGTTCCGAGCGGCTTTCGTTTCTGAGATCACTGTAGAAATTACTGCTTTCTTGCCATGACAGTCTTATGAGAGAAACGGAATATAACGGAGGACGTTTCGGTTGTTTTACGGCTGGTGACGTCAAACGCAGCCGCTCTATAGTTTGTTTGGAACACTCAGTTAGCTAGCTAGCTAGCTAGCTACATGCAAGACCTTCAGCATCTTCACCGCACTATTAATTTAATAACCACAATTTATATATTGTGCTCATAGCTAGCATTCAGTGTAATACTTGCACAGGTTATTGCTACTACAAACCAAACTGTGGTGGCCGGGCTTACTACACATTGTCAGTAGCAGAATGCTGTGATGATCCCAAAGTGAACTCCTACTTACGCTCGTACCCGGTCTTGGTGTGCGTTAATTGGTAAGTGACTGTATATATTGTAGAACAGAATTTGGTGATTATGTCTGCGCTCTTCCTACTCCCTTATATGTGTGCGTTAATCGGTAGCTAAGTGACTTAGCTAGCTAGCTCAGAGTTAGCTACATAAAATAATCATTGTAAACAGAATCAGGTGATTATTATTATTATAATTCACCCGCGAAAGGAGTAGCTACAACATAACTAACTTAAGTGGTACAATTCTGTGGCATTGAAACCCTGACTGCTATACTTGTGTTTGGCTGCAGCTGCCCACTCAATAACTATGGCTTCACGTTTGTGCGCATGTGCACTTAAACGATCACTTAGCAACGATACGTAATTATTACTCAAGATCGCTGAATTAGAAACAGTGGGGAAGATGCGTTGACATTGTGTTAACTCTAGTTGACTTGAGATGCCCAGGCCTGATTCTTCAGCCAATGCTGGAAGTGTAATAGCTAGCTACCTGAGTAATATTGTCCATATACCAAGGCAAGGACACCTACTGCCATGCCCATGTGCCTGTGTGGTGACTCTTGCAGCAAATTCAGCTCAAACATGCGCCTGCCAATTTTTTTTTTAATATAAACGAGGGGCAACCGCACTCATGGTAGCCGCGGTTAATTTATAAACGGTAGCACAAGCTAAGTGTGACAGTTCGTTCCAATTATCACACATCACATGAGTACCATGATGATAGCATTATTATAGAGAAGATCAGAAATTATTTAGTGCTCTGAAGTACCATTCATAAAGTAGCCGCGTTGCAACCTGCCATAGCGCGCAAGCCAAGTAGTTCCAATTAACGCACATGCCACGTGGCAACCATGCTCAGTCGATCGCGAGCAATGGCGACCAATAGGAAGACAAGACATTATTACAGCACTCACAACTTAGCCAGCACGGTGAGTTTGGCATGTAAGCGTCAGTGAACGACAGCGATCACGGCCGTGTGGTCAGAATCTTCGTGTGCCTTTCCTAAGAACGGTACTGCCACCGGAAGTCGATGGAGCGCTCGAGCAATGGCGGCCAACGGTGAGACAAAAGCGCTCATATCTCCACCACCAAGGTGAGTTTCAGCACCAACTTTTATCATTCAGGTCAGTGCATCATAGCGATCATGGCAGTGTAGTCAGAATCTCTGTAGGCCAAGCCTAAGTACTCAAACATTATTTATATTAATTATATTATGCTACGCGGCACAATTTTTTCCCTACCAGGAGTGTAACAAGTAACAAACATTGCTGCCTATGGTGACATTGGTAGGGTACCCCTATCCATCAGGTACAAACTGACTCTCCTGAAATATTGGGTAAGAATCTCCACTTCCCAAAACATTAGTCCCCTCTTGGGAGAGGTCTATGAATTGATCTCCGACGATCCATCCAACACTTGGTTAAGAGAGATCCAGGGAATATTAAATGAAACAGGTTTCTCCTACGCATGGCCCAACCCTCTAGGAGTCGATCCAACAGAGCTACTCAGCAACCTCCGTCAAAGACTGTCTGACCAATATTTGCAGAAATGGAATGGGTCACTGACGGCCTCAAGCAAGCTAAGAACATACAGGCTCTTTAAAAACACCTTGGAGTATGAGCCTTACCTCGACCTACCTCCATACCTCAGAGTCCCTCTCGCACGTTTCAGATGTAGTGCCCATGGCCTGAAAATCGAGACTGGCCGCTACACTGTCCCAACTCCAACCCCGGTGGAGGAGAGACAGTGCGACCTCTGTGGAGTATTAGAAGATGAACAACATTTCTTAATAAATTGTCCATTGCTCAGCAGGCAAAAACTATTTCAACACTGCTCTAAAATACTACCACCATTTGAGCACAAGTCTCCTACGGACAAGTTCCTCTTCATAATGACTAGCACGGACTCCAAACTGCTGCCACTGCTAGCCCACACAGTACAGCAAGGCTTTCTGTCAAGAGCCCCTCACTGTGAATCTATCCACTAGCTAGCTAGACGTCTGTTTGTGCAATTTTCCTGACTAATAGGCCCTCCTGGCCTTTATTTGTCATTAAAATTATAATAATAGTAATAACAAAACATTACAAATGTAGCAGGATGTAGGGATACCAGAACGGCAAAAAGTAAGGAAACAAGAGGGATGATTGAACATAACAGTGAAGTAACAATCACCCCTACATTCTTTTTTCATTGTACATGTATACATATATATATATATATGGAAGAAGATCTCTGGGGGGGGGGGGGGGGGTTGTATACTTCACTGTTATGTTCAATCATCCCTCTTGTTTCCTTACATTTTGCCGTTCTGGTCAGAGCATGATAGCGATTACGGCGGTGTAGTCAGAATTTCTGTAGGCCAAGCCTAAGTACTCGAACATTATATTATTTATACGAGGGGCAACCGCACTCCTGGTATCCGTTGCAACGCCGCGGTTGCCTCGCCGTAGCGAAGCTAAATTATTGCAATTCGTTCCAATTAACGCACATGCCACGTGGCTCAGTCGATCGCGAGCAATGGCGACCAAAAGGAAGACAAGACAGCACTCACAACTTAGCCAGCACGGTGAGTTTTGGCATGTAAGCGTAAGTTAACGACAGCGATCACGGCTGTGTGGTCAGAATCTTCGTGTGCCTTTCCTAAGAACGGTACTGCCACCGGAAGTCGGAGAGATCGCTCGAGCAATGGCGGCCAACGGCGAGACAAAAGCGCTCATATCTCCACCACCAAGGTGAGTTTTAGCACCAACTTTCATCATTCAGGTCAGTGCATGATAGCGATCACGGCGGTGTAGTCAGAATCTCTGTAGGCCAATCCTAAGTACTCAAACATCATTTATATCATATTACAAGTAATAAAAAACATTTGAAAATGTAACAGGATGTAGGGATACCAGAACGGCAAAAAGTAAGGAAACAAGGCAGGGATGATCGCACAAAACAGTGAAGCATACAATCCCCCTACAGAGATCTTTTTCCATATACGTGTATAATGAAAAAAGATATGTAGGGGGATTGTATGCTTCACTGTTTTGTGCGATCATCCCTGCCTTGTTTCCTTACTTTTTGCCGTTCTGGTATCCCTACATCCTGTTACATTTTCAAATGTTTTTTATTACTTGTTTACGTCTTTTTTTTTTAGCAGCAGCGCATGCAATTTGCCTCACAGAGCAGAAGTCGGTGTCCTCACAAGTAGTAGGAGCCCTTGCTTTGGTATATGGACAATATTGACTCCGGTATTCACATTGGCTGAAGAATCAGACCCAAGTCAACCCTTTTCTGGATGGATACTAAGGCAGTAATCACTGTCTGGACTCTGAAGACCATAATATTATTAGCTAGCTAGCTATACCAGAAGTAGCAAGATTTATAAAGTCTTTAGATAGGCATTCAGCCCTCTCACAGAACACAGTAGGTATGCAGAGTAACCAGAGTTTAGAATTTACCTCGGTTTTATGAAGTACGAAATTTAATATCGTCAACACAAACGGCGCAAGACACTTCTAATTCTTGAGTAATAATTACGTTCGTTGCTAAGTGAACGCGCATGCGTACAAACGAGAAAATGGCGTGACTAAAGAAGCCATAGTTATTGAGTGGGCGGCTGCAGCCGCCTGGTGAAAACTTGGTGGTTGCGAAAAAGCGATGGCCAGGTGCACTACTCGGTGTGAAATGCTGCTGTTTCGTGCGAAAACCATCATGAGAGATTGAGGCGACGTAGAGCTAGCCCGTCTGAAGAAGAAGAAAGAAGAAAGAAAAACAATTTGCCCGTTTTGCGCGTACCTGGTGTGGTACTTTCGCGACGGTTTTTCGCGACGCGAGGAGTCTTGTTGGTCATGAAAACACTCGAAGATGAACGGTATGTGGTTATAAAGTGTACCGTTTCTGAGATTTGGAGAGATTCTTTTGTATTAGCATATATTGCGTGTACGTCGTATCCCTACATACAGAGTCTACCGACTCTGTGATATTATGTTATGTATATGTTGGATTATATTATATTACGCGGCACAATTTTTCCCCTACCAGGAGTGTAATTATACGAGGGGCAACCGCACTCCTGGTAGCCGTTGCAACGCCGGCTGCGACTCGCCGTAGCGCAAGCTAAGTATCGCAGTTAGTTCCAGTTAACGCACATGCCACGTGGCAACCACGCTCAGTCGGTCGCAAGCAATGGCGGCCAAAAGGAAGACAAGACATTATTACAGCACTCACAACTCAGCCAGGACGGTGAGTTTTGGCATGTAAGCGTCAGTGAACGACAGCGATCATGGCCGTGTGGTCAGAATCTTCGTGTGCCTTTCCTAAGAACGGTACTGCCACCGGAAGTCAGAGAGAGCGCTAGAGCAATGGCGGCCACGGCGAGACAAAAGCGCTTGTATCTCCATGACACCACCAAGGTGAGTTTCAGCACAATTATTATACGTTTGTCTAACTGCATGATAGCGATCACGACGGTGTAGTCAGAATCTCAGTAGATCTTTCCTGCGAGCTATGAGGTTTGATTATTTACATTAATTACGCGGCACAATTTCTCCCCTACCAGGAGTGTAATTACGCGGCACAATTTTTTCCCTACCAGGAGTGTAACAAGTAATATAAAAACATTACAAATGTAGCAGGATGTAGGGATACCAGAACGGCAAAAAGTAAGGAAACAAGAGGGATGATTGAACATAACAGTGAAGTATACAATCACCCCTACATATCCTTTTTCATTGTACATGTATACATATATATATATATGGAAGAAGATCTCTGTGGGGGGGGGGGGGGGGGGGGGGGGGGGGGGGGGGGGGGGGGGTTGTATACTTCACTGTTATGTTCAATCATCCCTCTTGTTTCCTTACATTTTGCCGTTCTGGTATCCCTACATCCTGCTACATTTGCAATGTTTTTTATTACTTGTATAATAACAAGTAGCTTCATTCGCTCAGCTATACTGCCCCCAAGTTTGCCTACATAAGAAGTCCAGCGGTGGACAGCTCTCTAGCTGTGCAGAAGTCCCACAACTTTTCAAAATCCCAAATAATTGGTTTGACTATAGTTGTAATGCATTTGAGAAGAGGACGGCCGCAGATAAAACACCTGCATGGTGTCCCAATGTGTTCTCTGTTGAGATGTTTCACTGTATAACATGGCAGGTTATTCTGCCGGGTTGGAATTTAGCAGAAGTCACATCCTCTTGCATTTCTTTTATACAGCCCGCCGCGTGGCAGCCATCTCCACTAGTAAGCCGGCGACTCCTTCATCAATGCTATAATGAAACCTTTATTGGACTGTTAATAGTTAATGGCTGAATAATTAGTAGTATACATGTTTGACTAGGCTAGGCAATAGGACAATGATTTTATAGTGTTTAGATCCTGTAGAGGGACCAATTTTGTGAATAAAATATGAAGGAGCTATACCAGCCATGTCATTTAGCTATATATGTGCATGCTTGCATTGCACGGTCAGTGAGGGCGGTGCATGCGTGAAACTGTTGCTCTGTATTTCCAAACATGGCCCATGCACCTCTCATGAAAAGGTGTCTGAATAATGTCGCTAGTCAGTATGTATGCGACCATATATAGTCATTAGAAAATTTTTGAATATTCAAGCTTTGATGTGTGTAGCCTTAAGGTAGTAAACATTGGTACCGCGATCTCCGAAACCAAGTGGCCCATGGTATTGCTGGCAGTGGGAAAGTGAAGGGTCATATTAATTTTGTTTAGTAACTGATTCAGAATATGCAGTGTATGCCTTGTACATGTGAGCATACATGATTAGTAGGCAAGGTTGTGTGAACTATAGTATAGACAATTAATGTATTCTATGATAAAAGAGGAGGTTGAAAGCTTGATAGTGCTAATTGAATAATCATAAGTCCCATTGTGGTCCATATTGAAAGGTGAAAACAGCCCTCGTTTGTACGGAACAAAACCAGTCCTCACTCATTGTACCTAAGCCACCAGGTGATTTCTAGATGGCCAGCTAGCTATATTATACACCATGCATTTTTCAGTGCACAGAGTTTTCCACAATGATCCACCCAAATCTTTTGCATCTAGTAGCTGTCCATCTACAACTCACCTGATAGCTAATATCCACTGATGCAGTTTGGTTCCAAACAAAATTGAAGGCTGTTCAAGTTGGTAAATCGAGTTTCCAATCTCCTCTCTTCTCTGGCCACGTATAGCCATAAGGTGTAAGCTCAAGCGTTGGAAGAGTCTGCTGATGTAAGCAAAGTTATAGTAGTGCTGCTCGTTCTTGCCACTGGTGTATAAGTTTTCTTTTGAAGCTAACTTCTGTTATGCAAGGGTGCATTACTACCATAGTGGTTCAGATTGTCTATGAAGAAGCATGCTGTTGTTTTTGACTGTGTGTCTTTGATT
This sequence comes from Axinella damicornis, assembly GCA_963931865.1. Taxonomy (NCBI): domain Eukaryota; kingdom Metazoa; phylum Porifera; class Demospongiae; order Axinellida; family Axinellidae; genus Axinella; species Axinella damicornis. The sequence continues at coordinate 1,359,874 of OZ007512.1, forward strand.
TCTACGAAGAAATAACATAGTGGCATTGGGGCACTGATTTTTCTGCAAGTAGATACTACAGTCTCAAGGGATGCATATCAATAGCTTGTAACTCAGCTGGCGAATGTACTTGATATAATTCCAGTAACAACAAATCCTTAAACGCCAGTGAACATGCAAAGACAACAATTTCTGTCTAACGTACAACTTCAAACATCATCATAACAGAGCATGTGATTCAGTAATGCTGATATGGCATGCATGTGTATAATAACCATTCCAGAGTTAGAATCCAGTGGAGTGATAGGTGAGAAGTTCTCAGATGCAAGTGGAAAAGAAGGAATTTTGATATTCTTTAGATGGCCTTGCCACTTGGCCTGTGGAGTGAGTAGCTGGCTGCACACAAGAGCTTATGCATGCCTCTCCACTGATCATGCATGCACAAGAAATCACTGATGATGGTGATGGCAAAAACCTTTGGATAGGCTGCATGACTCTTGCAGAGATAAGAAAATCATGCTTGTGCTGCGCATGCTAGGTACAAGCGCCCAACACAAATGCGGCGCGCGCGAGAGCGACGTCCACCCATGTCATATCAGCAAAAATGAAATTCGGAGTGGCTGGCCATGACCTCCCCTCGATCGTTATCGTTTGAAGAGCTCCTGAGCAGGGTTCCAGAGCAGAAGCGGTATCTGTTGGACCGCAAGGTGGAGAGCGATCGGCATCTGGCTGAGATCGCACAGAAAGTCACCAGATGGAGGGATATGCCACCGTACCTAATAGCGAGGGAGTCGGAGGAAGCCGAGGAAGCCATCCTTGAGAATTATCCGACAGTTGAGCGAAGACGGTTAGTGTCCTCATGGATAATACTAGGAGCATGCAGGGCATGTTTGGGGCGAGCGTGAGCAAGTTGTATTTGTTGATCAAATCACTGATTAAATTGAGGACAGTTGATCTATGTCACTTGTGAGTGATGACAAAGTATTGCCATCTCTCCTGCTGAGCTGCTCTCATACTTGCACAACACGTACAAGTAGCATCTTTGGCCATGCAGTAACCAATGAATAGGTAGGTGACTAGGTCCATCTTTAACCCTTTAACCACCGAATTCTTCCCACCAAGACGACACATTTTCATGCATTCAGCGCACACCACTTTCGTAGGTACTCCTCTCCCACAGCATTCGTTCATCAGCGGCCAAACTTGGTGGGGCCCGCACACATGGAGAGACCCCTCTGGCAATACCGTTAATGATATTCATGACCCCCCACAAGCCCAGCAATCGGAGGTCAAAGGTGGATGTCAACCGGATTTTCGCCCAGCATTTCCCTAAACTTGGGCCAGATCTGACTGATGGCACACCTTACACCACCAATTTGCAGGTTTTCTTGAGACCCTGGGTGGGATCTATGAATATCATTAGAATCAAAAATTCTCGGGTCAATGAATCTCATTAAAATCAAAAAACGCCCACGACAGGCGAAGGGGGGGCTGTCCCCCCCCCGCTTGTACGTTTAGTGGGGGAGGCGCGCCGAAATCTGACCAAATTTTTTAGTTCGGACCTCAAAGTCATCCCTAGGCCCTCTGAAGCCTTTTTGGTCTCTTTTTGGACTGACGAGAAGCCCTACAAGTGCATAGCGTCTAAATGACGCCTATAGACGTCAATGGGGCTTAAAGGGTTAACAGCCAACACGACTAGCTATAGACGTGCACATAATGACATAATTATAGCTACACCAAAACATGATTCAGAAAATGACTGCATGATTTTGTGAACTGCTTCATTGTCAGTTGCATGTAAGGCAAGGTTTCAACCACGTAGCTATAGCATCAGTAAAATCAAGTGGCTGTAGAATGTAAGATGGGCAAAAATTATACATCACAACTGTACAAAGCTAAACAGCAACAACTACAGGGTTGAGCGACTAAATCTTGTAGCTTCATCAACGATAAATAGAGCTATGGCATGCAGGCTATACACTTGTACACAGACCACTCAGCCTATGGCTAGAGCTTACCAATTGATGCGCCTCTGGTTCTGCTGTATCCAATCACAGTAGACGCTACAGAGTCCAGATGCCATGAAAAATAAAAAGCGTTGCCACATACTGGAAGGTTTTTCACTGTTCTCTCCGCCTTGCCAATCGTATCTCACGTTGTTCAGCTGTTACTCGAGCCCTACACTGTCTCTCAAGTTCTCGCCTTCTTCGAAGCCTTTCCTCTCTCTCCTGGCTATTCTGTTCATCCATTTTTAAGATGCAGCAAGTTTCTGCGCATGCGCTTTATGTATTGACGGGTCGGTTGATGACATAAACAAACATACAAACAGAGTTGGCATTGACCTCGCTAGTACGGGGCTCGCTGCGCTCGCCCCAATAAGACTTATCGAATGTGAACAAACATTAAAGAGTGAAGCAGTACGTTCGTTCCCAACATGTGTGCATATGGAGTGTGTGTGTATGGGTGTGTGTTTGTGTGTGTGTGTGTGTGTGTGTGTGGGGGGGGGGGGGGGGGGGGGGGCAACGGCAGCATGTTACTTCATGACAGGCCTCGGCAACTTGCTAGCTTATGGAGGAAACCATCATTGAGGAGTTGAGGAGAACTAAGAGGAGGACGTTAGAGCACTCTTGACTTGTGAATGAATTCAAGGATTTCATTCAGCTTCTCCTCATCATGTTGATCAGCTTTCTCACTCTCACTTCTAGGTGAGAGAGTTTTGGCCACAAATCTTCTCCATGACCCACACTGGACTGAGCACATCTAGAGAAATTGGAGCTACCACAAAATAGATGGGGCCAATAATCCATTCCACTGTTACAGTCCCTATTCGATTAGAGACACCCAGCTGTATACTATGCAGATGACAGCATTCTCAAGCTTCACAGGCATGTAATGAAGCTTGAGGCTACTACCCATATATAGCTACTAGGTATATGTTGCCATGTAAGTAGCACTTTAATTTAGTACACTAGACTAGGAGAAGAGGTATACTTTAAATTTACGGCTGGCCTGCAAAATTCTGGGGCTGGTACACTCTTGCCCCATTAACTGAGAGTGACCACAGATCACTGGACGTTGTTGACGGTAGTTTGCAAACAAATTTAATTTTGCAACGTTGCAAAATAAAATTTGTTTGCAAACTATCGTCAACGTTCAAGAACCAATTTCTATAGAACATTGCGGAGTGCAATAACATGACGCTAAAGGAGTAATTACATCACTTGGCCATATTACTCACAATTGATTAATTGTCAAATGATTTCAGCCAGTATATAGCTACCACCATGGCAAAAAGATATTAAAATTCATTGCAAGGAATGGACTATATAAGCAGTGGGATGATGAATGGACATCATTATGTAAACCTTGAATCTAATTTTGATGCCTTTGCAGTAGGCTTGGGCGGATTATTCCGGAATAATTTTGGGAATAATAGGTAGTGGGGAGATTCCGGAATAATGCAGGAATAATAGGTGTAGAATTGGTATAATTATATTCATTCAATCAATGTGCACGTGCGCACCGCGCCACAGTCGCCACTTCGCATGCTACCTATAAATAATTTACTAGTTCTAGTCCTGATGGCTGCCAGCAGTGGTACTAGTAGTTCAGTAGACCCAGTGTGGAGTCTGATTCGGATGACATTGAGGCCCGACGTCGAAGTGAGGTCACTGTTGAGCGTCCTTCACTGCCCGAATTGAGAATAATTCGAGAATAATAGGTACTAGATTATGGGAATAATGGGTAGTTTTAGGGGAATCAAATGAAAGAATAATAGGTGGAATAACAGGAATAATCCGCCCAAGTCTACTTTGCAGAGTAGAATGCAGAGTAGATTCAAGGTTTACATGTCCCAATGAATACATTTACAGCTGACAGGTGTACATGCTAACATTACATACAGACGTCACTCAGATTACAAAGGCAATAAACAAGCAATAAATATGGATTGAATGAAACAGATGTTTTTTGTTGCATGATGTGTACATTGCATGAAGGATATTAATAGGATTAGCAAATGGCATAATACGCTACTGTACATAGCGGACACAATCCCCCTTATATAGGTTGGCACTACTACAGAAGTGGAGGGAGAATTATGGTCCATACGCTACCTACAGAAACCTCGCCAAGTCATTCTACGATGCTGGTAAACCAGGCCTAGTTGAAACTGTGTGTGTGGTCATGACTTGTGATTATCCAGTAAATACATCACAAGTCCCAATTTGCTTGCCATGTGCAATGACCGATGCAACTGCTGCAAAGTGTTCAACCAGATTTTCCTCCCTTTCTTGCAAATACCTTTTACTTTGCTTCATTATTGTTGTGTCTAGTGTGCTTCTGGCATCTTATTTCTTTGAATCTGACAACTCCCAAAGTGGAAGCTATTTTGCATCACAATCACCGTCCTCTGGAAGTGCAGACACAGGAAATACCGAAGTTGGAAGTACTTGCTATGGCGACAAAATGAATGAGGTCGCTCCAAATAACTTGCCCCACCTACCCGGTCCATTCCTAGGAAGAGACAAAGAGGTGGAAAATATCACTCACCTCCTTCGATTTGCCAAACATTTTCATACCAAGATGGTGCACATTTTTGGATTTCCTGCAGTTAGTAAGTCAACACTAGCCATTCATGTTGGATATGAGATGGCACGTCATGGAGTTACTGTTCGATACATTAATGTGGATGAAACACACATCTTCAAGAGCCGTGAACATATTGTAACTGAAAACCACGATCAGAGAACTTCTAATGCTCTTACCAAAAGAGTCAGTGACATAGAACTATCCTGGTACTCACACACTGAAGAAAGGTATGTCTCAACTTCAGCCCGAGGTTTAATTCAGTGGGCTAAAGGACTTTCAAATAACACAATTCTCCTTCTTGACAACTGTGATCCCATGCTTGAATACAATGCTACATGGAAACCATTCCTAAAAATGCTTGTTGAGCTTATCAAGGCTTCACGCTTCTTACGCATCGTGTCAACCAGCCGCCTGAAAGTAAGGTTGTTAGATGGATTCAAACTGCACAAACTCAAGCCACTTGATAATGAATCTGCCATTGAATTGTTACAGTCAGTGTCTGATGCAATGACACTAAATGACAGCAGAACAGTGAACGGTTTAGTTGGTGGTATTCCTCTAGCACTGAAGATAGTTGGGAGTCTTGTGAGTGAAATGCGTCCACCAGACCTGATCATCCGTGAACTTAAAGATAACCCAATGGATATACTTTCCCCTAATGATGTTCGACCAGATATGGAAAAAATGCGTCCAGTTTTGGAACTTTCATTCAAGTATCTCGACACCAGCACTCAAGAATGTGCTCTATATCTGAGCCATTTCCCAGGATCATTCAGTCATGAAGCAGCATTGCACATACTCAAAAATTGTACCAACAGCAGTCCTGTTGAGTGTCTATCAAATCTCACTGATAGGTCCCTGCTAGATCCATACTCTTATGCTGGTCAATCTCGTTATCAATTTCACAATCTCATCAAAGAATACTTAAAGAACACACAGTCCCACAAAACAGATGTTCAACGTTTAAGAATTGCTCATAGTTTCAATTCAAGCTTCCTTATACACTACACTCAAGAGCTGAGTAGTACTGTCAAGAGGTATAGTGAAGTACCTCACGACGATGAAAACATTGGTAGGTTTGAGTTCGAGAGCCATAATTTTGAATGCCTCCTGGAGAAAGTGCACCACTTTCACAGATGGCCAGTCATACCATTTGTAAATCTCACTCATTCACTAACATGTCAATTGATGCTGGAGATGTTCACTAAAATGGAACTAATGAAGGTGGGGCAGAGGTCTCTCGTATTGCTTGAAGATAGAATGGATGACATTTCAGCAGAAATTGGTGGATCAGAGACCTTGAACCTATATCATGATCTGGTGCTTCAATTAAGGGAGTGGATACGTTCCTATCCAGAAAACTGCTTAGAATTGTGTGAAGAAACATTTCTACCAAATCTTTCATCCAGGTATCGCACAATTGATAAGCAACTGGCTGTGTCCAACTACAAAAAGCGTTGGTACTATAACCAGCTGAGCTTCCCATATTCTCAATCATTTGGTGAATCATTTTGTTACAGGTATTGTGCACAGTTTCATTACGTTCAATTTAGTTTGTCAGCGGTGCTGCCACTTACTGCTATATTGGGAATGATTTATGAAGTGGATTTCAAAATCAGAATACTACAAGTATCAATGATAGTTCTAGCATTTATATTCTGTTACTTCAGTCTTTTCTTTGACTTAGCAACGTCAATGTTGGTGCTTATAGTCATGTACATTGGTCAAATTTCTCGTTGCTTTCCTCTACCCATCACTAAGAGTGACAGCAGATTACCAATCGTATGTTCATTTTTCGTTGAGCTGTCGTTAATACTGACTTTTGCATTAACAGCAAGCATAGTAAACGACGTAACGATGATCCACTTTCATTTCATTTGTATTGCAATTACATACATCGTAAAACCACTCAGTCCTAGAGTAGCAGATAGTATACTTCAGATTTTTAGTTTAGTACTCATTATTGATACGTTTGTGTTTGAAATTGACACTCTGCATTAAGCAAGTTCTTTGGTATTTGCTTCCTTTTATCCCCTACAGCAGATAGCATTATTTCCAATTATTTGGATTCTTGCTAGAATAACATATATCATAGGTCATTTTGTAATCAATCATCTCCTGATAAGCAGCAACTCTATAGTCTAACTGTTGTTATACTAGCTGATAAAGTGTGGATGAATTAATTTTGTTTTCTTGACAAGTAACTGCATGTGCAGGTGGACTACTGTGTCCTGATTAGCAAGGGTAGAGTCTTTTAATTCATGTACACATTAAAGGTATTGGGAACCTCATTCCCTGTACAATAATATTAAATTTGTTTAGTGGTAAAAGTGTTGACCAAGTTCATCATTATAATACATTAGTCATTTAATACAGTCTCATTCCCAGACACTTCCAGTGGAGGGGATAGGAAACGGACTTGAGCAAGGACTCAGCATTCCAATTGTACAAACATCCATTTTAAACTTCATTTATGATTGGTCATCACTGCAAGCTCACCTAAACACTGCTGAGATGTAGCCAATGACAATCAGTAGTAGCTAAACTTGCATGGTAACATTGAATACCTCGGACCAATGCACACCCCTTTCACAGCAGGTGGCCATTGCTTTCCTTCTTTTTCTCTGGCTTCCATATATGGGCACATTTGCCCAGTGGTTACAGAAGGTGACCAACTAACTACAGAGCTATGGGGTGGTTTGTGAAGCTGAAGCCATTCTTTGATGCCTACCTTGGCCCACTGCAGGACAAGCATTGTTACTGGGTCGGATTTCTTCTCATACGAGCCGTCCTCTTTGTTGTATTTGCCACGTGTGACTCATCGACTGTGAATCTGCTTGCTATTGCAGCCACAATGTTCACCCTCCTAATGTACCTAGCCTACACTGGACATCTCTACGGAAAGAATTATGTTAACTTGCTGGAGAACTCCATCATACGTAAATCTTGGCATTCTTGCAGTGGGAACACTCTATGTCAGTGGGGGCTCTCAGCTGGCGATCACATAGCTACACCTGGATCCATTGGAATCGTTCTTGCGTAGTTTATTGTCATCCTTGTCCATCAGATTGCTCTGAGGGGGAAGACTTCATGCGGGATAGTCTGGCAGTATGTCATGACGATAGTCTAAGTTTCATTGTGGGCTAGTCACAGCTCATGCTTCTATATATGGTAGCTATATAAGGACAGGGTTTCATTGTCGTGCAAGCTCTCTATGTAAGTCATATATACTGCCTATAGCATGCAAAGACTTTGTCATCAGCACAATTAATCCAGCCCAATGTTCTAGTGGAAAATCCAGTCCAGCATTTCAGAGACACTCATTCCCACTGAAATTGTGATTATTACGAGCAGTAAGGTCTTGCAAGCATGCACAGTCTACACAGTCATCTCACACTTGCACTTGCACAAATCATGTCAAGGCATGTAGCTAAATCAATGTTGAAATTATCTTAATTGTTTCCTGCCTCGTTCGGGAGCAACACAAAAGCATGCAACAAACAAAATCGAATATGTATAGCTATTTACTAGTATTTAGCTAAAGACAATTAAGGCAAACACAATACAATGCAAAATTCATGATGATGATGCAATACACGTGCTGCTTGGGACCAACGTTAATCAGTCTGGGGTCTGGTGCCAGTAGCTATATGTTCACCATCCCTATTTCCTGTTTTAAGGACACAGTACGTGAGTGCATGCTGGCTAGTCTTTATCTTGTAGCAACGGTACGGTACGTCTTCAAGAATTGAATCTCGAAATCGAGTATTCAGATTTACATGCTGTTGCATATGTCGGCCTTATCTCCTTATCTCATTAATATGTGAGTGAGTGGTATATAGTCATGGAACCCGACCCTTCAGGTGCAGACGGCCTGGTTTTGAGACTAAGTGAGCGGCAAACACTGAGCTAAATCAGTGATTGGCATGGCACACTAGTAGCTAATGGGCTGCGACAGGTAGCAGTTGGACTAAGAAGAATCCTCCAATTGCAAGTAGAGATACAGCCTGAAAGAATGGCTAACTAGCTAAACTAGTAATAATTTGGTCCTCCATCTTAGCTATGCGTAACAGAGTAAAGTTGGAGTAGTCTGTGGGACAATATAGGGTCAGGTGCTGACCCGTTATTAATGTACTTCCAATATCCACGTTGTAATGTTAAATCTGTGGACAGAGTTAGCCTCGTTCCCAGGTCGCTTTCTCTCCTGTATACGCGGCCTGGGAACGAGGCTGGGATAGAATGAAATGCGCGGATGCATCAGAGCCCCACCCATGCATGCCAGATCAGCAATAAACAAACAAAAAGCTCTATTTTGTCGAAGCTATGGCCTCCTCACCTTTGCTGTCGTTTGAAGAGCTCCTGCGCAAAGTTCCGATGAAGAAGCGGTATCTGCTGGACCGCAAAGTAAAAAATAATCGGCATCTGTCGAAGATTGCTCAGAAACTCAGCGAGTGGAGGGAAGTACTACCGTACCTCTTGGAGAGCGATGCGGAGGCAGCGGAAGAAGCCATCGCCGATGATTTCAGGAAAACCAAGAGAAGGAGGTTAGTGCACTCTGGATTTTTGTGAATCAGTGAACAGACTACAGCAACTCGCCATAGCCTATCCAGTAGTGAAGGTTGAAGGTGGGCGGGGCGGGATGAACTCTACTCTATAAGCACATGCATCATTTCAGTCTTTCTACTGTATCCTTGAATCTTTCTAAGAAATATTTGGGAATTCCCTTGCCGAAATTAGAGACAATTTTCCCATTCTCATGAAGGGGTGCCGAATAATTAGGGATGCCGAATTTTTAGAAGATATACGGTAGTTTGAGGTCCCCTGGAGCCATGGTTGGTATGATGCTACAATAAGCACAAACACAAGAAGTCTAGTCTACACCAACCAAACTGTACTCCGGCCCTGCAATAGCAGCCATATGTTACCTCGGCTGATCGCCTAAACCCGCCCATTTCCCCATGTCCCGCCCATTTCTGTTGGTGCAGAGCCTAAGTCCCAAGGACATTGCCAGATGTGACTCACAAGATGGAGGATGGAAGTCTCATGCTGGATATATCTGGCTACATCCACGAGTGTTAATTAGAGCACATACAGTAACTGTATGTGCTCTAATTAACACTCGTAGAAATAATACAACATAATCAGAGCTCCATGATTTAGAACAGACCTTCTCACAAGTTCTCAGGCCATATGAACCCATGGAGTAAGCTTCACTTCGATGCATATGGCATTTACTATACTAAACATGCGTAGACTTTGTTGTTGTTATAATCCTTTATTGTTTGTTGTAGAGTGACCACAGCTTCAAGATTTATAGTAGCTTGTCTGAATGGTGACCCAAATTTTGTTTCACCCCCATCAACAAATCCATGATATGATTTTAGAATGCATATTGCCTTCCGGAACAAGAGTATATTACACCTTATGGGGATAAAGTGATAGCACCTCCTACTATTAAGAGAGATGGATTGCTTTAACCAGGCTCTGGTCACCTCAGTTGCATCTCAGTGCCTGTGGTGATCAAGGAATGAGCACACAAGTGCATTCCTATTAGGTAGGAAATCCTAGTAGACCTGTTGAGATAACCTAGGTCAAGTTTCTTAGTTCCAGGTAACTATAGGAATGCTATGTAGAAGTGCATGCAATTCTACTGATGAACGGTTGCCATATTTGCTGCTTCACAATGTATCACTATTATAGGTCCTCCAACAGACATACAGTTGGGTAAACAATTAAATCACATACCTATGATAATTTAAGAACAACATTTGTGCATTCCATGATCACCACAGTGGAGGAGGCACTGAGATGCAACCTTACCTTGGCGATCAGAGCCTGGTTAAAACAACCTTCTCTAGCTAGGTGATAGGGACATTACCAATCCTGTAGTAGCTACGCGTTAGGTTATTACTAGTAATCTCCATGGAAACTACATCGGCGGACACAGTATGTTATCTTATTCTAACCGTATAGATTGGTCCATCAAGTAGCCCTCTTAGTTGTACTCCTCATAGAAGTGACATATTTTTGCAATCTACCAGGTTGCTATGATGAAATTTAAATTACTCCCAGGCTGGATCAGACAGATATAAGTTTGTTTTCTACATGAATTTTGTACTATTTCATATAAATTATCATGTTGATTCGAAACAGTGTTTGGACTAGATAAGATATTTACTAGAATTGGACAAGTGGAGATGAGTGAACAAATGGATTGCTTGTAGTGAGAGTTCTCAACCACATTTAGCAGCTTGGCCATGGTAATGGACTAGCCTGTTCACTCACACATGTAACCATGGTAATGGACTAGCCTGTTCACTCACACATGTAACCATGGTAATGGACTAGCCTGTTCACTCACACATGTAACCATGGTAATGGACTAGCCTGTTCACTCACACATGTAACCATGGTAATGGACTAGCCTGTTCACTCACACATGTAACCATGGTAATGGACTAGCCTGTTCACTCACACATGTAACCATGGTAATGGACTAGCCTGTTCACTCACACATGTAACCATGGTAATGGACTAGCCTGTTCACTCACACATGTAACCATGGTAATGGACTAGCCTGTTCACTCACACATGTAACCATGGTAATGGACTAGCCTGTTCACTCACACATGTAACCATGGTAATGGACTAGCCTGTTCACTCACACATGTAACCATGGTAATGGACTAGCCTGTTCACTCACACATGTAACTGAAGTTGACAATTTGAAACTGCCAAGACAAGACTTTCATCAGCAGCTCCAACTACATGCAGGACTGTCCCTCAAAAATTACGTGTAGCATAATTATACAATCACTTCGTCAAGATTCAAATTGGCAGCTGTGTTGGTGTACATCATTGTGTTCAGAGTGTATGGGATAAAACATTTTCCCAGCACAGTTTTTACGGGCTAGAACATATTTCTAGCACAGTTTTAGATACCACTACAGCTAAGTGAGCAAAAAATTTTGAACACACAGCATGATATAAATTTATGTCAACTTGCCATGCCATATCGTGAATTTTGATGAGGTGTATGTGTACACTGCTGTTTCCATAGCACTCAGTCATGTAGCATGTACATTAAAGCCTCTGCTAGTGGACGCCCTGAGATAGGGACACAATAATAACTGACCTCTCTACAAAGTAGTGATCACTCAGAGACTTGGAGTGCGATCGAGACATAATACCATGCAGGTAATGAATTTGAACTGGACGGCTCTCTACTGAAACTGCATATGTATGTATTGTTGAGATGTTGTTACAGTAGAAACTATTGCTCAATTTCCAAGATCATATCCTTCTATAGGTTGGCACTCCTTCAGGAATGGAGAAAGAAGTATGGTCCAAATGCTACCTACAGAAACCTCGCCAAGTCATTCTACGATGCTGGTAGACCAGACCTAGTTGAAACTGTGTGCGCAGTCATGACTTGCGATAATCGAGTAAACACATCACAAGCCCCAACTTCCTTGCCGTGTGCATTGACGGATGTAACTCTTACCAAGTGGTCAACCAGATATTCCTCCCTTTCCTGCAAATACCTTTTATTTTGCTTCGGTATTCTTGTGTCAAGTGTGCTTCTGGCATCTTATTTCTTTGAAGCTGACAACTCCCAACGTGGAAACTATTTTGCATCATCTGTAAGTGCTGACAGTGATGGTACAGAAGTTGGGAGTATTTCCAATGGTGACAAAGCAAATGAGGTTGCTCCAAATAACTTACCCCACCTATCAGGCCTGTTCATAGGAAGAGACAAAGACGTGCAACATTTCACTCATCTCCTTCGATTTGCTAAACAGTCTCGTACCAAAATGGTACACATTTTTGGACTTCCTGCAGTTGGTAAGTCAACACTAGCAGTTCATGTTGGATATGAGATGGCAAGACGAGGGGTTGCTGTTCGATACATTAATGTGGATGAAACACACATCTTCAGGAGTCGTGAACATATTGTAACTGAAAACCATGATCAGGGAACTTCTAATGCTCTTACCAAAAGAGTCAGTGACATAGAACTATCCTTGTACTCACACACTGACAAAAAGTATGTCTCAACTTCAGCACGAGGTTTATTTCAGTGGGCTAAGGGACTTTCAAATGACACAGTTCTCATTCTTGACAACTGTGATCCCCTGCTTGAATACAATGCTACGTGGAAACCATTCCTAAAAATGCTGGTTGAGCTTATCAAGGCTTCACGCTTCTTACGCATTGTGTCAACCAGCCGCCTGATGGTAAGACTGTTAGATGGATTCAAACTGTACAAACTCAAGCCACTTGATAATGAATCTGCCATTGAATTGTTGCAGTCAGTGTCTGATGTGATGACACTAAATGACAGTAGAACAGTGAATGGTTTAGTTGGTGGTATTCCTCTAGCACTGAAGATAGTTGGGAGCCTTGTGAGTGAAATGCAACCACCAGACCTGATCATCAGAGAACTTAAAGAAAACCCCATGGATACACTTTCCCCTAATGATATTCGACCAGATATGGAAAAAATGCGTCCAGTTTTGGAACTTTCATACAAGTATCTCGACACCAGCACTCAAGAATGTGCTCTGTATCTGAGCCATTTCCCAGGATCATTCAGTCATGAAGCAGCATTGCATATACTCAAAAATTGTACCAACAGCAGCCCCATTGAATGTCTGACAAACCTCACTGATAGGTCTCTGCTAGATCCGTACTCTTATGCTGGTCAGCCTCGTTATCAATTTCACAAACTCATCAAAGAATACTTAACAGATGTGGAGTTCCACAAATCGGGTGGTGAGTCTTCAAGGATTACCATCAGATTCAACTCAAGCTTCATTACCCATTACACTCTAGCACTCAGTGGTTTTGTTAGCAGGTATAGTGAAATACCTCACGACAACGAGAACATTGGAAGGTTTGAGTATGAGAGTCATAATTTTGAATGCCTCCTGGAGAAAGTGCACTGCTTTCACAGATGGCCAGTCATACCTTTTGTAAATCTCACTCGTTCACTAACATGTCAGTTGTTGCTGGAAATGTTCACTAAAATGGAACTACTGAAGGTGGGGCAGAGATCTCTCATTCTGCTCGAAGATAGAATGGATGACATTTCAGCACTAATTGGTGCCTCAGAGACCTTGAACCTTTACCGTGATCTGGTGCTTCAATTTAGGAAGTGGATGCATCCCTATCCAGAAAACTGCTTGGCATTGTGTAAAGAAATATTTCTTAGACTACCAAATGTTTCATCCAGGTACCACACTATTGATAGGCAACTGGCTATGTCCAACTACAATAAACGTGGCTACTATAAGCAACTAAAGTTCCGCCCATACTATCAATCATTTGGTGAATTATTTTGTTACAGATATTGTGTAGAGTTTCATGATGCTGACATTAGTGGGGCAGTCTTCACCACACTTGCAATGTTGCCACTTACTGCTGTAATGACGATTTTTGGAAACACCAGAAAGCGACATGTATCAGTGATAGTTTTAGCATTCATATTCTGTTACTTCTTCAGTCTTTTCTTTGACTTAGTAACGTCGCTGTCAGCAATTATAGTCTTGTACGTCGATCAAAATTCTCGTGACTTTCCTCTACCCAGAAGATCACTAATCATAAGATCATTTTCCATTGTGCTGAGTGTCGTACTGAATTATGCAACCATAGCAATCGACCCAATGATGATCTACTTTCATTTAATTTGTATCGTAATTACATACATCATAAAACTACTAAGTCCTAGAGTAGCAGCTGGTATACTTCATATTTTCATTCTAGTATTAATTATTGATGCATTCGTGTTTGAAATTGACACTCTGCATTACACAAGTTCTTTGGTGTGTGGTTTTTTATATCCACTACCACAAATAGGATTATTTCCTACTATTTCATTTCTCACTATAATGTTACCTACTATTCACAGTTTCATTTGTGCTAATGTCATTGTGGACTCTATAGGTCATTTTGTAATCAATTATCTCTGATAAGCAGCAGCTCTATAAAGTGTTGGATGAATGTATTTTTACTGCATGTGCAGTTCAACTGGTAGACTGCTGTATCCTGACTAGCAAGGGTAGAGTCATGTCATGTACACACTTAAGCTTTTGATATGAAGTTTTGGGAACCTCATTCAGTACAATAATGAAAAATTATTCAGAGAATTAATAATAAATTAATCACAGAAAGAGAGCTACATTAGTCATTAAATATAGTCTCATTCCCTGACTCTTCCAGTGGAAGGGAGAGGAAAAGGACTTGTGCAAGGACTCAGCATTTCCAATTGTACAAACATGGATTTAAAACTAGTCTTAATGGCTAAATGGAATGCAAAGGATTGGGCATGCAGCTGCACATGTGTCAGGTTTACTACTGTATACATTGTATTGATGTCATTGTTGCGACTGTCAATACTGGTCTGATCAGTAACATTGGGCATAATTTATGTGCATAAACTTGATCAGGTACATCCCGTTTCCAGACTACTAGCTGTGAGAGTTATAGCTGTATAGTGTAGTACTAGCTACGTACATAACTGTTATGGCGCAATATATGTCCAGTAGTTATAGGTAGTTTGAATTATGGCAACGATACAGAGCCATGTCAATGAATATTATTCTCACATCAAGCTGCTCTCTTTTCCAGACAATTAAGACTATACATAATGTTGACCAGCACTGCTCTCTCCCGTCTCTTCCTGTGGACAGTCCCATGGCACACTATAGTTTCATAGTGGGCTAGTCATAGCCAGTGCTTTCTATATAATATGGTAGCTAAGGACAGGATTACATTGTCATGCAAGCTCTCTATGTAAGTCAAATTATACCGCTATAGCATGCAAAGACTTTATCATCAGCACAATTACGTGGTTAAACTTTCTGCACACTTCTTGCATGGTCAGTGCTCATAACAGCTAGGTATGTATACGGGCAAATAGGAGGTAACTGGGTGAAATCATGTTAGTAGCTAGTTTACAACTCATACTTAGGATAGAAAGGAACTTGCAATTTGTAGTTAAAATCAATGTTGTTTTAGTTAACTAAAACTAAAACTATAATGCATTTTAGTATGGCATATTTCACTTTAGTAATTAAAACTAAAACTAAAATGAGGACTGTCTCAGTCTGTTAATTAAAACTACAACTAAACTAATATTAAAATCACCCAAAAATGGTGTTTACTAAAACTAAAAGAGCCTTTACTAACCCTTTTGAGATTTAGTAATTAAAACTAACACTAAACTAAACAATGCGACTTCTACCTAATTAAAACCAAAAACTAAACTATTTCAGTTTCAGATAACTAAAACAACATTGGTTAAAATATTGTGGCATTCCGATCTGTCTACTTGACTTGACCAACTAAATGTAGCAAGTAAGAGTTGCTTGGAGGCACAGCCTAATTATTATAACAAGCTCTCCCCCCCCCCCCCCCCCCCGATAAAATGATTATAGCACAGAGAAAGCAAAAACAAATTACAGTACATATTATAGACACATTATTAAAATGAGACTAGCATATCAAAATGGGACTTCAAAAACATTTTCCATACAGCAAGTAATTTACACTAATGAATATTAGACAAGCTTGATGGTAAGGCGTTCCAACTATATACAAAACAGAATGTCCATAACAATTCCGAGAGGCTTTGTGTTGTACCTTGTCGTGATTTGTACGAGTGGACGGACAGGAAGAATGGTTCAAACAAAGCATCAAAGGAGATGGCATCAACACCTCTGGCTATATATATCCAAAGCATCTGCAAAAGATTCAGTTTTAGAACACTAAAACAACACTGGTTATAGTAATACACACCAGAGCCTATGGATCTCCACTGACCGCGCACAGAAGTCACTGCAACGCAGGAAGTTGTGGGCGGAGCGATTGGAAGGCCCCGCGCAGCGCCCGGCGCGCCGGAGCCCCACCCATGCGCATATGCCATATCAGCAAAAATCTAAACAGAGCTAGGTATGGTATCCCCTCAATCGCTATCGTTTGAAGAGCTCCTGTGCGGGGTTCCGGAGGAGAAGCGGTATCTGTTGGACTGTCAAGTGAAGAACGATCGACATCTGGCTGAGATTGCGCGGAAAGTCACCGATTGGAATCTGGTGCTGCCCTGCCCTACCTCATAGCGAGGGAGTCGCTGGAAACGGAAGAAGCCATTCTTGGGAATTACCAGACAGTTGAGAGAAGAAGGTTAGTGACCTCTAGAGTTACTGAATCACTGAACGCTCCGCCCAGGTATGAGGCTACTTCATGCCCATGTGCCCTAACCTCATACCCTGGCCTCGCCCCCACCCAGGTATGAGGCTACTTCATGCCCATGAGAAGAAACCAGCACGCGCATGTGCAACAAAGGGTTAATTAAGCGTGCCTTTCGCTTCTGTGTGTGCGTGTGTGTGTCTTTTGGCAAAAAATATTGGAAAGTGGTTCAAGCAGGCTACCTAAGGCCTTTACACACGTTATGCACTACAGTGAACATTCGGCAGTTTCTGTACCTGATACAAGTCAACGCGGTTGTTTCGTTATTTAAGCAACTTCCTATTATTGGTTTCTTGGCTCCACCCCTTTTGGAATGCACGTGGTAGTTCATTCTTTTGGTTTAGGTTGCTGTTCACAAATCAGCCATCTGAATCAACAAGAGCAAGGTATTATGTTCTCCAGACACCTTTTGGCGTTCAATTCGGCCACTTCTCAGCGAGGCCATGGAACGGCTGTCTTGGCATTTCACACAGAACCTGGTGCAATTCCGGAGTCTTTGAGCACGAATAATACGGCTGCTGTGTAGTATGTGGCAACGTGATAGCGCTATCAGCTATACAGTAGTCTCAAATAAGAACTATACATGCAGTGGTATAGAATTATAGTATAATTATAGTATAATTCATACATGACTTGCGGTTTTGATCGCCCACATGCAATTAAACGTGACGTTTCTCACGTGACAAAATATCCCAGGCTCTTCCCCTATCTCTCAATTTTTGTTCACGCGTGGGAGAGCCTGGGAACGAGGCTACCCATGCCATAGATATGGCCATGCATTCTGACGATAAATTTATTGTCTTGTTCCAAGGCCATGCCCATAGGTGAGTAGCTGATACGTACTTCCAGTGATGAAACATGAGGATATATATATCTCATAGTAGTCCCATTCTCATACTCTTGGGGGTGTGCAGTGTTTGTGAGAATCTCTAGTGCTCAACTCAGGCTTAGTCCTGGGTTCGAGTCTCACTAAACCCCTTGGTTTTTCTGTTGAAAGGTAGTCCGCTTAAAAACTAGAGAGTTCATAGGACACATACCCTGTGCAGAAGGATAGAGTTCAGCTTCAATTGCCGGTCATCTCTCTGTCCGTTTTTCAGTACAGTACCGATGCATGACGATTTATGGGGGCGACCACGTGCTATGGTGTATAATTATAGTGTTCATGACATTGTATGCCCGTATCCAAGGCGTTGGACTAACCAACTGCCTTACGACTTTGATCATAAAGGGGTGGGCCAAATTTACTCTCGCAAAAGAGCGCCCATGGGCAGTGAGCCTTACATGCTCGCTGAACAGGGGGTGGGCACTTTTTCGAGTGTTTCTGCATTCAACCCCGAAAGAGTCCCCACTTTTGCTTTTATAAGAGTAGGCACAATAATTCCTCTACAGGTTGGCACTCCTACAGAAGTGGAGAGATAAGCATGGTCCGTACGCTACCTACAGAAACCTCACCAAGTCATTCTACGATGCTGGTAAACCAGGTCTAGTTGAAACTGTGTGTGAGGTCATGATGTCCGATTATCCATCTCTAAGCACATCACAAGTCCCAACATCTTTGCCACATGCATTGACGGATGCAACTCCTACAAAGTGGTCAACCAGATATTCCTCCCTTTCCTGCAAATACCTTTTATTTTGCTTCAGTATTGTTGTGTCAAGTGTGCTTCTGGCATCTTATTTCTTTGAATCTGACAACTCCCAAAGTGGAAGCTATTTTGCATCACAATCACCATCCTCTGTAAGTACAGACACAGGAAATACCGAAGTTGGAAGTACTTGCTATGGCGACAAAATGAATGAGGTCGCTCCAAATAACTTACCCCACCTACCCGGTCCGTTCATAGGAAGAGACAAAGAGGTGGAAAATATCACTCACCTCCTTCAATTTGCCGAACATTCTCATGCCAAAATGGTGCACATTTTTGGATTTCCTGCAGTTGGTAAGTCAACACTAGCAGTTCATGTTGGATATGAGATGGCACGTCATGGAGTTACTGTTCGATACATTAATGTGGATGAAACACACATCTTCAAGAGCCATGAACATATTGTAACTGAAAACCATGATCTGGGAACTTCTAATGCTCTTACTAAAAGAGTCAGTGACATAGAACTATCCTGGTACTCACACACTGAAGAAAGGTATGTCTCTACTTCAGCCCGAGGTTTAATTCAGTGGGCTAAGGGACTTTCAAATGACACAATTCTCATTCTTGACAACTGTGATCCCATGCTTGAATACAATGCTACATGGAAACCATTCCTAAAAATGCTTGTTGAGCTTATCAAAGCTTCACGCTTCTTACACATTGTGTCAACCAGCCGCCTGAAAGTAAGGTTGTTAGATGGATTCAAACTGCACAAACTCAAGCCACTTGCTAATGAATTTGCAATTGAGTTGTTGCAGTCAGTGTCCGATGGAATAACACTAATTGACAGTAGAACAGTGAATGAACTAGTTGGTGGTATTCCTCTGGCACTGAAGATAGTTGGGAGTCTTGTGAGTGAAATGCATCCACCAGACCTGATCATCCGTGAACTTAAAGATAACCCAATGGATGTACTCTCCCCTAATGATGTTCGACCAGATATGGAAAAAATGCGTCCAGTTTTGGAACTTTCATTCAAGTATCTCGACACCAGCACTCAAGAATGTGCTCTATATCTGAGCCATTTCCCAGGATCATTCAGTCATGAAGCAGCATTGCATATACTCAAAAATTGTACCAACAGCAGTCCTGTTGAGTGTCTATCAAATCTCACTGATAGGTCCCTGCTAGATCCATACTCTTATGCTGGTCAATCTCGTTATCAATTTCACAATCTCATCAAAGAATACTTAAAGAACATACAGTCCCACAAAACAGATGTTCAACGTTTAAGTATTGCTCATAGTTTCAATTCAAGCTTCCTTGCACACTACACTCAAGAGCTGAGTAGTACTGTCAAGAGGTATAGTGAAGTACCTCACGACGATGAAAACATTGGTAGGTTTGAGTACGAGAGCCATAATTTTGAATGCGTTCTGGAGAAAGTGCACCACTTTCACAGATGGCCAGTCATACCGTTTGTAAATCTCACTCGTTCACTAACATGTCAGTTGATGCTGGAAATGTTCACTAAAATGGAACTAATGAAGGTGGGGCAGAGGTCTCTCATATTGCTCGAGAATATAATGGATGACATTTCAGCAGAAATTGGTGGATCAGAGACCTTGAACCTATATCATGATCTGGTGCTTCAATTAAGGGAGTGGATACGTTCCTATCCAGAAAACTGCTTAGAATTGTGTGAAGAAACATTTGTACCAAATCTTTCGTCCAGGTATCACACTATTGATAAGCAACTGGCTGTGTCCAACTACAATAAGCGTTGGTACTATAACCAGCTGAGCTTCCCATATTCTCAATCATTTGGTGAATCATTTTCTTACAGGTATTGTGCACAGTTTCATTACGTTCAATTTAGTTTGTCAGCAGTGCTGCCACTTACTGCTATATTGGGAATGATTTATGAAGTGGATTTCAAAATCAGAATACTACAAGTATCAATGATAGTTCTAGCATTTATATTCTGTTACTTCAGTCTTTTCTTTGACTTCGCAACGTCAATGTTGGTGCTTATAGTCATGTACGTCGGTCAAATTTCTCGTTGCTTTCCTCTACCCAACACCACGAGTGACAGCAGATCACCCCTATTATGTTCATTTTTCGTTGAGCTGTCGTTAATACTGACTTTTGCATTAACAGCAAGCATAGTAAACGACGTAACGATGATCCACTTTCATTTCATTTGTATTGCAATTACATACATCGTAAAACCACTCAGTTCTAGAGTAGCAGATATTATACTTCAGATTTTTAGTTTAGTACTCATTATTGATGTGTTTGTGCTTGAAATTGACACTCTGCATTATGCAAGTTCTTTGGTATTTGCTTCCTTTTATCGCCTACAGCAGATAGCATTATTTCCAACTATTTGGATTCTTGCTATAATAACATATATCACAAGTAATAAAAAACATTTAAAATGTAACAGGATGTAGGGATACCAGAACCGCAAAAAGTAAGGAAACAAGGTAGGGATGATCACACAAAACAGTGAAGTATACAACCCCCTACAGAGATTTTTTTCCATAATACGTGTATAATGAAAAAAGATATGTAGGGGGATTGTATACTTCACTGTTTTGTGTGATCATCCCTACCTTGTTTCCTTACTTTTTGCGGTTCTGGTATCCCTACATCCTGTTACATTTTAAATGTTTTTTATTACTTGTTTATGTCTTTTTTTTTTAGCAGCAGGCGCATGCATACTGGACTCTGGCATTTACACTGCCAGCAATGGCTGAAGAATCAGACCCAAGCATCTCAAAAGCCAACCCTTTTCTGGATGGATACTAAGCCAGTGCTCCCTGAGCTGTAGGTAAAATAGCTATACCAGATAGTAGTAGTGACACATTGTTGAGTCTTTAGATAGGCATTCACCCCTCTCACAGAACACAGTCTAGTAACATATATAGCACAGAGAATTTACCTCAGTCTAGTTACGGTTTACACAACAGCGCAAGGCACTTCTAATTCAGCGATCTTGAATAATAATTACGTATCGTTGCTAAGTGATTGTTTAAGTGCGCATGCGTACAAACATGAAAATGGCGTGACAAATGAAGCCATAGTTATTGAGTGGGCAGCTGTAGCCGCCTGGTGAAGACTTGGAGGTTGCCAAAAAGCGATGGGCTGGTGCACTGCTCGGTGTAAAATGCTGCTGTTTCGTGCGAAAACCATCATGAGGGATTGAGGCGACGTTGAGCTAGCCCGTCTGAAAGAAAGGAAGAAAGAAGAAAGAAAAACAATTTGCCCGTTTTGCGAGTACCTGGTGCGGTACTTTCGCGACGGTTTTTCGCGACGCGAGGAGTCTTGTTGGTCATGAAAACACTCGAAGATGAACGGTATGTGGTTATAAAGGCTTATAAGTGTACCGTTTCTGAGATTTGGAGAGATTCTTTTGTATTAGCATATATTGCGTGTACGTCATATCCCTACATACAGAGTCTACCGACTCTGTGATAGGTCATTTTGTAATCAATCATCTCCTGATAAGCAGCAACTCTATAGTGTGACTGTTGTTATACTAGCTGATAAAGTGTGGATGAATTCGTTTTTTTTGACAAGTAACTGCATGTGCAGGTGGACTACTGTGTCCTGATTAGCAAGGGTAGAGTCTTTTCATGTACACATTAAAGGTATTGGGAACCTCATTCCCTGTACAATAATATTTGTTTAGTCAGAGAAAGGTAAAAGTGTTGACCAAGCTTATCATTATACATTAGTCATTAAATTTAATACAGTCTCATTCCCAGACACTTCCAGTGGAGGGGAGAGGAAAAGGACTTGAGCAAGGACTCAGCATTCCAATTGTACAAACATCCATTTTAAACTTCATTTATCACTGCAAGCTCACCTAAACACTGCTGAGATGTAGCCAATGACAATCAGTAGTAAACTTGCATGGTAACATTGAATACAATGCACACCCCTTTCACAGCAGGTGGCCATTGCTTTCCTTCTTTTTCTCTGGCTTCCATATATGGGCATCCTGACCTTCGCCCAGTGGTTACAGAAGGTGACTACTACAGAGCTATGGGGTGGTTTGTGAAGCTGAAGCCATTCTTTGATGCCTACCTTGGCCCGCTGCAGGACAAGCATCGTTACTGGGTCGGATTTCTTCTCCTCATACGAGGCGTCCTCTTTGTTGTATTTGCCACGTGTGACTCATCGACTGTGAATCTGCTTGCTATTGCAGCCACAATGTTCACCCTCCTAATGTACCTAGCCTACACTGGACATCTCTACGGAAAGAATTATGTTAACTTGCTGGAGAACTCCATCATACGTAAATCTTGGCATTCTTGCAGTGGGAACACTCTATGTCAGTGGGGGCTCTCAGCTGCCGATCACATAGCTACACCTGAATCCATTGGAATCGTTCTTGCGTACAGTAATTTATTGTCATCCTTGTCCATCAGATTGCTCTGAGGGGGAAGACTTCATGCGGGATAGTCTGGCAGTATGTCATGACGATAGTCAAGGCAAAGAATCAAGCAGATTATGAGAATCTTGACATCAAGGAGGAGGAGGAGACGAAGTAAGAGGTAGTGATGCAAGTGTGACCATTGAGGCTCACTTACGGCAGAGATGGTGAGCCTGTGCTCCAGGACGAAACAATACTGTGCTAGTATACTTACATAAACAGGTTGAGTGACCATTATGTTTTATTTTAACTTGCAGATGGGGATTCATTGCTCTCTCCCATCTCTTTCCTGTGGACAGTCCCAGATCCCACACTAGTTTCATTTCGTCTCATGCCCAGACCACACCCCCAAGGTTACGGCAGAGATTGTGAGCCTGTGCCAAGGGTGTGGTCTGGGCGCGAGACTAAGTTTCATTGTGGGCTAGTCACAGCTCATGCTTCTATATATGGTAGCTAAGGACAGGATTTCATTGTCGTGCAGGCTCTCTATGTAAGTCATATATACTGCCTATAGCATGCAAAGACTTTGTCATCAGCACAATTAATCCAGCCCAATGTTCTAGTGGAAAATCCAATCCAGCATTTTAGAGACACTCATTCCCACTGAAATTGTGATTATTACGAGCAGTAGCTAAGGTCTTGCAAGCATGCACAGTCTACACAGTCATCTCACACTTGCACAAATCATGTCAAGGCATGTAGCTAAATCAATGTTGAAATTATCTTAATTGTTTCCTGCCTCGTTCGGGAGCAACACAAAAGCATGCAACAAACAAAATCGAATATGTAGCTATAGCTATTTAGCTAAAGACAATTAAGGCAAACACAATACAATGCAAAATTCATAATTATGATGATGCAATACACGCGTGCTGCTTTGGACCAACGTTAATCAGCCTGGAGTCTGGTGCCAGTATATGTTCACCATCCCTATCTCCTGTTTTAAGGACACAGTGTATATACGTGAGTGCATGCTGGCTAGTGTTTATCTTGTAGCAACGGTACCACAAGGGTGCAGGATTGGCAAACTTGTACAAGCTAGTACAGAACTAGGACAACTTCCTGTCTAAGCTGCTAGTTGCAAACGCATAACGCATCTCCACAGAACTACTTCCTGCTACTTGCACACACACGGCTTCGAACTTTAACCTGGAAAGGAAGCCTCACCCACTTGATTGGCAGCAGTCTCATTCTTGCATATGGACTGGCCTGGGAACAATCCTAGGACAGAAAGCCGTCATAGGGATTCATTAGCACCACAGGCACAAAGCGGGGGTGTGGCTACCTTACCTAGAGCAGAAGCGGATTCAAGTTCTGAAGGTACATGAGGTACACTGTGTAATAATTTGTTAAATCACACCCAAAATGAGGGTAGAATCAGAAGGCTGTGTGAGTAATTAGACAATGTACAATACCATATTGAATTGTCTACCAGGGATCACTGCCCCCTCCCCCCCAGCAAGATACCCAAAATGAGGGTGTGGCAGACTATTCCTGAATCAGAAGGGTGTGTGGGTAATTAGACAACGTAGCTACAATGCCATATTGAATTGTCTATCAGGGATCTCTACCCCCTCAGCAAGAGTCTAACTGCTTCACACGGTGCCAACAGCCTGACACGGTGTCAAATGGTTGCTGTCTAGTAGCCTGACACGGTGTCAAACAGTTGCTGTCTAGCAGCCTGACACGGTGTCAAATGGTTGCTGTCTAGTAGCCTGACACGGTGTCAAACGGTTGCTGTCTAGCAGCCTGACACGGTGTCAAATGGTTGCTGCCCAGTAGCCTGACACGGTGTCAAACGGTTCCTGTCTAGCAGCCTGACATGGTGTCAAACGGTTGCTGTCTAGCAGTCTGACACGGTGTCAAACAGTTGCTGTCTAGCAGCCTGACACGGTGTCAAACGGTTCCTGTCTAGCAGCCTGACACGGTGTCAAACGGTTGCTGTCTAGCAGCCTGACACGGTGTCAAACAGTTGCTGTCTAGCAGCCTGACACGGTGTCAAACAGTTCCTGTCTAGCAGCCTGACACGGTGTCAAACGGTTGCTGTCTGGCAGCCTGACACGGTGTCAAACAGTTACTGTCTAGCAGCCTGACACGGTGTCAAACGGTTGCTGTCTGGCAGCCTGACACGGTGTCAAACAGTTGCTGTCTAGCAGCCTGACACGGTGTCGAACGGTTCCTGTCTAGCAGCCTGACACGGTGTCAAACGGTTGCTGTCTGGCAGCCTGACACGGTGCCGAACGGTTGCTGTCTAGCAGCCTGACACGGTGTCAAACGGTTGCAGTCTAGCAGCCTGACACGGTGCCAAACGGTTGCAGTCTAGCAGCCTGACACGGTGCCAAACGGTTGCAGTCTAGCAGCCTGACACGGTGTCAAACGGTTGCAGTCTAGCAGCCTGACACGGTGCCAAACGGTTGCAGTCTAGCAGCCTGACACGGTCACGGTGTCAATTGGTTAGTACTGTCTAGCAGTGACACGGTGCCAAACGGTCTAGCAGCCTGACACGGTGCCAAACAGTTGCTGTCTAGCAGCCTGACACGGTGCCAAATGGTTGCTGTCTAGCAGCCTGACACAGTCACGATGTCAAACGGTTACTGTCTAGCAGTGACACGGTGCCAAACGGTCTAGCAGCCTGACACGGTGTCAAACGGTTGCTGTCTAGCAGCCTGACACGGTGTCAAGCGGTTGCTGTCTAGCAGCCTGACACGGTGTCAAATGTTTGCTGTGATCTGGTCGAATCTTTGATGTGAGCTCACATCTTTCAAATTCCAGTTGTCTTGTTGGCCACCCAAGTATAGCTTTGCTGCAATATTTACCGATATTTACGTTGCTGTCTCATGAATGGGAGTGAATTGGCTGGAGGTTGAAAGGAATTAATGGTGCATTGTCAGCTCCCACAGTCCTTCTACTTGTCTTGTGGGTGCATAGTCCCCATGATTACTATGACAATGATTGATGGAACAAGGATGAGCTCAAGTAGGTTTCCTTGCATTCACATGTTAGTCTCCTGTGTGGGAGGTGAATTGGCTGCATCTTTGAAAAGAATGGTGTGAGCTCACATCCTTCATTGGTAACTACACCCAAGTAGCTTTCCTTTCAGTTACAGTTCTGTGAGCTAACATCCTTGTACTTGTCTAGTTGGGTGCAAAGTCCACTAAGACTATTGTTAAACCTTTTTTGTCCACTATAATACTAACCCGCTTTCCTTCTAACCAGGTGACCCATACCCTTCGGTCTGTATATATACAGTCCCGAAAAGTTCGTGTCCCTGCATGGAATGATTCCTGTCAAATGCATACACTGCATATTCCTCACAGCAAAACTGACCGTGAAAAACGTGGAGTACATGATGGTTGCAGCCATGCCATATACAGAGTACTGATGGCTTTAGGGCAATTATTCAACTAGCTAACCACCTACTGATTGATAGGTAGCAGATACTTTATGGTACTTAGTTAGCCTGACCAAGGATGAAAGCCAAACGGTTTCCATCTAGCTGCTTGCCACTGTGTTAGACAGAAACCATTTTACCCCATGCCAAGCAGTTAGCTAGGCCATGTCTATAAAGTATACCATCCATGGCAAGGCAGAAAGTAATTCAGCACACTGTACATGTGTTAAACAGTTTTGCTTGATGTGAGCTCACATCTTTCGAATTCTATATAGTTGTCTTGTTGGCCACCCAAGTATAGCTTTGCTTCAATAGCTACGTTACTGTTGCTGTCTCGTGAATGGGAGTGAGTTGGCTGGAAGTTGAAAGGAATTATTGGTGCATGTGAGCTCTGACATGTCCTTCTACTTGTCTTAAGCTTGTGGGTGCATAGTCCCCATGATTACTACGACAATGATTGATGGAACAAGGATGAGCTCAAGTAGGTTTCCTTGCATTCACATGTTAGTCTCCTGTGTGGGAGGTGGATTGGCTGCCTCTTTGAAAGGAATGGTGTGAGCTCACATCCTTCATTGGTAGCTACACCCAAGTAGCTTTCCTTTCAGTTACATTTCTGTCTCCTGTTGGAAGTGAATTCTCTGAAAACAATGGCCTGAGGTCACATCCTTCTACTTGTCCTGTCAGTCCAAAGTGCCCTAAGATAAATTTGTTATTAAGACAAACTTAACTGGCAGTGCCCAAGTTCACAGTACATGCAAGTGCCTGGCATTCAGCCAAACATTTGTGCCTACTGCTTGACACAGTGCAGTGGTAAACAGTTACTGTAAATCAGTGTTTCATAACCAGTCCCTAGCATGCAGCTTCTGTCCAACTGCTTGCTCTGTGCCAAATGATTCCTGCATATCCAACTGCTTGACACGGTGACAAACCATTTCTGTCTAATTCGCTCCTTGAAACAGTTCCCAAGAGGGGGCTTCAATACTATGAAATGCATGTAAATGCACTCAGGCAAACTTTAGAACCATGAAGTGGGCTGCAACTCTAATGCAATTAGTCAACATGTATACCTACTTGGTATTTGTATAGCACCCACTTATGGTACTTGATTAGGCTACCTATTAAATGACACACCAGGATATGTTACATTCCTCAAATGATTACGTAAGGCGTACTGCAAAGTCATGCATCTCTGTAATGTAGCAGGCTCTCCCCATTCAATTGTCATATGCATATGTGTACATGTACACAGGTCAGGATCAGTACCTCAGTGAAATTCATATACACAGATCTTTGATATAGTGTACTGTACATATGCATTTCCTGAGGAATGTATAATCGTTCATATAAACAATGAGTACATTACAAGAAGACTGCAAAACCCCTAAGAGGTATTACTATTTCTTTCGTTGCTGTAATTGTTGTTCTCGCTGTGCATTGTGTATTTCTATCATTGTATGCAAATAGAAGTTGAACTTGAATCGACTCATGTTACGAGTCCCACTTCTCAGTTTATTGATCCATTTAAATGCTTGTTCAGCACATTGTGTATTACACTCCTTTATTTCTTTAAATTCCTCTAGGTCAGGATGGTACTTGCATTCTGGATTTCCCAGAGGCATGCACGTAGCACTGACATGCTTCTCAATGTGAAAACGATCAACAAGGAATTTGACATGACGAAGAAAGTACTGAGCGAATGAAGCTTTATGTTTTGCAAGATTCACCAGATATGGGTGAAGGCTGCACCCACGATCATATCCAAGGTACCGGAGAGATGATATATCTTTCCCTCTACCAAAAGTATTGATCAAGAAGAAAAATACTTGTGATGCGGATTCTGCAGTGTACATCTCTGACCAGTTAACAATAATTCCACAAAGCCGCACAAGCGCAAGGATCCCTGCTGTCCGATCAAAAAATGAATCTCTCTTTTTGCCTGGTTTGCACGATTCATTGCTCTCACCTGCAGCTGTGCAATCCTCTAAAAGGGGAAGTAACTCAGCCATTTCGCTTGTTGCAGCTTGTACAAATGCTTCATTCTGGATATCTGAACCCAAGTCAACACTATCTGACTCTGTCCCCACTTCCAGGTTCATGTGCACTGAGCAATATTTAGATGGCAGTTGATGTTTTCCTCCACCAATCGGCGTATTAGGGCAGCAACTCATCAGGCTGAACTTTCCTTTGTCCAATTTAACTGCGGCCTTTGGTGCACAACACATGGAACGGCAAACCTTCTGATTCCCATCAACAGTTGCATACCCCTCAGCACACCCTTTTACTGTGCAACGATGGTCAATCCAGCTTGGTCTCCCTACGAAGAGGTCATGGCAGGCATCTTGACACAGCTTTTCTATGTTGCGCCTACCACTGATGGGTGTTGTGTAGTAGTTTTTGCTTGGCTCCCCGTGATGTGAAAAGAACTCAAGCTTGTACAAGAACCATCCTTCCTCTAATCGTTGTGGATTCAGTTCCCATTTGTATTCTGCTTTGGGTGTCCTAGCATACTCCTTTAACTGCATGTTATCAGTGCTCCCATGAGTGGCATTGTATGAATTTGCAATAGCTTCAAATGTTGTACTGCACAATGCCAGCAAATTGGTCACCTCCTTCAGGAAACTCACTTGAAAAACTGTTTGGGAACTAATCTGAAAGTATTCTACATCCCCAATTGTATGGTAATATTCCATTTCATCATTTGCACAGCTGTTTGCATAATATGTGAAGTGACAGTGCTGGCAATAAGCATGAAATGCAGCAGCAATTGATGCACCTTGGGTAGTGTAGACAACAGGAGAGGATGGTCTGTACCTCATAGTCAGAGGAGCCCCACAGCATTCCTTCCTGTAACTTGTCAGAACAAGTGGTTTGAGTGCTGACCGTCTGCTAGGAGTGGAATACAAAGGAACACTCTGTGTGCGTAGAGCATCAATGAGTGTGCCTTCTGAATCAGTCATGATGAAACTTCCAACTTCTTTGCACTCTTTTGGTGAACAACTAAACTCTATTTTCTTGCATTTGGATGCACTACTCAGACCACGCTCAGTGCGGATTTGCATGGTTGCGATATCTGCGCTTCCGACGTACAAGGCCTTCCGTTTGCTCATGTAGTCAGCAACCTCCTCCCATCGTTTTGGAGTGTTGGGTGGGAAGTGATCCAATGCATATAACAGATCGGCTAGCTGCAAATAGTTGAGTTCATATGAAGCCATCACTTGTATAGCGCACCAAGAGTATATTAGTAAATTATGCTTGACTTGCACATGCAGGCCTGTATATACTCTGTTTCAGTCTGTTCCGCCGATCTTCCGTTTCCGCGTAGGTGCATGGCCCTAGTTTCTCAGCACAAACCACTCATTTTGCCGAAACCGAGATTTAACATTTATAGAGCACTTTACTGCTTATGGGCGCTTGAGTGCAGATAGTGAATTCCGAACGCGCATATAGGAATTGCCACCGTCCGCTGCCGGCGTCCACGCCCACCGGCGAGGCGCGTGGACGAGACTAGTATGCGTACATGCATAATGCATGGCGTGTGATTCATATTATTGCCTTTGGTGCCCAATGCAGCCTTTAATACATCACCTATAGGTATCCTATTGATAATAGGCACCTAAAATTATGCCAACTTACTTTTATGCCATTAGTCTCGGTCCCAGACCCAGCACGGATCGCTTTAGTATCGCGCGTTATACTGGAAGCGATACACGCGCTGGATAAACGGCCTGGGAACGTGTTCATGTAATATGTATAGACAATTGTATGTAGTCTCATCCCAGACTGCATGCAGTAGTTAGCTACTGGGGACAAAATCGCATTGTCCACATGCATGGTCTCCCGTGACTCGCTTTGCTATTTTGCATTCAAGTTCTCTGCATAATTATAGATGTGCCAGTATGGCAAAAAGAATAATAGCTAGGTGACTGTAAGAATAGAAGAGTAGTATAGGGGCATTCATAAAGGCCTAATCCATCACAACGTTAATCACCAATGTAGTGTAGTAGAATAGTTCATGCACGCAGCTGGACATCTTTAATTGAACAGGCTGCGAGTAACCACATCTTCGCGATCGTCAGGATATTTATACTTGCTGTATTTCTTCTCCGATTTGATGGCATCTCCCCTTGCCACATTCTTGGGAGACCACGATGGATGATCGTACGCACCACCCACCCTTTCTGTACATTGCACACGGATAAATACCTCCAAATCTTTTATAACAACATCCCCTTTGACTGTTATTATAGCTTCCAGGCAGTATCCTGGATGAGCCCGAATATGGACGAAACGGCCCCAATCCACGTAGTCGTCCATACGTGAAGCACTTGTGTTCGTTCGTAATAATTGCCAGTGCTGCAAGGCTTTAATCGTTTCATCTGAACTGCATCCATTCCCTTTCCTCACCAGAACTTCCACTTTCACTTCGGGTCTACCATAGTAGGAACGTACTCCTCTAATCCCGGCGCGAGTTACGAGGACATCACCGACGAATTCTCCAACAAGGTAAATGCCCGATTTCGTAACATTTGCGATCTCAATGGCGTACTCAAACTTGCGCATTTCGTACTCGATTTTGGTGACAGCTTCGGGGTCCTCTGTAATATCATCTCCATTGGCGTAGCAGTACTTCCTTGCGTCGAAGTAACAAACCGGAATATTGTTGAACAGAGTTTGATCTTCACCTGTGCTCGATGCCATGTTACAAATAATGCTATTGCAATGGACTGATATCGCTTTAAAATCGTAACGTCTAACCACTTTATAGGATTAAGACGTGGATATTGGTCCGGCAGGAAGTACATACTGTAGATATAAGTACCGGAAACGCGCGTTTATCCAGAAGCGGCCCTGTAATACACCCAAACCCATCGCCCTATACTTCCTACCGGACAAATATCCACTTCATTATACCAACCATTTTCCGCTAAACGATGCCTATAAATACACAGCAACGAGGGGCCTTCTAACAGAAATAGGAATCTCGACTCTCGACTGACTTTGAAATCTCAAAGATGGCATCAAATTCACTGAAAGAGAAGTTAACCACTGCTAACTCCACTCCTCACCGTTGCTGCATCCTTCATGGGCATAAACGCTCGTGTCCGTGTCAACGCGGAGTGGACCGAACCTGCTATTTTGTGGTTTGTAGTTGCTGCCAAGAAAGGAGAGAAAAAAACTGCTGCTCTGAGACGTCTCCGCGCACCCATCGAAGATCTCGAAAAGCAGCTCCAGAAACAGTGGCAATCTTCGCAAGACGCAGCCAAACCGTCTACTCCGCCGCAGCTGATGATTGATCATTTCAGTTTCGAAGAATTGCACAGCGTTATGAAACGCAACGGAGGGCAGATTCTGGGATTGTTCGATGAAATAAGTTCTTTGTACGCACAGCTGGACCTTTTCAAGCACTCGAATTCAACCATGGACAGGAAAACTTTAATTAGTCTAAATGGTGGAGGTGCTTGGGCTCGGAACTACAGATCATATACTGCAGTCCTTGATCAAACTGCTTTCAACGTTACAGGTAAGAATCATAATCAGTGTGCTTGTATCCGAATGCGCATGCATGCATGGTGTTAATTCGGCAAGCAAATCGGCACCTTGCGATTTCTGCATGATAATATTATTTATTATACCTAATCAGCGAGTTGCATTAACATTCGAGTAACTGCATTGTGGTCTACTATACATTGACAGGGTTCATCCAGCCTGCATTTGTTGAGAAGATGCTGCTGTCGTCAGATGCTGACGGTTTCAACGACCGCCAGCTTTTCGACTTTCCACCGGAGAGAGAAGTATACTTGAGGGAGCTTAAAGTGCCAATCCCCGACAGCGTCCCGAAGCTTTCAAACATATATGCTATACTGCAACTAGTGCACAACAAACAGGTGGAGTACACCCTTGAAGGGGATGCATATACTGCTTTTGAATCTGGTCATGACTCGCTGGTTGATCGAAAGCAAGCAGCTGATGATGAAGACATCCAAGGCATTTTGTCCAAAGCCAAAGGATATATGGCTCGCTTGGCAATGATCTTGTATGCACTTGAACAAGCCATTGAATATCTCGGAAATTTACCAGATTCTACTACCTGCAGTTCGCAGACCCAAACTGAAATTGCAAGGCTACCACGACCACCTTCCTGGTCAAGCTCGATTAGTGTGAAAGCTGTCGAAGCGGCCGAGAAAATCCTTACAAGCCTCTGCAACCAAAAAATTGTTATGCTTGGAAAACATCAAGATGAGATAGACAGTTTAACACCTTCTGATGTCCGTCGACTATCCAAAGTGCTAGGAACAGTTAGTTCACCGGAAGGAATTGTGCGGGCTTATGTCATCTCTCAGAAGGGGATTGCACAGCCAACTATGAACGCTCAAAACCTCCTCAATTTAGCTGCTACATTTGGGTTTGGTGACATGCAGCAAATAGTTGCGCAAAACAACCGAACAACCACAGTTATCCGCAAACGACGATACCAAGACCTTCCAGAACCCACAAAGAACCGCCTTAAGAAGCTAAAACTAACACCACAAACTTATGACAGTACTTTTCCATCTACATCTTAGGCTCAATACATGCATGGTCAACTCTTCTTTATTATTCACCCCATGGGCAACCCATTCATATACCACTTATATCCATTGAGTCACTTCAAACTTGGCTACTGCATTCTTGGTAAAGATAATTATTGTAATTCAGCCATACCTATTATAGTCATTCTTCTTAGCTACAGCAAGTTATAATCCATTGAGTCACTTCACATCTACATCAAACTCAGCTATATATAGCTACTGAATTCATCCTGGCCGTGCTCAGCCATACAGTCATTCTTCTTCCTGCAGCAAATGTACAATCATGACATTAATCAACTTAATTTGTACAAGCAAGTGACAAAACTATCTGTTACAGTTATGGTAGCTACACCACGAATTGCACAACATGATGCAGCATCTCTGCAATCATCTGGTTACCATAGCAATTAACAACGAAGGCAGTTCAGACCTCCATCCATGGCCGCTTAAACTACCTTCTTTAAAATGCATCAACTTAAACTTTGACTTAAACTTTGACTGTGTTGATCTGTTCATGCATGAAACTACAAACAATGAATACTAATTGAAGACTGTGCACTTGTAGGGCTTCTTTCAACAATAGCAATGCCTATACACACTTTATTATACTCTAGTAGACCTCACCCTCTACTTGATGCTAGTTACACTCTAGTTGTACTACTAGCTGCACTCTACTAGGACAACTTGGATGACTAGGTACTAGCATGAAGCTTATTAATGTTAGCAACTCAACAGTGTATAATATATGCTATGGTTTAGCATACTTGAGGCTCACCTCCAACTACCAATAGTTACACTCTAGTTGGACTACAAGCTGCACTCTACTAGGACAACTTGGAGGAATAGGTACTAGCCTTGTCAATGTGTATCATTGCCATGGCAACTCAACAAAGTGTGTACTTATAATTTTATGGTAGCTATAGCTGTGTGTGTTCTATAGTTCTATGACCATTGTGCATGTATTCTAGTAGCAACTCTAGTAGCAACTCACCTCAACCTACCAATAGTTATACTCAAGTTGCACCACAAGCTGCACTCAACTAGGACAACTTGGATGATTAGGTAGCTTGACAATGTTACGAAGTAGCCAAGCTGTGTGAGTTCTATGCATGATTATTATAGTAGCAACTCCAGTAGCAACTCAAGAATGTGTCTAGTGATACATAGCTTTGGCTTGTTATAGTAGAGACTCACCTTGACCAGCCAATAGTTACATTCAAGTTGCACCACAAGCTGCACTCAACTAGGACAACTTGGACGAATAGGTAGCCTGAAATGTTACGAAGTAGCCAAGCTGTGTGTTCTATGCATGATTATTATAGTAGCAACTCCAGTAGCAACTCAAGAATGTGTCTAGTGATACATAGCTTTGGCTTGTTATAGTAGAGACTCACCTTGACCAGCCAATAGTTACATTCAAGTTGTACCACAAGTTGCAGTCAAGTAGGACAACTTGGATGAATAGGTGCCTTGTCAATGCGGCAGTATCATGGTCACAGTAATTACCACTTGCATGCGCAGCGAACACTGGCTAACTTGCATAACTATCCAAATTAATATTAATTATCCACTAGCCAAACCTCTAGCTAGGACTTCTTCCTGTGTGCTTCCTGCCGTTAAACTTGGTAAAGTATACTAGAAATATTCGCTACTTGGCCATAGCTGTAATACATTATTCTATTACTTATCTAGTCGCGTATAATCTACAAATCATAGTTTTCCAATCCTGCACCTTTCTCAACGGTACGGTACGTCTTCAAGAAATGAATCTCGAAATCGAGTATTCGGATTTACATGCTGTTGCATTATGTCGGCCTTATCTCCTTATCTCATTATGTGAGTGAGTGGTATATACTCATGGAACCAGACCCTTCAGGTGCAGACGGCCTGGTTTTGAGACTAAGTGAGCGGCAAACACTGAGCTAAATCAGTGATTGGCATGGCACACTAGTAGCTAATGGGCTGCGACAGGTAGCAGTTGGACTAAGAAGAATCCTCCAATTGCAAGTAGAGATACAGCCTGAAAGAATGGCTAACTA
This sequence comes from Axinella damicornis, assembly GCA_963931865.1. NCBI lineage: Eukaryota > Metazoa > Porifera > Demospongiae > Axinellida > Axinellidae > Axinella > Axinella damicornis. Next base: position 1,394,721 of record OZ007512.1, read on the forward strand.
GCTAAACTATAGTAATAATTTTGGTCCTCCATCTTAAAGTTGGAGTAGTCTGTGGGACAATATAGGGTCAGGTGCTGACCCGTTATTAATGTACTTCCAATATCCACGTTGTAATGTAAAATCTATGGACAGAGTTAGCCTCGTTCCCAGGCCGCTTTCTCTGTTGTATACGCGGCCTGGGAACGAGGCTGGGATAGAATGAAATGCGCGGATGCATCAGAGCCCCACCCATGCATGCCAGATCAGCAATAAACAAACAAAAAGCTCTATTTTGTCGAAGCTATGGCCTCCTCACCTTTGCTGTCGTTTGAAGAGCTCCTGCGCAAAGTTCCGATGAAGAAGCGGTATCTGCTGGACCGCAAAGTAGAAAATAATCGGCATCTGTCGAAGATTGCACAGAAACTCAGCGAGTGGAGGGATGTACTACCGTACCTCTTGGAGAGCGATGCGGAGGAAGCGGAAGAAGCCATCGCCGATGATTTCAGGAGAACCAAGAGAAGGAGGTTAGTGCACTCTGGATTTGTGAATCAATGAACAGACTACAGCAACTCGCCATAGCCTATCCAGTAGTGAAGGTTGAAGGTGGGCGGGGCGGGATGAACTCTACTCTATAAGCACATGCATCATTTCAATCTTTCTACTGTATCCTTGAATCTTTATACTGTATGTGCTCTAATTAACACTCGTGGATGTAGCCTGATATATCCAGCATGAGACTTCCATCTTCCATCTTGTGAGTCACATCTGGCAATGTCCTTGGGACTTAGGCTCTGCACCAACAGAAATGGGCGGGACATGGGGAAATGGGCGGGTTTAGGCGATCAGCCGAGGTAGCATATGGCTGCTATTGCAGGGCCGGAGTACAGTTTGGTTGGTGTAGACTAGACTTCTTGTGTTTGTGCTTATTGTAGCATCATACCAACCATGGATCCAGGGGACCTCAAACTACCGTATATCTTCTAAAAATTCGGCATCCCTAATTATTCGGCACCCCTTCATGCAAATGGGAAAATTGTCTCTAATTTCGGCAAGGGAATTCCCAAATATTTCGGCATTTAATCTCTAATTGTAATGCATTTTCGGCAGCTTGACGTTCTGCCCGAGAGGCTTATACAAGCCAGTCAAGGAGAGAGATCGGTGAGTTCGATGCTGCTTGCCCCAAGCGGACAAAGCTCTAAGCTGTCACCAATGCACACGAGCCCCTGGAAGTTGACCGATTGCATTCGACGTACTTGCCACATTGACCAGTTCGTCCAATTAGTGAAAGCCCTGCGCTGAAGTACACTCGCAAACCTCCGAGTCTTGCCCTGACTCTGAGAGTGAACACAGAATGACATGGGGTGAGTACCGGGGGTATCAATCGTACAGCCTGCGGCACAGGTCAAGATTGTCCGCTTCGTACGCCGACAATTTGAATCTTGAGTGGAAAAATCCGACCGGGTAACACTTCTAATTATTCGGCACTTCTGCATTTTAGTACAAATTTTGCGATTTTACTTCTAATTATTTCGGCAAGGCTTACGAATAGTTAAAACCTGCCGAATTTTTAGAAGATATACGGTAGTTGAAGTTAGTGGCCATTTAGTATGTAGCACACATTGCAGCATTTTTTGGATACCCATGCAGAGTGTAGTAACATTCGATATTGATTTGTTACTGGGTATAACTGTGGTAAATTAATATTCATTGTGCATGGTATTGACAATATTCATGTATAGTTGGGGCAGAAGGATAACATATTGTGTTGTTGAATAGGACAAGGGGACTTTTAAGTGACCAAAGGCTGGAGGTGGGTAAACCTGAGGTGCATGGGGCTAACTGAATCATGGACAATGGAGCATATATAGGTAACTGGATTGGAAGCGTCTATTCCTAACAGTGTGCCGACACAACCTCTGATTGAATGCAGGTTCGCACTTGATGTGAACCTCTGGTGCTACATGTACACGGAGACTGTTCTGAGGCTCACCTTAATTTCAGTGTACCGTCGGATCAGTCTTGAATCAGTGTATGCACAAAGCTTTACTCCTACAAACCTAAGACAAAAGGATGCTTGGGCTGTAAAAAAATATTAATCAAATTGCAATACCGATGTTCTGTTGCACCTCTGGTGCTACACATGCAGAGACTGTTGTTCTGAAGCTCACCTTTTGGATCGGTCTTAATTGAACCGGTATATGGCCAACACACACACTCAAGTTCATTTCCTACCTCATTTCCATTAAAATAGACCATACACGCTACATTATAGACTTATATAGTGTCTCCAGATGATGTATTGTATCATAGTTAGGTGAATTCCTATCTCGAATAGGGCTGTGGGGTGATGTGGAAGAATGCATGCATGACATGCATGCAGTATCATTGTAGTCTCGGCCCCAGACCCAAACCGACCACAGCGCAGATCGCTTCCAGTATATATCACACACGTGCGCGGGGAGGGAGTTCTAGTGAAGTTGCTACATAAGAACATCATGGGATGTAGCATACAGTAAGCGGTCACTCCCACACCTTGGATATGGCCATACACGAACACAGTATACGCGATAGCTGCCCTGTTCAATGCGCATCGGCAGAGATGTCATGTCGATTGTAGCTGCACTGCATGCATCCTGGCCTGTAGACGTTCAGCGTGGGGTATGTGTTCTAGGAACACCTCTAATTCTGAATAGTACTTGGCTGGTGCAAGATTACAACTCAAGTAGGTGCGAGAATACTCAAAAGTGCACAGTGGAGTTACGTGTACTAACCGTCTTACTAGTATAGCTACAGTGAGGGTTTTTCAACCCTCCCTCCCCGCACGTCAAAGTGGAGGTGTTCCGTGTTGGGATCGGTTTGGGTCATGGGGATGAGACTATATCAGTGATTACATACAAGACTTAGTTCAAAGTGCTATTGCTCCATCAGAGGCTTCTGCATGTGACCATACAGTAGAGATCAACATGACACATGTTGGTTATTGTAAAGCATACTGCCCTAGCTATTATTCCATAGATTGGCACTGTTACGGCAATGGAGAGAGAAGTATGGTCCGTACGCTACCTACAGAAACCTCGCCAAATCATTCTACGATGCTGGTAAACCAGGTCTAGTTGAAACTGTGTGTGAGGTCATGACTTGTGATTATCCAGTAAACACATCACAACAGTTTCCGCTTTCCTTGCTACATACAATGACTGATGCAACTGCTGCAGTGTTTTCAGCGAGCTTTTCTTCCCTTGCCAGCATTAGATTCTGTTATTCGCTTTCCTTTGCTATTGTTGTGCTGAGTGTGATTCTGGCATCATATTACCTTGAAGCTGACAACTCTCAAAATGGAAACCATTCGGGACCACAATCATGCACAGAAATTGGAAGTACTTACTATGGTCAAAAAACAAGTGACACTGCTCCAAATAACTTACCCCACCTTCCAGGACGATTCGTAGGAAGAGACAAAGAAATTGAATATATCACTCGTCTCCTTCACTTTGCTAACCATTCTCATACAAATATGGTGCACATTTTTGGACTTCCTGCAGTTGGTAAGTCAACACTAGCAATTCATGTTGGATATGAGATGGCAAGACGAGGGGTTGCTGTTCGATACATTAATGTGGATGAAACACACATCTTCAAGAGCCGTGAACGTATTGTAACTGCTAGCGAAAGCCATGGTGAAGGAACTACTATTGCGCTTTCAGAAACAGTCAGTGACATTGAACTATCCTGGTATTCACACACTGACAAAAAGCATGTTTCAACCTCGCCACAGGGTCTCATCCAGTGGGCTAAAGGACTTTCAAATGACACAATTCTCATTATTGGCAACTGCGATCCCCTGCTTCAAAGCAATGTTACACAGAAAGAATTTGTAAGAATGTTTAGTGACCTCAACATAGCTTCACGCTTCTTACGCATCGTGTCAACCAGCCGCCTGAGGGTAAGTTTGTTAGATGGATTCAAACTGCACAAACTAAAGCCACTTGATAATGAATCTGCCATTGAATTATTGATGTCACTGTCTGATGTAATGACACAAATGACAGTAGAACAGTGAATGGTTTAGTTGGTGGTATTCCTCTAGCACTGAAGATAGTTGGGAGCCTTGTGAGTGAAACAGAACTGCCAAACCTGATCATCCGGGAACTCAACAAAAACCTTATAAAGACCCTCACCCCTGAAGGTACTGGTCGACTACAGACAGGAAAAATGCGCCCAGTTTTAGAACTTTCATTCAAGTATCTCGACACCAGCACTCAAGAATGTGCTCTATATCTGAGCCACTTCCCTGAATCATTCAGTCATGAAGCAGCATTGCATATACTCAGTAAATGTGCCAACAGCAGTCCTGTTGAACATTTGCCCAACCTCACTGATAGGTCTCTGCTAGATCGATACTCCTATGCTGGTCAACGTCGGTATCAATTTCACAAACTCATCAAAGAATACTTAATGGATATAGACTCCCACCAACCATATGCTAAAACCTTAAGAATTGCCATTATATTCAACTCAAGCTTCCTTGCGCATTACACTCAAGTACTCAGTAATGTTGTCAACATTTATAATGAAAGACCACATGATGAGGAGAACATTGGTAGGTTTGAGCATGAAAGTCACAACTTTGAGTCCCTCCTGGAAAAAGTTCACCACTTTCATAGATGGCCAGTTCTACCCTTTGTAAATCTCACCCATTCACTAACATGTCAGCTGATGCTGGATATATTTACCAAACATGAACTACTGAAGGTGGGGCAGAGGTCTCTCATATTGCTCGAAGGTAGGATGGATGACATTTCAGCAGAAATTGGTGCATCAGAAACTTTGAACCTTTACCGTGATCTGGTACTTCAGCTACAAAAGTGGATGCAATCTTATTCAAAGTGCTTAGCTTTGTGTGAAGAAACTTTTGTACGGAATATTTCATCCAGGTTTCAGATTATACATAAGCAACTTAGCAGGTCTAACCGCAATGTACACGACTACTATAATGAATTGAAGCTCCGATATAAATCTGGTGAATCTATTTGCTTTTCTTGCTGTATGCAGTTTAAAAGGACCGGCATTCCCCGTATGATAGTGTATCACATACTTTTTGTAGGATTGCCACGTGTTATTAATTATATTATTGAGAAGCTAGTTACTGCAAAGCACTTCAATATAGGAAAGATTATTTTTCTGCTCATTTTCTGGTATTGTTTCTATTTGGCAGATTTTATATTTGCACTGTCAGTGCATTTACATGTGGTCATGTATGGCCAGCATCCAAAACGTAGTGGCATTAATAAGATTGTAGACATAGTCTTACCTTTAATTGTAATATGTGTCTTTTGGAGTTTTTTATAGCATGTTCAATATGGTGTACTATCTCTTCATTTGTATTTTAATACTTTGTATTTTTGAAGTTATAATATTTTCATTTCGGACTTGCTCCCTAAAGACTTGCCCGTGCCCTACTTACAATGTGTCTTTCTGACTTTAGCACTAAAGAGAGAAATGTTTATGATGAACTATCTCTTCATTTGTATTATAATAATTACTATTGACAGTTCAGACTTGCTCCCTGCAGGTGCAGTCAATGTACTTCATGGCTTCATTAGAATTTCCATGTTAGTTATTTTTATTGATGCTTATATTTATGAAATTGACACTGTGCATAGGATAGATTCGCTTTTGTTTGTTCTTTCACACCCCTACTGGGGATATGTCCACACTTTTCTTGAATGGCGATTCCCAACAGTATGTATGCTACATAATATGATATGATTATTATCCACAAGTTCATTGACATTGAAAGTCAGTCATTTCACTACTAGCCTTGGTCCCAGGCTCTCTCCTCAAAATGAGAGAGCCTGGGAATGAGGCTAATTTTTCTTCCAGCAACTACATGTAAAGCAAGTGCATGGAATTAAGATGGAGTTTATCAGGCAGCTGTGCAATTCAGATTGTGTGAATCAGCAGCTGTGCAATTCAGATGGAGTGTATCAGCAGCTGTGCAATTCAGATGGAGTGCATCAGCAGCTGTGCAATTCAGATTGAGTGTATCAGCAGCTGTGCAATTCAGATTGAGTGTATCAGCAGCTGTGCAATTCAGATTGAGTGTATCAGCAGCTGTGCAATTCAGATGGAGTGTATCAGCAGCTGTGCAATTCAGATCGAGTGTATCAGCAGCTGTGCAACTCAGATTGAGTGTATCAGCAGCTGTGCAATTCAGATCGAGTGTATCAGCAGCTGTGCAATTCAGATTGAGTGTATCAGCAGCTGTGCGATTCAGATTGAGTGTATCAGCAGCTGTGCAATTCAGATTGAGTGTATCAGCAGCTGTGCAATTCAGATCGAGTGTATCAGCAGCTGTGCAATTCAGATTGAGTGTATCAGCAGCTGTGCAATTCAGATTGAGTGTATCAGCAGCTGTGCAATTCAGATTGAGTGTATCAGCAGCTGTGCAATTCACCTATACATGTCAGGCCGGCTATAGCTAGCTACTGCACTGATATGTCAATGTGAATAATTTATTACAGAAAATTCCTATACACCCTTTAGAATTTGCCTCTTACATAGCTAATAAACAAAACATCTTTGGTGCCATGTGTGATTTCAGGAGCCATGCAGCACAATATGATTTTTGACCACAGTCATTACATTAGTAGGGATGCTGTTCAATTTTTCAACTACCATGCAGGGTAAGATTGAGCAAACACAATTGCTGTTATAATGCTACAGCAACCATTCCCAGTAGCAATTAGTATTTCAAACAACTGCTGCAGCTGCAGCTCTCTGCATGGTAGTTGCAATGTTGCATTTTGACTAACCTTTAACTCAGCATGAGACTATAGTACTTAAACTTCGGTAAAAAATACTACAAACCCTTTCAGCCAAATGTGGTCTCTCAAGGAAGTTAAAGCATGCAATCTACAACTAAACAACAGCTGCATATGGGTTTGAACCTGGGACTTTTTGTTGACAGTCAAATGCTTTATCCACTTGGCAATGACTGTCATTCAATCACATGAGAATGTATGGCGGAATTTCGAGAGTAGACATTAACATCTCTGAGATCCAACAGCTATTATAATAGTGAGATCATGAAAGTTTTCCATAACCATAGGTGATGCATTGTACAGGATCATTCATCACTGGAAAAACTTCACCGAAACCCCAAGGAGGCTATAGCTAGCTAGCAACTAGATCTTAGCTATAGCCTCCAAGTGTATGAGACAAGATCTGCTAGAAAACTCCTATTTCTGATCAGTCCGCAAACACCACTTGATCATTTTACATGAGCTGTAGCTGTAGACATAGGAACTTCCCATTTCAGTCAAACACCACTTGTCTATCCAAGTATGTTAGAGATAGCTACACAAGATCACACAGCAACGCTCACACTCAGAAATGCAATAGATATTACAAGAAACAATGAATGACGCAGCTGCAGGTAGCTACATGAAAGCTCCAGGATTGAGTGGGACAAGCCAAAAGTGAACGAGTATGACAACACATCACACGAAGAGTTACGTATTCATCTAACACGTCATGCTACCTTGCGCTGCGCGCGAGCCACTCGGATCGCGGAGCAAAGCATTCGGAGCCTAGCCCCACACATGCATGACGTCATAAAAAAACAAACCAGCTAGCTATGACCTCCTCACAATTACTGTCATTTGAAGAGCTCCTGCGCAGGGTTCCAGAGGAGAGGCGGTATATTTTGGACCGCAAAGTGGAGAATAATCGGCATCTGGCGAAGATTGCGCAGAAACTCATCGAGTGGAGGGATGTGCTGCCCTACCTCATGGAGAGTGATGCGGAGGAAGCAGAGGAAACCATCGTTGATGATTTCAGGAGAACTAGGAGGAGGAGGTTAGTGCACTCAAGACTTGTGAAGGATAAAATCCTGACATAATTATGGGCAATGGCCTGATCAAGCTTTCCGATTGTAGGCCTGTGAAGCTTGACACCTTGAGGAAGACTAGACCAGACCTATACCCAGGTCGAAACGTTGGTTACATCTCGGTCACGACCTTTGGCAGATTCTGACTTCTCCTACCTACTAGCTACGTACTTGAGCCAGAGAACAGCAACTGTACATGCAGATTGTAGACTCTTGCTAGTCAAGGTGCATGAGGTGGAAACAGCTCTTATACGGTACGGCCATGGCATTCTAACTTCTAACTACAATGGGGCCAGGCTCTCACCGCATGCTTGAAAAACTAACCTATTGTTGTCTACTGCCGGATGTTACACAAAAGTGCATATTAGCTATATAAATCCGACGGGTCGACACGCATGCACATTCAGCACACTGGCTCTGGCCCTAACTTATTCTGTCCTACTTCCTGCCAGTCCAATAACCACATCCAAACTATACAGGGCATGCAACCTACCAGTAGTTTCGTGATACATAGCATGGTGATATAATTATATTATAGGTATTGGCCAGCCCTATAGTTCACAGGAAGTAGAGGGTGCATTGACTAGTCTAAGAGTGATGTGGGATATCACATCTTCAATTTTCGGTTCTTGAAATTGAAGTTGTGGTTGTGTTCACCAAGAGGTTAAAGGGATATGAGCAAGGAGTACGTTGCGAGATCTATGCATGTTTCGAGCTCCTTTCGTACTTGCTCTGGACCAGCATCTGGCTATTAGGAAGCAGCATCATGGCTTTTGACTAACACAGAAAACTTACTAACTCTGGAAAAATCAAGAGAAAAATCACATCAGCAATGAATACATGAATAACCCCAAAACCTGACCCAGACTTTTTTGACATTTCACCATATCTGCATCTTATGTAATATGCACAGATTCTGTTGTCTACTTGTTCTTGTCTGCATGATAGTATTAATTGTGTCATGATACCATACACATTCAAATTGTTGACTCATACATACAATATCACTACATCCCAGTATAATGCCTGTGAGATGGGGCCTTATTGCATGCAGTTAACATAATTTTTTTTTCTTTTAAGATTATTCTTTTGTATAATCATAATATCTTAGTGTTGGAAGATTAAAATTATTCTGGCTGTATCATTAACTTAAGCCTTTTGAATGGGGTTGCCAAAGGTGTTTAGTGCATGGGTGCATGGGAACATAAACTTGGTGCATATATACTTCTCCCCCTCCCCCCCCCCCCCCCCCCCCCCCCCCCCCCCAACCATCTATAGGTGCATGCCTGTAGAAATAATACAGCATAATCAGAGCTCCATGATTTAGAACAGACCTTCTCAGGCCATCTCAGGCCATGCACACATGGAGTAAGCTTCACTTCGGCATTTACTATACTAAACATGCATAGACTTCGTTGTTGTTATAATCCTGTATTGTTTGTTGTAGAGTGACCACAGCTTCAAGAGTTATAGTAGCTTGTCTGAATGGTGACCCAAATTTTGTTTCTCCCCCAAAAATGAAGTCAACAAATCCATGATATGATTTTAGAATGCATATTGCCTTCCGGAACAAGAGTATATTATACCTTATGGGGATAAAGTGATAGCACCTCCTACTATATATCACTGTAAAGAGAGTTGGATTGCTTTAACCAGGCTTAGGTCACCTCAGTTGCATCTCAGTGCCTCCTCCACCGTGGTGATCAAGGAATGGGCACACAAGTGCATTCCTATTAGATAGGAAATCCTAGTAGGCCTGTTGAGATAACCTAGGTCAAGTTTCTTAGTTCCGGGTAACTATAGGAATGCTATGTAGAAGTGCATGCAGCTGCACTCCTAGCAATTCTACTGATGAACAGTTGCCATAGTTACTGCTTCACAGTGTAGCACTATTATATGTCCTCCAACAGACATACAGATGGGTAAACAATTAAATCAAATACCTGTGATTAAGAACAACATTTGTGCATTCCATGATCACCACAGTGGAGGAGGCACTGAGATGCAACCTTACCTTGACGATCAGAGCCTGGTTAAAACAACCTTCTCTAGCTAGGTGATAGGGACATTACCAATCCTGTAGTAGCTACGCGTTAGGTTATTATAATCTCCATGGAAACTACATCGGCGGACACAGGCACTGTATGTTATCTTATTCTAACTTAATAGATTGGTCCATCAAGTAGCCCCTTTAGTTGTACTCCTCATAGCCAGAAAAGTAACGTATTTTTGCACTCTACCAGGTTGCTATGATGAAATTTGAATTACTCCCAGGCTAAAAATGTAAGCATGGATCAGACAGATATAAGTTTGTTTTCTACATGAATCAAGTTTGTACTATTTCATATAAATAAACAGTGTTTGGACCAGATATTTACTAGAATTGGACAAGTGGAGATGAGTGAACAAATGGATTGCCTGTAGTGAGAGTTCCCAACCACATTTAGCAGCTTGGCCATGGTAATGGACTAGCCTGTTCACTCACACATGTAACCATGGTAATGGACTAGCCTGTTCACTCACACATGTAACCATGGTAATGGACTAGCCTGTTCACTCACACATGTAACCATGGTAATGGACTAGCCTGTTCACTCACACATGTAACCATGGTAATGGACTAGCCTGTTCACTCACACATGTAACTGAAGTTGACAATTTGAAACTGCCAAGACAAGACTTTCATCAGCAGCTCCAACTACATGCAGGACTGTCCCTCAAAAATTATGTGTAGCATAATTAATAAATATATAATCACTTCGTCAAGATTCAAATTGGCAGCTATGTAGGTGTACATCATTGTGTTCTGAGTTTATGGGCTAAAACATTTTCCCAGCACAGTTTTTACGGGCTAGAACATTTTTCTGGCACAGTTTTAGATACCACAACAGCTAAGTGAGCAAAAAATTTTGAACACACAGCATGATATAAATTTATGCCAACTTGCCATGCCATATCGTGAATTTTGATGAGGTGTATGTGTACGCTGCTGTTTCCATAGCACTCAGTCATGTAGCATGTACATTAAAGCCTCTGCTAGTGGACCCTAGGTCTGGGAACGGGACAGACGTAGTTGCGATCCCATGACCGATCGACCATGGCAGTACTGAGCCACCTCGCAACGACTAATGTGTTCCTGACCACCTCATAAGATTCCTGACCGACCTCATAATATTTCCGACCGACCTCATAAGATTCCTGACCGACCTCATACTATTTCTGACCGACCTCATAACATTTGTGACCGGCCTCATAATATTTTTGAGCGACCTCATAACATTCCTGACCGACCTCATCACAATTTGTGTACGGGCGTCCCAATTTTGGCACTAAAAACGCTCCATACTAGCTAGGTGTGCTGATATGCTGATACCCTCACACTCATTCGTCAGAGTCCTGGGAATCAATAGCCCAGCTTCACATCACGGGTAGAATAGTCATGTCAACTAACCTATTGTTGTCTACAGCATGAAACGCAAAGTTATAGGAAGTGGATGATTGGTCCGGCAGGATGTATACATCCTTTAATGGGCATGCATGCACATTCATATCATATTCGTCTACAGGTTGGCACTACTTCAGGAATGGAGAGAGAAGTATGGTCCAAATGCTACCTACAGAAACCTCGCCAAGTCATTCTACGATGCTGGTAAACCAGGTCTAGTTGAAACTGTGTGTGCGGTCATGACTTGTGATTATCGATCCGAAAACACATCACAAAATGTCACAATTTCCTTGTCACGTGCACTACCAAATGCAACGTCTTTGACCAGAATCTTGAGCTCCTCCCTTGCCTGCAAATGTTTATTGTTTTGCTTTGTAGTAATGATAACTGTTGTATTGAGTGTTATTCTGGCATTGTATACCTTTGATGCTGACAACTCCCAAAGTGGAAGCTATTTTGCATCACAATCACCGTCCTCTGCAAGTGCAGACAGAGCTGATACGGAAGGTACAGAAGTTGGAAGAATTCACTATGGTCACAAAACAAGTGAGTTTGCTCCAAATAACTTTCACCTGTCTGTGTATCTTGCAAAATCCTTTAGCTATAGCTTGTTGGGTCGAATACATGCATGTTATCACACAGCTGCTATAGAGGAAAGGGTTATGAAATTTCCAAGTATTCATCTTGATATCTCCTTCATTAAATTCTCTTTTTCTCACTAGCTACAGTCCATTGCCACAGCATTGTGAGGGTACAAGAGCTGGACAAGGCTGTGGCAGAGATTGGTGACTGGGAACCACTCTGTGAAAACCTAGGAGCTCCAGTACCAGTGGTTAAACAACTTCAGTCAGACAACATACCTAGTGGATTGAAGAAGAGGAAATGCCTAGAGGCTTATATTAATTCTATAAAAGCCTGCTGGGAGACAGTAATTCAGGTTGTTGCAGACCATCCATTCTATAACAGGAAGCTTGCTAAGGAGATAGCTGATGGCAATGGTGTAGATTATTCCAGCATTGTCCAAGATGAACTGTGAATACTTACAACCAGTTGATATCGATCATTGGGAGAAATCTATGGCACAGGTGCCATGCCACATCAGCAACTAGAGGTGTTCATAGAACACATACCCCGCGCTGAACATCAGGCCAGGATGCATGCAGTGCAGCTACAATCGACGTGACATCTCTGCCTATGCGCAACGGCGAACAGGGCTGCTATCGCATATACTGTGTTCGTGTATGGCCATATCCAAGGTGTGGGAGTGACCGCTTACCGTATATACTATATTGTGAAGCTGGAGAGGTGGGGCCAAATGTTACGAATAATAGGAAATAGCTGGAAAAAAACAGCCGAAACAAAGTTATTATAGCCATGATGTCTGTTAAGTACATAGAAAGCACTGTTTCCTAGCGGTCATCTCGAAGCATGAAGTTTCCAAATGCACTGCGTGTCCTGTTCTTGAAGTCACGAAGAAATTGTGTACAGAGGAGTCCTGAGGAGCTATTGTGTACAGAGGAGGAGGTTCTACATCTTTTACAGACAATAAACATTTCTAAAGCAAGTGGCTCCGACAGGATCTCTGGCAAGATGTTGAAGGCAACAGCTTTAAGTATTGCTGCCCCTGTTACAAAGATCTTCAACATATCTATTTCAACTGGAATTTTCCCCACTAAATGGAAACTCTCCTCCATTGTACCTGTGCCCAAATGCTCTGATAAGGGCAATCCTAAAAACTATCGTCCTATATCATTGCTGCCCATACTGAGTAAGCTTCTTGAGAAACACACTTGCGGTCTTCTGGCAGATCACCTACAATCATCCGAACCCATCAATGAGTCCCAGTTTGGGTTTCAGCAGGGCAAATCGACCACAACTGCACTGCTGGAAACTACCCACAACTGGCTGAATCTCCTGGAGAGTGGAAGAGATGTGGGGGCAGTGTTTTTTGACTTCAAGAAAGCATTTGATTCTGTGCCTCACCGTGCACTGGTGGACAAACTTAAGCACATCAACTTGAACCCTGTACTCCTTCGCTGGATACTGAGCTACCTCTCTGGCAGGAGGCAACAGGTTGTTGTGAATGGAGAGACATCAGAACAGTTACCTGTCCTGTCAGGGGTTCCCCAGGGCTCTGTTATCGGTCCACTCTTGTTCTTGATATATATTGATGGAATCAAAACACTGCCCTTATCTGACAAAAGCCATCTAACACTCTATGCAGATGACATGTTACTCTACAGACCAATTACAAGTTTAACGGATTATGCATTGTTGCAACAGGACATCAATGGTATCTCAGACTGGGTTGGCAGAAACTACTTGCAATTTAATGTTGAGAAATGCAAGTTTATGCTTATCACAAGAAAGACCAATTTTGTTCAACCCGATCTAATCCCAAACCTCTGTGGCAAGCCTCTGGAGAGAGTCACTACATACAAATATCTTGGCCTGCTGCTATCAAGTGACCTATCCTGGTCCCAGCATATCGACAACATATGTACTAAAGCCAGAAAACTCCTAGGCCTTATATACCGTCGTTTCTATCAATTCTCCACCCCCGAGAGTCTATTTCAGATGTACATCTCAATAGTTCGTCCCAACCTAGAATATGCCACTCAAGTCTGGAGCCCATATAAAATCGGCAAAGTTAACCTGATAGAGCGGGTCCAGAAGTTTGCCCTACGCATGTGTGCTAAAAGTTGGGATACTAGTTACCAGGAGCTGTTGCATTTGTTCTCCCAGCCGGATCTTCAGCAGAGGAGGCTTTACCTGGATTTGTGCACCATGTTTAGAGTAATAAATGGACTCTTTCATTTTCCGGACGATATTTTTGTGCCGCAAACCTCTAATATAAACACTCGCTCATCAAACTTTCAGACCTATATCTGTCCTTTTGCCCATACATGTTCCTATTTTAATTCATTTGTGCCTCACACCATTCGTTCCTGGAATTTATTGCCCCCTTCTGTAACTAGTACCAATAGTCTCGTATCCTTTAAGTTAGGCCTTCGGGCACATTTGTATTAGCAACCTGCTATTTTGTGTCCATTGCTTACATGCAAAAACTTTTATAGAAAAGAAAAAAAAGAAAAAAAAAGAGGTGGAGCCAATGTTATGAATAGTTATGAAAAGTAGGAAATAGCCGAAATACAGCGAAATGGAGCGCCTTGACTTCTGAATCAGGTACACATAGAGCAGTTTTTTGCTATTTGCTATTGTTTGACTCCATTTGGATGTTTTTTGAGGGTCTATGTGGCGAGATTTCAATTTGTACCACCTGACAGACGACTGACAGACGACTGACTGACAGACAAAACCGATTGCTTAACCCCGCTTCGCGCATGCGCGCGCGGGGTAAAAATGAACATATGCTGTGACATTTGCGATATACGAGGTAGCGTACTGTATCTGCTGTCAGGCTGACCGTCAGGAAATTTTCAAAATCATGAAAATTCTCCGCCGCTGTTGTCACTAGCTCCGCCGCTGTTGTCACTAATAGGCCAGAATATCAGCTCACCCACCAAGTGTGCCCGTCATGGCTATATAGCAGCTTTGCAATTTACCACTGTTGTACATGTATCCGCAGGATCCGGTCTGTGGTTAGGTAGGTAGGGCCCCTCCCTTCTTATAATCAGCACTTTGGTCTCCAAGGGCGGAGGTCGCGGGCTAGTCGCGTATTAATTCAATTAGCGTGGTACATGCGAGTTTTGTTTTCCGGCTGTACTGTCAATTTTCGTGAACCTATTGACCTTTTGCAGAAGTCAATTAGACATCGTGGAAAGTGTAGAGGCTGCCAGTGCCTGTCACGGCGTCGTTGTACGTTTTGTGGGCGAAGTCTCAGTAAAGCTCAGTTGTTGTTCGGGCTAAAATTATTTGAGCCACAGCCGAGTTTGACTGACGGAAGGACACCAATCCAAAAGAGAGATCCTGAACACAGTGGCAGTACTACAGAGCCAAGTGTAGCCTAAAATGTGTCCTTGAAGGTGCGGATTTTTGCTTGTACTCGAGCGTCCTGCTCTGGTTCCAAGCAGCTGTCCGTCTAAACTATACGCTTCCGCATTCAGCTACGAGAGTGGTGGTTGTCATATACTTGTCAGGTATGTTTCTGATTTTATTCTGTGGTTTAGAAATACATACTTCATTGGGCATGCATGCACATTCAACACTGGCCGTGGCCCTAACCTACCCTAACCATTGCCTCACTGCCTGCCGGACTTCCGAACTACAGGGAATGCACCCTACTGGTAGTCTCTCGTCTGCAGTCCTATGTGCATATTGAAAAAGGATAGGTTGTATGAATACTTACTCATGCACTTGTCCTTACCCTTTTGGTATTCACCATCTCCACACGTTGTATAATATGGACAGAATTGAGGTGCTCCGGTCAAAAAGGAGAGTAATTCTTTTAGTCTAGATCCTAAACGACCGGTCCCTTAGACCAAAGACTATTACTGTAAACTAAATTAATAGTTAGCAGTCTTTGTTTGCACAAACTTCTTCATCAAAACAGTTGCGACTGTGACTTCAACACTGGGAGCACCTCATCTCTAATTATGCCTCTCCTGGGTGGTAGCAGTCTTTGTTTGCACAAACTTCTTCATCAAAACAGTTGTGACGTTTCGATCCCGAGGGATCTTCATCAGGCAGATAGCAATACAAGTCTGACTTGTATTGCTATCTGCCCGATGAACGGGATCGAAACGTCGCAACTGTTTTGATGAAGAAGTTTGTGCAAACAAAGACTGCTAACTATTAATTTAGTTTACAAAAAGTAAAACATTTCAGGGTGGAAGTTGAAATTAGACTAGTAAACGACTGTACATTGATTCACGTTCAGCGGCTGCAAGCAGAAATCACACAGGTATCTTCGTACAAGCGCATGTAAACATCGTATTTTAAATTCACAGCACAATTATTTTTCAACGCCCGTATATCTCCGGAAACTAGAAAACGTTTTAATCCCGTTTTTGACCGGAGGCCTTCAATTATGGATTCAAGGGCAATGCCATAGTTACTGTAGTTGGTAGTATTGATGTGTCACGATACCATACACATTCAAACTGCTGACTCACGCAGAAACATAACATAAGTTATTCAATTTCGCAGAATATATTAATAAGCATATTTCTGTATAGGTCGGCACTACTTCTGGAATGGAGAAAGAAGTATGGTCCAAATGCTACCTACAGAAACCTCGCCAAGTCATTCTACGATGCTGGTAGACCGGACCTAGTTGAAACTGTGTGTGCGGCGGTCATGACTTGTGATTATCCATCAGTAAACGCATCCCCAATTTCCTTGTCACGTGCAATACCAAATGCAACAGCTGCAACATCTTCGACCAGAATCTCCTCCCTTGCTTGCATATGTTTTTTGATTTGTGGTGTTATTCTGGCATTGTATTTCTTTGATGCTGACAACTCCCAAAGTGGAAGCTATTTTGCATCACAATCACCGTCCTCTGCAAGTGCAGACAGAGCTGATACGGAAGGTACAGAAGTTGGAAGAATTCGCTATGGTCGCAAAACAAGTGAGTTTGCCCCAAATAACTTGCCCCACCTTCCAGGGCCATTCGTAGGAAGAGACAAAGAAATGGAAAATATCACTCTTCTCCTTAAATTTTCCAAATATTATCGGTGCACATTTTTGGACTTCCTGCGGTTGGTAAGTCAACACTAGCAGTTCATGTTGGATATGAGATGGCAAGTCGTGGGGTTGCTGTTCGATACATTAATGTGGATGAAACACACATCTTCAAGAGCCATGAACATATTGTAACTGAAAACCATGATCAGAGATCTTCAGCTACTAGTGGTCGGAGATCTTCAGCTACTAGTGCTCTTACCAATAGAGTCAGCGACATTCAACTATCCTGGTATTCACACACTGACAAAAGGTATGTTTCAAGCTCACCAGAGGGTCTCATTCAGTGGGCTAAAGGACTTTCAAATGACACAATTCTCATTATTGACAACTGCGATCCCCTGCTTCAGAGCAATGTTACACAGAAAGAATTTGTAAGAATGTTTAGTGACCTCAACATAGCTTCACGCTTCTTACGCATTGTGTCAACCAGCCGTCTGAAGGTAAGATTGTTAGATGGATTCAAACTGTACAAACTCAAGCCACTTGATAATGAATCTGCCATTGAATTATTGATGTCACTGTCTGATGTAATAACACCAAATGACAGTAGAACAGTGAATGGTTTAGTTGGTGGTATTCCTCTAGCACTGAAGATAGTTGGGAGCCTTGTGAGTGAAACAGAACTGCCAAACCTGATCATCAGGGAACTCAACGAAAACCTTATAAAGACCCTCACCCCTGAAGGTACCGGTCGACTGCAGACAGGAAAAATGCGTCCAGTTTTAGAACTTTCATTCAAGTATCTGGACACCGACACTCAAGAATGTGCTCTATATCTGAGCCATTTCCCAGGATCATTCAGTCATGAAGCAGCATTGCACATACTGGGCTACTGTACCAAGAGCAGTCCTGTTGAATGTCTGACAAACCTCACTGATAGGTCTCTGCTAGATCCGTACTCGTATGCTGGTCAACCTCGTTATCAATTTCACAAACTCATCAAAGAATACTTAACGGATGTGGAGATCCACAAATTGCGTGATGAGTCTTCAAGGATTACCATCAGATTCAATTCAAGCTTCTTTAATTATTACACTCAAGCACTCAGTGGTTTTGTTAGCAGGTATAGTGAAATACCTCATGACAACGAGAACGTTGGAAGGTTTAAATATGAGAGCCATAATTTTGAATGCCTCCTTGAGAAAGTGCACTGCTTTCACAGATGGCCAGTCATACCTTTTGTAAATCTCACTCATTCACTAACATGTCAATTGATGCTGGAAATGTTCACTAAAATGGAACTACTGAAGGTGGGGCAGAGATCTCTCATATTGCTCGAAGATAGAATGGATGACATTTCAGCAGAAATTGGTGGATCAGAGACCTTGAACCTTTACCGTGATCTGGTGCTTCAATTAAGGAAGTGGATGCGTTCCTATCCAAAAAACTGCTTGACATTATGTGAAGATACCCTTCTACCAAATCTTTCATCCAGGCATCACACTATTGATAAGCTACTGGCTATGTCCAACTACAATAAACATTGGTACTATATCCAACTAAAGTTCCCATATCAACCATTTGCTGAATCATTTTGTTACAGTTATTGTGCACAGTTTCATTATGATGACATTAGCGAGTCAGCCTTCAGGGTAATTACAGTGTTGCCACTTACTGCTATTATATCGACAATGATTTTTGATATGGAAAGAAAAATTGGAAAGCTACATGTATCAAACATAGTTTTAGCATTCAATTTGATACTCTGTTACTTCTGTCC
Organism: Axinella damicornis; assembly: GCA_963931865.1. Classification (NCBI taxonomy): domain Eukaryota; kingdom Metazoa; phylum Porifera; class Demospongiae; order Axinellida; family Axinellidae; genus Axinella; species Axinella damicornis. Next base: position 1,413,405 of record OZ007512.1, read on the forward strand.
TAATTTCTTAGACTTAGTAGTGTTACTGTCAGCGATTGTAGTCATGTATGTCCGCAGATCGCTAAGTTCATTTAAATTTTCCAACTTGCTGTGTTTCATGCTGATTTGTGCATTATCAATCTTGGTAAATGACCCAATGATGAGCCTCTTTCATTTAATTTGTATCGTAATTACATACATCATTCAACTACTCAGTCCTAGAGTAGCTGCTAGTATACTTCTGATTTTCACTATACTAATCACCATTGATGCACTCTGGTTTGAAATTGACACTCTGCATTACACAAGGTCTTTGGTGATTGCTTTTTTATATCCCCTATCACTGATAGCATTTATTCCTTTTAATTATTTTATATTTCTATTGCGGATTGTTAATGTTCTATTAGTACTGAAGACATCATGGATACTGTAGTAGGGTACACAGTTGTATTAGCTATTGCTGTTTGTGTATCATTATGCATAGCTATAGGAAAAAATGTCTTTTTCAATCTGACAAGCAGCAGCTATATAATATTATAGTGTTGTTATATTTACACCCTTGATAAAGTGTGGATGAATGACAAGCAACTGCATGTGCAATTCAACTGGTATACAGACTACTGTGTCCTGACTAGAAAGGGTAGAGTCCTTTCATGTACACATTTGGTATGAGGCATTGGGAACCTCATTCCTTGTCAATAATATTCGTTTATACCCCTATTGGGGATTGTTTTCTCCTATACCGACTCCCATTATTATGCATGTATGTTAGCTACTATACTCTTAGATAAGCTGTAAAGCAGCAGCTCCGGTCCGGCCTGTGTTGTTACTTCAGTGGATGATTATGGTCGACAATAGGCATCTGTGCATGTGAAGGTAACTGGTAGACAACTGTGTTATAATTATGACGATATACTGATTACAGCTAGGAGAAGAATGATACAGCTACGTACGTTTGTATGAAGTTGAGAAGTCCTTAGGGTTAGGCATGAGTTGAATTGGTTAGCATAATGATGACGATTGAACGCTGAAGCACGAGCAAAATGCTATATAGCGTACTAATAAGAAAGCTGACAGGATTGTGTTGAAAATAATGGTGGATGGACACCCGATCTCTGTTCAAAATTTGAACAAGCTATACTGCTGAGCCAGACACTTGACTCAAAGAGGCCGGCGTTTCTCAAGTCTGAGCTCACCAGAAGAGGGCAATATAATCCATGCAAAAGTCAGGGAAATTAAGTCCATGGCAGAATTTTGAGCATGATCTGTGGCATAATAAAAGATAATCTTTGGTGTGACGTGATTCCAGGAGCAATGCAGCACAATTATGTTTATTTAACTTATTCAGGACTTTTCACGGTATCCTTTGAGAGTTTATAACCTGTGAGGTAATGGTACATTTCCTATACATAACCTGTAATAATATATCAATTGGAAAAAATATCTGAGTATTGACCAGTCATAGTTAGGGATGATGCTCGCAAGTTGTTTACTACAATCTGCAAATTTTTGCTACCATACATGCAGGGTAAAGTTAGGCAAACACGGTGTTACAATGCCAAAGAATCAATCAGTAGGTCTTGTCAATCGGAAAAACTTCACTGTACACTGAAACTCTCAGTGCCTATACAGTGCGTAGTAGCAGTGGGTCAGTATTTCACACCGCTGCTGCAGCTGCAGCTCTCTGACGGTAGCTGCATTTTGAAGAGCCGAGACTAACCTTAGCATGAGTCAGTGCAGTTGCGGCCGGTGTACTTTGTGGTATCATTCAACTTCTCATTTTGCTATTGGTTGTTGATGCTTATGTTTGTGAACTTGACATTGTGCATAATGTTGCGTCTTTTGTGTTTGTTCTTTTATATCCCTTTTGAGGGTATGTCCGTACTTTTGTTAATTGGCGACTCCCAATATTATGTGTGTTACTATGGATTAAATCACTCCTTTGATTTATGAGAGCCATTTACATTCCAAAAAGTGTTAAAAATATACAGCAAGATGTAGGGACAGCAGAATGGCGAAAAAGAAAAGGAAACAAGCTTGACATGCATGTAGCACATACACTGTATAGTATTTGCGCAATTTCTGCACAGATAATTATTATTGTGGTATATAATTGCACACCACTGTGTTAGACAGAAATTTATTTCTACCTGGAACGTACACATCATGCAATTATTATAATTATTCGGAGAACTTGTATTATGCCGAAGGCTGAGTGGCTGTGTCACATGACTTCCTCCCCGTAACTGTACAACTATATACGCAGTCAGATTCAAGTGGATGGAAGTGCAATGCAGGTCATACCAACACTCACAACACTACAGACTGTAAAAGGTTTGTTTGAGTACCAGCTCAACCTGTGATATCATAATTGTACTAGCCATAGTCATATAGTCATAAATGCGGTAGCATCTGTCATAATGATATTGGTTACTGTAGCATTTCCTTGCTGCATGAACTCGTGCTTGTTGCCTCACTTGACCAAACACATAATATTTGTACCCATTGGAAAGTGCTGATACTGTCCATTTATGTTTTATCATGTACTACTTACACCCACATCGATTTTGTGACCATCTAATTTAAAAGTTACTTAGTGTACTCATAGGTCCCTGCTAGATCCATACTCTTATGCTGGTCAATCTCGTTATCAATTTCACAAACTCATCAAAGAATACTTAACAGATGTGGAGTTCCACAAATCGGGTGGTGAGTCTTCAAGGATTACCATCAGATTCAACTCAAACTTCATTACCCATTACACTCTAGCACTCAGTGGTTTTGTCAGCAGGTATAGTGAAATACCTCACGACAACGAGAACGTTGGAAGGTTTGAGTATGAGAGTCATAATTTTGAATGCCTCCTGGAGAAAGTGCACTGCTTTCACAGATGGCCAGTCATACCTTTTGTAAATCTCACTCGTTCACTAACATGCCAATTGATGCTGGAATCGTTCACTAAAATGGAACTACTGAAGGTAGGACGGAGGTCTCTCATATTGTTCGAAGATAGAATGGATGACATTTCAGCAGAAATTGGTGCCTTAGAGACCTTGAACCTTTATCGTGATCTTGTGCTTCAATTAAGGAAGTGGATACATTCCTATCCAGAAGACTGCTTGGCATTGTGTGAAGAAACATTTCTACCAAATATTTTGTCAAGGTATCACACTATTGATAAGCTACTGGCTATGTCCAACTACAATAAACGTGGCTATTATTATAACCAACTAGAGTTCACATACTATCAATCATTTGATGAATCATTTTGTTACAGTTATTGTGCACAGTATCCCTATTTTCAGACGAGTATGCTTGCAAGTTTTACAATTGCAGGGTTTCAACTTCTTGCTATACTGCTGTTGATTTGTAAGGAGTTCAAATATAAGGAAAGGAATGCACAACTCTTTTACGCCTTCAAAATCTTCAATTTTATCTGTTTGCTTTTTGATTTAGCATTTGCACTGTCACTGCATATGATCATGTATGTGGGTCAAAACCATTGTGGCTTTCCCCTACGAAAAACAACTGCCAGATCTATAAAGGTATTGTATTATATTGTACTGTGTACCATACTGACTGGTGCATTAACATTAGTATTAAGAAAGGACCCAATCATGGTTCACTTTATTTGTATTTGTATTGTAATTGCTGACATTCTAAAACTACTCAGCCCTAGAGTAGTACTTGTTGTACATCACATTTTCATTGTAGTAGTCATTATTGATGCTTATATTTTTGAAATCGATATTGTAAATTATGTACATGAAATTTGTTATGTGTTTGCTTTTTTCCCCAATAAGTATTATTTTGTAATAATACAACTCCCAATAGTTTATGTTCTACTATACTTGGGGGTATACACTTATATCCAACACAGCGAGAGTCAGCACTATATAATTATATGATCATTATTAAGATTTTTATTTTAATGTAGTAAACATTTTTTTTAATACAACAATCAAAAATGTCAAATGTGCATAAAACATAGCCTCGTTCCCAGGGCTGCGAGATAAAATCTGGGCGGAGGCCTGGGAACGAGGCTTCATTAAACCAAGAGTTCATGAACCCTTGATAAAACATACAACCAAAAGAACCAAATTATTAGATAGATTGTTTGTGTATTGGTTTGAATGTGCTAGCTAGTTGGTTGGTTGTCTGTACGCCCTTATTTGGCATGTGTATATTACCTACTAGGCCTCATATTTGTATACAATTGAGCTGCCTCCTATTGCATTTGGTGCTGTGCTTGGCCTCCCTGTTGCAGACTCACTCTGCTATTGCTATAATAATTTTTGAGTTAGTTGTCTGTGTGTTCGGTCCAGTGGGTTAGTTGAACCCAAACTTCATTGTGCAAAATACAGAAATTGGGTCAGTTATATATAGGAGGTCAATATTTTAAACCACAACTCTCTGGTAGCATACTATATAGGCGGGTGTGCAATTTTTACCCCAAACCCTTCAGTCAAAGGCTGCATCCCACAGAAGGAGGAGGGCTCTGAAGGAGAAATAGTGTTCCTTGCAATAGTGGGACCTGGGACCTCAAGATGCACAGTCCAGTGCTTCAGAATGCACTTGGTCACCAAGTACATCTCACAGCTACAAAACGCGTTGTGGATCATATCACAATCAAGAGAATCAGCTCAATAACTTGCACCTTGCAACTCTGTTGCAACTCCACCCACTTGGCCACCTATTAACCCTTTCCCGGACTAGGGTGTTGATTGTAACAAATTAGATATGTATAGTTTACAAATTTGTCAGCCCCCAAAAGCTGTGGTTTGTAGTAGCTATTGAGTGAAGTAGTGAAAAACATGCCAGGTAGGAGGGGCATAATGTGCCGATTGATTTGCGAAATCACCTCCCGAAGCTCAGTTAAGAGCTCACTCTCTCCCTGCAAACAGCCTGGACCGGTTTCGACCCTCATTTGTATAGCGGTGGGTCATCATCATCATCAGCAGGCACCGCTCTGGTGGAAAGTGGCAACTGCAAGGTCGATCTCTTTTATACTCAACAGGGCATTGTGACAGACGGTTGGAAGAATGACAAACCTGTTGTGAAGATGCTTCTCAATGTTTGCAGATATTTTATTGTCACAATAATCCATCAGGTAATAAAACAATTCCAAATTTGAAAGGGACTGTTTTTGGCGTTCTGGCCATGAATATAAATCGCTCCCCTACTCTCTAGAGCTGAGTTGTTGTACAGTTGTATTCATCCCCTCTCAGCGGAATGTAAAGTCTGGCCCGCGAGACTAGCAGACAGACTAGTCTCACGTGGACCCTTCTTCCTCCCTCCCCTCCCCTTTCGCCCCGCCCCACTAATCGTCGCAGGAAGGGTCTGGGCCATGCGAGACTATGGACAGACACTCACACGTTAAAATCTGATATTGATATTGTTAAAACCTTGATATTTAAAATCTTGGTATTGATATTGTTGTGCTCAAATTATTATAATAGCACTTTAGTGGCATACTTGTATATATAACATAATTTTCCACAGGAGTTTGCTTCTTGGAGCGAGCCTAGCTGTCAATCAGATGGGGGTATATGCTGATGTATGAAGATAACGATAACATAATATTATTTAACTGCTGTGTCATTAACCGTGGATCCTCTTACACATTGGCTTCGGACATGGGAATTTGCTTTCCATGGTATGTGACTGTGTTGTGCACGTGTGCGTAAACATGGGTCTCGATTCTCCGAGGTAACGGGAACCCGGGAATCAGTAGTTAGCTATATGGAGACCCCGGCCCATAGTGAATGACAGGCAGTTAACAATGGATAATGAAGACAAAGAATACTAGGTTGGAATTCAGACCCTATGCATGGCTCCTCAAAGTGGTAGTACTAACCAGAAGCACTAGTGATAGGTCAGTTAACCAATGTGTCTGCTAGCTATACTAACATTTAAAATTGAAGCGTCAGTAGCATGAACACTTATAGCTACATGTACAGTAAAACCTGGACCCTCCGAGATATATAGGGACACAATAATAATTATAACTGACCTCTACAAAGCACAGTTTTCAAAGGTCAGAAAAATAATTGGTTTCCCAATGCAATTTGAACCTCCAAGACCTCTCTCTAAACACCTGGATTTATGATGTCCCCAATGTGTGCTCTGTTGAGACATGGCAGGTTATTCTGCCTGGTTGGAAAGTCACATGCTCTTTGATTTGCATTTCTTTTTCTACAGCCTGCTGCCAATTAACACAGTTGGATAGTATGCCACAACTCCTTCATCAAGGCAATAATGAAACCTTCATTGGACTGTTAATTAGTTAATGGCTGCATGAATAATTAGCTGTGATAGCCATACATGTTTGCTTATAGGCTAGGTAGTAGATTTGGAACAGTGGCAGTGTGTCCATGGTATAATTAGCTATGTGGTTTCTGCGGGCTTCTTGCATGGTCAGTGCCCATGACAGCTAGGTATATTAGAAAAGAACTTGCAATTTGTAGTTAACCCTTTAAACATTGTGGCATTGTCTGTCTACTTGACTTGACCAACTAAATGTAGCAAGGAAGAGTTGCTTGGAGGCAACAAGCTCCCCCACATAAGTATGAGAAACTGAAAAAACAACAAGTATACAGAAACTACAGATGCACAATGAATATAAATGAGACTAGCACCGAATGCACTTACATATCCAAATGAGACTTCAAAAACATTTTCATACAGCAAGTAATGAATGCTAGACAAGCTTGAGGGTAAGGTATTCCAACTATGAAAAATATATATAGAATGTCCATAACAATTCCGAGAGGCTTTGTGTACTGTTGTACCTTATATTCATGATTTGTACGTATATAATCATGATTTGTACGAGTGGACTGACAGGAAGAATGGTTGAAACAAAGTATCAAAGGAGATGGCATCAACACCCCTGGGTATCCAAAGCATCTGCAAAAGATTGAGGTAGGTTTGGCACAACTCAAGAGTTGGCCATTTGAGGACTGTACAGAAGTAGCTACTGACATAGGAGAATTTCCAGGCTGCACGCTTCTGAACTCTCTCGATATGTCCTTCTTGCTACTAGCTATATGACTCCACACTGGACAGAACTATTCCAAGTGGGGCCTAAGCTAACAAGGGTTGCATATACACCACACTCTGTCTTCACTTTGGTGGGACAGTGCTCTGACCAAGTCAGGTTGTGTGTTATTATCACTCCCAGCACCTCCTCCAAGTGCTCTCCAGCCAGGTGGTAGAGAGGAGTAACAATCTTCTTCCTTTTGAGAGTAACATTTGTGACTTTGCACTTGCTCACGACATTAAACTTTACAAGCCTGTCTAACAAACAAAGCAGACTTCACGGTGGCAGGGAGCTGAACTAGCATCTGTCTTGCCAAACAGTGAGAAGACATTCTTAGTAACTTCTAACCCACTGCAATGTCTCATAATTTCCCGTCCTAGCCCTGAGGCCCCTGACGACTCACCAACTGCCCACACGTTCCGCGCGTGGGCCTGGGTACGAGGCTATACAGTAGTGTATGCCTGGGTTTGAGGCAGTGTTCATTTAGTCCAGGGTTCGGATAACAGTTTCTTTGCAGTTTTTAAAAGGGGGTGATTACTAAAAGCACGTCTTCTAGGTTTAGTAATGATGGCATTTTTGGGGTGATTTCGACAGTAGTTTAGCTGCAGTTTAAATGAACACATTAAGACAGCTTTCATTTCAGCTAATAAATGCGCACGAAGTCACTGGATGCAACGCAGGAAGTTGTGGGTGGAGCGATTGGAAGACCCCGCGCAGCGCGGCGCGCCGAGCCCTATCACCCTTGCGCATATGCCATATCAGCAAAAATCAAGATAAACAGAGCTAGGTATGGTATCCCCTCAATCGCTATCGTTTGAAGAGCTCTTGTGCGGGGTTCTTCCGGAGCAGAAGCGGTATCTGTTGGACTGCCAAGTGAAGAACGATCGACATCTGGCTGAGATAGCGCGGAAAGTCACCGATTGGAACCTGGTGTTGCCCTACCTCATAGCGAGGGAGTCGGTGGAAACGGAAGAAGCAATTCTTGGGAATTACCAGACAGTTGAGAGAAGAAGGTTAGTGACCTCTAGAGTTACTGAATCACTGAACGCCCCGCCCCACCCAGGTATGAGGCTACTTCATGCCCATGTGCCCTAGCCTCATACCCTGGCCTCGCCCCACCCAGGTACGAGGCTACTTCATGCCCATGAAAAGAAACAGGCAGTTACCAGCACGTGCATGTGCAACAAAGGGTTAATTAAGCATTGCCTTTCACTTCTGTGTGTGCGTGTGTGTGTCTGTTGGCAAAAAATATTGGAAAGTTGTTCAACTAAGGCCTTTACACTCGTTATACTCAAATGCACAACAATGAACATGATAATATTCGGCCGTTTCTGTACCTGATACAAGTCAACGTGGTTGCTTTCGCCGTTGTTTCAGCTACTTCCTATTATTGGTTTCTTGGCTCCACCCTTTTTGAAATGCACGTGGTAGTTCATACGTGACCATTCTTTAGGTTCCGGTACACCAAAGTGCTTGCATGTGCTTACTGGATAATCAGCAATCATATTATTAGTTACATGTATATACAGCGATAGATATGGCCATGCATTCTGATGATAAATTTATTGTCTTGTTCCAAGGCCACGCCCATGGGTGACTAGCTTATACTTCCAGTTATGGATGCCATGAAACAGAGGATATATCTCATAATAGTCCCACTCTCATACTCTTGGGGGTGTGCAGTGTTTGTGAGAATCTCTAGTGCTCAACTCAGGCTTAGTCCTGGGTTCGAGTCCCTTGGTTTCTGAAAGGTAGTCCGCTTAAGGCTACGGGATACCGAATAATTAATTGAAGTAATTAAGGTAATTAAAAGACGTCACTTCCTGTACGCATGCGCCGTACGGATAATTTGTGGGGTTCACGTGTACAACACAGCTAGTTGTAGCTAAAGCTAGCTGCTGCGCCAGAATACCAGTTTGATTGCATTAATGGCGGCCACTACCGAACTCAGTAGGAGGCGAAGACACCTGATCTTGGTCAGAGGGGTCGAGGAAGTTTGGGAGGAGCTATCCATGCCCACACTACTTCAATGATAAGCAATCCACCATGAACAATTTGTTTCCAAGAGAGGTAAGCCACGAGTTGTCGTCTGTTCATGTTGCGCATGTGCATGTATACCCTGTGTATAGCACCACTCTAGTTCTGTGGTGGTGTATGATTTTTCTGAAGACATGAAACACACACTGTAAACAAAATAACAACATCAAATGACTGTTTGTGGTGGACGGATGCCGTACATGGGTACTGCTAATTCCTGAAGCAGTACTTTAAAATATAAAATGTTTGCCCCAAAAGTCTTTGTCCCAGTATATGCGTTGTACAAATAAGTCGATATTTGTCTGTACGACAAAGTCACACCAAGATTTTTTGTCAACAAACAGTTGACATTGAACTTGGTGGTAATAGTCATGTGTGGTTTTCAGGCCTAAAGAGCCATCTTCTGTTTGTTTGAGAAAGAAACTGCTCCTCTGACAAGCTTCTGATAAGGTCATATTTCTGACACTGTAAGGATTTTTGTATTCCACAAGGCCATTGGGTTCTGCCTCATTGGGGTCAAACACTCGGTAATCTGGGCTGCATGCAAACCAGGGATGGTCAGGATGGATGACCAAACCTGTAGGGGATGTGGTGAGCCCTTCATTTTGATAGCTCACATATATGCTTGCCTAGTGTGTGATTCCTGCATTTTCCTCCACTCCGTTGCTTTGTTGAGTAGAGCAAATCCTTCACTTTGTTAGCCACTGTCTTCTGTGTTGTTTTGGCAATCTTTCCACAATTTGAGGCAGTCAGTCAGTCATTTTCTCCTCTCTTCCCTCCACAGGTCACGGCTGGATTGGGTCACAGTTTTGATCTCAACAGCCCTGGCCTCCTCTGCAGATACCACCACATTGCTTCTGTAGAACGGGTTGGCATGTGTTGTAGCTGGTCAGAAGAGAGGTCATCCATGATATCATTTGGGCCTACTCCACCATCATGTCGGGCATATGCTTGGTCGTTTCATTGCCAAGTCGTCTTACTTTGCCCACCCTGCGAGCTTGTTTCGCTGAATCCGTGGCCTTGCGCTTCCTGCTTCCTTTACCTTCTTTTTGGCACTCTCCACAAACACTGTATTTGGGGGTTCGTTGAACACATTTCCCCATGTTTGTGGGGCCCATGCTGGTCCTTCGCGGACCTACTCCCATACAGCGATGCTGCCATGACCCACTCTGTGATTGGTTGATCTGCTTACCACCATCAAACTTGGTTCGAAGTTCGAACATGCATCCATCCTTCGACCAAAAGTGGGATAGACGGAGCTGTCACCATCACCACCCGTTCTTATGTAGCGCACTCCATGTTCTGTTGAAAACCCTCCAAAATAATGTCCACTTCCGTTGCAGACGAAGAGTCAGACCAGTTCTTGTAGCAAACATGGCACTTTGTGGTAGAGTGGGTTTCACTGTCTTCGCTTAGAGTGCATCCTGCACAGTATTTATTGCAGACCCCAATATGCAAGATTTTCCCAGTCTCCCTTCTGACAATAATCCCTACACCTGACAGTGCATTATAGGAATGCTTGTGTGAGCGCTTGCACCACCCTCCATCTACTACTACCGTAATAGCTGGTACTCCTTGGTGGTAGTCTCCTTGTGCAACTGCAAGCTGTTTTTCCTCTCTCCCAGCTTCTACCATACTCTTCTGTAGCTCCTCTCTCCAATTTGTCGCTCTGTGTGTGTGAAACTTCTTTTGGACATCACAGAGACCCCTAACACTGCCATGGTTTCTTCCAATGTGTTGTGTCCACCACCTGTTGACATTTGTCCCCATACTCCTGCCAGGTTAATCTCACAACGTTGTCGACCTCCCCTTCCAGCTATTTTTCGGGAGGTTTCCAGCTGAATGAAGGCATGGCAGCCTTCGCACCGAGCACACACAATTGATGCAAGGCCATCTCTATGGAGTTCACCCTCAAGAACAATAGGTGGGTGCCCTGCATGTGCCATGTCTACACTACTTTCACATGTTGCAGCATGGAAGGTTATGTCTTGTACATACCTGGACAGGCATTGCATATTGATTATGCGGGCAGTGTCTGGCTGGATTTGGGTTGGCTGTTGCTTGACTGACAGGTTCCTGGCTGAGTTTACCTCTGGGCTAGACGTGGTTGAGTTTTGGGTGGGACTATATATTTGGAGGGAAGGGTGAAAAGGGATTCTGCGTGGGAGCCTCATTGTCACTCACATGGTAGAGAGGAACAGGCAGAATTGCAATGTTGTCTGGTGTGTATGCATGTGTGGGGCTGTCTGCTGTGAACTGTGCACTTGGTTGCGTTGTATCCCCTGGTGTGGCACTCGATACCATTTCCTCATTGTCACTCTCATGGTAGAGAGGGACAGGCAGAATTACAATATTGTCTGGAGTGTATGCAGATGTGTATACATGTGTGGGGCTCTCTGCTGTGAACCGGGCACATGGTTGCTGTGATTGTATTGTACCCCCTGGTGTTGTACCCCCTGTTGTTGTACCCCCTGGTGTTGTACCCCCTGGTGTTGTACCCCCTGGTGTTGTACCCCCTGGTGTTGTACCCCCTGGTGTTGTACCCCCTGGTGTTGCGCTCGATACCATTTCTACCGCTGTGCAGCATGCAAGGGCAGGGCATTGTCGAAGACCACTTGTGCCATCATGTGGCATGGGAGGGTCTGGGGTATAATCTTGTGGGAAGGACAGCCTGGGAGGGTCTGGGGTGCCGTGAGGTGGCGGGGACAAGTTAGAAGTACTTTTGGAGCACTGGTGCTTTCTCTTCTTTAATATGTGGCGATGTTGATTGGAATCTTGCAAATTTCTTTTGTTTCCCATCTCAGGTTCTGGAAGACAAAGTGTATAGTGGCAGGCAGTAATGTTCCTACTCGTCCATGCAGAATTTTTCTTGAACAGAACAGAACAGTGCAGTCATTAATTATCAGCTGGGCAGCTTTCATGATATTGTTATTCATGCACGTACCTCAGTTGTAGGTGCGATCGACTGTAGCTCCACCCTCCCGTTAGCAGCTCCACCTCCTTCAATGGCCGACTTGCGCAGTGGTAATTAATGTTTGCTGCGTAGCAACGAATTATGCAACTAACGAAGAGTTTTCAACGTGAAACGCTTACTCTGCAGTTCGTTGTAATGTGTGTACTACTGTTACCGTGAACGAAAGCTAAGTACCCAGTGTAGTGACAGAGAGAGCCGAATGGCGACAGCAGGCCCTTTTGGTGAAGTAGTTCTTGCTGAAGTGGGATGGGCCGACTTGGATGACTTCCGTTTTCTACTTCCCCCGTTTCTGTCTCCCATCGTAGACCTTCCTAGGCTATCACTACGGTCTCTGTCACTAATTTTGACAAGGTAGGTTTCACTAAAATACGTTTTGTACGCTAATTGTATTTGCTATCTGCAAAATTTGACGTCAAAAAATGCTTGTAACCGGATTGTGCGGTGCCGCACGCAGTTCATGTGGCCTCAGTGCAGGTTGTTGGTACTTGTGTAGTTGATCTGCACAGCATCCAATGGTGTAGGCCTTATACTCCGTAGTGCACGAACCTTACTTATTTTGGTGAACCTGAGCGAGCCCTGCAGTAGTGTAAAGCTAGGAAGTTACGCACACTCCCTGGAACTTAACTGCTTAATAATTATTATTACACGTACGTATTCCGTAATTACGTGTGGGTACCCCGGTGTTCATAGAACACATACCCTGTGCGGAAGGATAGCGTTCTGCTGCAATCGCCGGTCATCTCTCTGTCTGTTTTTCAGTACAGTACCGATGCATGACGATTGATGGGGGCGACCACGTGCTATGGTGTATAATTATAGTGTTCATGTATGCCCGTATCCAAGGCGTTGGACTAACCAACTGCCTTATGACTTTGATTATAAAGGGGTGGGCCAAATTTACTCTCGCAAAAGAGCGCCCATGGGCAGTGAGCCTTACATGCTCGCTGAACAGGGGGTGGGCGCTTTTTCGAGTGTTTCTGCATTCAACCCCGAAAGAGTCCCCACCTTTGCTTTTATAAGAGCAGGCACAATAATTCCTCTACAGGTTGGCACTCCTACAGAAGTGGAGAGAGAAGCATGGTCCGTACGCTACCTACAGAAACCTCGCCAAGTCATTCTACGATGCTGGTAAACCAGGTCTAGTTGAAACTGTGTGTGAGGTCATGATGTCCGATTATCCATCTCTAAGCACATCACAAGTCCCATATCATGCATTGACGGATGCAACTCCTACAAAGTGGTCAACCAGATATTCCTCCCTTTCCTGCAAATACCTTTTATTTTGCTTCGGTATTGTTGTGTCAAGTGTGCTTCTGGCATCTTATTTCTTTGAATCTGACAACTCCCAAAGTGGAAGCTAGTTTGCATCACAATCACCATCCTCTGTAAGTGCAGACACAGGAAATACCGAAGTTGGAAGTACTTGCTATGGCGACAAAATGAATGAGGTCGCTCCAAATAACTTACCCCACCTACCCGGTCCGTTCATAGGAAGAGACAAAGAGGTGGATAATATCACTCACCTCCTTCGATTTGCCGAACATTCTCATGCCAAAATGGTGCACATTTTTGGATTTCCTGCAGTTGGTAAGTCAACACTAGCAGTTCATGTTGGATATGAGATGGCACGTCATGGAGTTACTGTTCGATACATTAATGTGGATGAAACACACATCTTCAAGAGCCATGAACATATTGTAACTGAAAACCATGATCAGAGAACTTCTAATGCTCTTACCAAAAGAGTCAGTGACATAGAACTATCCTTGGTACTCACACACTGAAGAAAGGTATGTCTCAACTTCAGCCCGAGGTTTAATTCAGTGGGCTAAGGGACTTTCAAATGACACAATTCTCATTCTTGACAACTGTGATCCCATGCTTGAATACAATGCTACATGGAAACCATTCCTAAAAATGCTTGTTGAGCTTATCAAAGCTTCACGCTTCTTACACATTGTGTCAACCAGCCGCCTGAAAGTAAGGTTGTTAGATGGATTCAAACTGCACAAACTCAAGCCACTTGATAATGAATCTGCCATTGAATTGTTGCAGTCAGTGTCCGATGGAATAACACTAATTGACAGTAGAACAGTGAATGAACTAGTTGGTGGTATTCCTCTGGCACTGAAGATAGTTGGGAGTCTTGTGAGTGAAATGCATCCACCAGACCTGATCATCCGTGAACTTAAAGATAACCCAATGGATGTACTCTCCCCTAATGATGTTCGACCAGATATGGAAAAAATGCGTCCAGTTTTGGAACTTTCATTCAAGTATCTCGACACCAGCACTCAAGAATGTGCTCTATATCTGAGCCATTTCCCAGGATCATTCAGTCATGAAGCAGCATTGCATATACTCAAAAATTGTACCAACAGCAGTCCTGTTGAATGTCTATCAAATCTCACTGATAGGTCTCTGCTAGATCCATACTCTTATGCTGGTCAATCTCGTTATCAATTTCACAATCTCATCAAAGAATACTTAAAGAACATACAGTCCCACAAAACAGATGTTCAACGTTTAAGTATTGCTCATAGTTTCAATTCAAGCTTCCTTGCACACTACACTCAAGTGCTGAGTGGTATTGTCAAGAGGTATAGTGAAGTACCTCACGACGATGAAAACATTGGTAGGTTTGAGTACGAGAGCCATAATTTTGAATGCGTTCTGGAGAAAGTGCACCGCTTTCACAGATGGCCAGTCATACCGTTTGTAAATCTCACTCGTTCACTAACATGTCAGTTGATCCTGGAAATGTTCACTAAAATGGAACTAATGAAGGTGGGACAGAGGTCTCTCATACTGCTTGAGGATAGAATGGATGACATTTCAGCAGAAATTGGTGGATCAGAGACCTTGAACCTATATCATGATCTGGTGCTTCAATTAAGGGAGTGGATACGTTCCTATCCAGAAAACTGCTTAGAATTGTGTGAAGAAACATTTGTACCAAATCTTTCGTCCAGGTATCGCACAATTGATAAGCAACTGGCTGTGTCCAACTACAATAAGCGTTGGTACTATAACCAGCTGAGCTTCCCATATTCTCAATCATTTGGTGAATCATTTTGTTACGGGTATTGTGCACAGTTTCATTACGTTCAATTTAGTTTGTCAGCGGTGCTGCCACTTATATTGGGAATGATTTATGAAGTGGATATCAAAATCAGAATACTACATGTATCAATGATAGCTTTAGTGTTCATATTCCGTTACTGCAGTCTTTTCTTTGACTTAGCAACGTCAATGTTGGTGCTTATAGTCATGTACGTCGGTCAAATTTCTCGTTGCTTTCCTCTACCCAACGCTAAGAGTGACAGCAGATCACTAATCATATGTTCATTTTTCGTTGAACTGTCGTTAATACTGACTTTTGCATTAACAGCAACCATAGTAAACGACATAACGATGATCCACTTTCATTTCATTTGTATTGCAATTACATACATCGTAAAACCACTCAGTTCTAGAGTAGCAGATATTATACTTCAGATTTTTAGTTTAGTACTCATTATTGATGCGTTTGTGCTTGAAATTCACACTCTGCATTATGCAAGTTCTTTGGTATTTGCTTCCTTTTATCGCCTACAGCAGATAGCATTATTTCCAACTATTTGGATTCTTGCTATAATAACATATATCATAGGTCATTTTGTAATCAATCATCTGATAAGCAGCAACTCTATAGTGTGACTGTTGTTATACTAGCTGATAAAGTGTGGATGAATTTGTTTTTTTGACAAGTAACTGCATGTGCAGGTGGACTACTCTGTCCTGATTAGCAAGGGTAGAGGCTTTTCATGTACACATTAAAGGTATTGGGAACCTCATTCCCTGTACAATAATATTTGTTTAGTCAGAGAAAGGTAAAAGTGTTGACCAAGTTTATCATTATACATTAGTCATTAAATTTAATACAGTCTCATTCCCAGACACTTCCAGTGGAGGGGAGAGGAAAAGGACTTGAGCAAGGACTCAGCATTCCAATTGTACAAACATCCATTTTAAACTTCATTTATGGTTGGTCATCACTGCAAGCTCACCTAAACACTGCTGCAGCAGGTGGCCATTGCCTTGCTTCTTTTTCTCTGGCTTCCATATATGGGCATCCTGACCTTCGCCCAGTGGTTACAGAAGGTGACCAACTACAGAGCTATGGGATGGTTTGTGAAGCTGAAGCCATTCTTTGATGCCTACCTTGGCACGCTGCAGGACAAGCATCGTTACTGGGTCGGATTTCTTCTCCTCGTACGAGCCGTCCTCTTTGTTGTATTTGCCACGTGTGACTCATCCGCTGTGAATCTGCTTGCTATTGCAGCCACAATGTTCACCCTCAGCTAACCTACCTAGCCTACACTGGACATCTCTACGGGAAGAATTATGTTAACTTGCTGGAGAACTCCATCATACGTAAATCTTGGCATTCTTGCAGTGGGAACACTGTATGTCAGTGGGGGCTCTCAGCTGGCGATCATACATATGGGGCTCAATATAGGGATGAGTGGTTTAACGAAACAGGTACTGATAACATGTTATCACGTGTTATCAGGGTAGCTATGAATGTAGCTTTAACAGGTACTGATAACATGGTATTACGTGTTATCTGTGTTATCGGGGTAGTGGTTTTGTGTGTTATCAGTGTTATCGTGCGTTATCATTTGGTATCATGTGTTATCGGGGTATGAATGTAGCTTCATCTAACCAGTGTTATCATGACTGTGTGTTATCAGTGTTATCATGTGTTATCATGTGTTTATTGTGTGTTATCATGGTGGATGTCAGCCTTGGTACTCTTTTCGTCCCTACTGTACTGTGTTATCAGTGTTATCATGTGTTATCGTGTGTTATTGTGTTATTGTGTGTTACTGTTATCGTGTGTTATCATGTGTTATCATGTGTTATCGTGTGTTATTGTGTGTTACTGTTATCGTGTGTTATCAGTGATAGTCAAGGCAAAGGATTAATTGAGCAGATTGACATTGAGGAGGAAGAGGTAGCTAGCTAGTGATGCAAGTGTGACCATTGAGGCTCACTTACGGCAGAGATGGTGAGCCCGTGCTCCAGGACAAAACAATGCTGTGCTAACATAAACAGGTGGAGTGACCATTATGACATGTTTTATTTTAACTTGCAGATGTGGATTCATTGCTCTCTCCCGTACGCGTCTCTTTCCTGTGGACAGTCCCGGATCCCACACTAGTTTCATTTAGTTTTGTGCCCAGACCACACCCCCCGAGGGTGTGGTCTGGGCACGAGACTAAGTTTCATTGTGGGCTAGTCACAACTCGTGCTTCTATATATGGTAGCTAAGGACAGGATTTCATTGTCGTGCAGGCTCTCTATGTAAGTCATATTATACTGCTATAGCATGCAAAGACTTTGTCATCAGCACAATTAATCCAGCCCAATGTTCTAGTGGAAAATCCAGTCCAGCATTTTAGAGACATTCATTCCCACTGAAATTTATGAGCAGTATACGGACAGTATATACACAGTCATCTCACACTTGCACAAATCACATCAAGGCATGTAAATCAATGATGAAAATTAATTATCTTAATTGTTTCCTACCTTGATCGGGAGCAACGCAAAAGCATGCAACAAACAAAATCTAGCTATGTAGCTAAAGACAATTAAGGCAAACACAATACAATGCAAAATTCATAATTATGATGATGCAATACACGTGCTGCTTGGGACCAAGGTTAATCAGCCTGGTGTCTGGTGCCAGTATATTTTCACCATCCTTATCTCCTGTTTTAAGGACACAGTATGTGAGTGCATGCTGGCTAGTCTTTATCTTGTAGCAACAGTACGGTACGTCTTCAATAATTGAATCTCGAAATCGACTATTCGGATTTACATGCTGTTGCATATGTCGGCCTTGTCTCCTTATCTCATTATGTGAGTGAGTGCTAGTCATGGAACCAGACCCTTCAGGTGCAGACGGCCTGGTTTTGAGACTAAGTGAGCGGCAAACACTGAGCTAAATCAGTGATTGGCATGGCACACTACATGTAGTAGCTAATGGGCTGTGACAGTTAGCAGTTGGACTAAGAGGAATCCTCCAATTGCAAGTAGAGATACAGCCTGAAAGAATGGCTAACTAGCTAAACTAGTAATTTGGTCCTCCATCTTAGCTATGCGTAACAGAGTAAAGTTGGAGTAGTCTGTGAGACAATAGGGTCAGGTGCTAATGTACTTCCTGCCGGACCAATATCCACGTGTAAAATCTATGGACAGAGTTGGCCTCGTTCCCAGGCCGCTTTCTCTCCTATATACGCGGCCTGGGAACGAGGCTGGGATAGAATGAAATGCGCGGATGTATCAGAGCCCCACCCATGCATGCCAGATCAGCAATAAACAAACAAAAAGCTCTATTTTGTCGAAGCTATGGCCTCCTCACCTTTGCTGTCGTTTGAAGAGCTCCTGCGCAAAGTTCCAATGAAGAAGCGGTATCTGTTGGACCGCAAAGTAGAAAATAATCGGCATCTGTCGAAGATTGCACAGAAACTCAGCGAGTGGTGGGAAGTACTACCGTATCTCTTGGAGAGCGATGCGGAGGAAGCGGAAGAAGCCATCGCCGATGATTTCAGGAGAACCAAGAGAAGGAGGTTAGTGCACTCTTGATTTGTGAATCAATGAACAGACTACATAGCCTATCCATAGTCTCGCACACGGAAGGGAGGGTCTTGTCAAGTGGCAATTAGCAATTTATGGTATGCAATCAAGCTGCGTAATTAATACTACAAAGCTGCTCAGTAAGATTATTCACAGTTCACACCTTGTCCTACGCAAGTCGAGTTACATAACAATCAAAACAGTAGCGGTTAACAGGTACTTGAAGAACGGTCTGTGCTGACTGCGCAGAACAAGAGTGTCATTGTAACTGGACCAGACCCTCCCTTCCGTGTGGGTCTGGCCCCGCGAGACTAGCCTGGGGGGGGGGGGGGGGGGGGGGGTGATGAACTCTACTCTATAAGCACATGCATCATTTCAATCTTTCTGCTGTATCCTTGAATCTTTATACTGTATGTGCTCTAATTAACACTCGTGGATGTAGCTGGATATATCCAGCATGAGACTTCCATCTTCCATCTTGTGAGTCACATCTGGCAATGTCTTTGGGACATAGGCTCTGCACCAACAGAAAAGGGCGAGACATGA
This sequence comes from Axinella damicornis, assembly GCA_963931865.1. NCBI lineage: Eukaryota > Metazoa > Porifera > Demospongiae > Axinellida > Axinellidae > Axinella > Axinella damicornis. The sequence goes on from OZ007512.1 coordinate 1,432,610, forward strand.
GGAAATGGGCGGGTTTAGGCGATCAGCCGAGGTAACATATGGCTGCTATTGCAGGGCCAGGGTATAGTTTGGTGTAGACTAGACTTGTTGTGTTTGTGCTTATTGTACCATCATACCAACCATGGCTCCAGGGGACCTCAAATCTTCTAAAAATTCGGCATCCCTAATTATTCGGCACCCCTTCACGCAAATGGGAAAAATTGTCTCTAATTTCGGCAAGGGAATTCCCAAATATTAATCTCTAATTGTAATGCGTTTTTGGCAGCTTGACATTCTGTCCGAGAGGCTTATACAAGCCAATCAAGGAGAGAGATCGGTGAGTTCGGTGCTGCTTGCCCCAAGCGGACAAAGCTCTAAGCTGTCGCCAATGCACATGAGCCAATGCACATGAGCCAATGCACACGAGCCCCTGGAAGTCGACCGCGCGATTGCATTCGACGTACGTGCCACGTTGACCAGTTCGAGATTGTTCACTTCGTATGCTGACAATTTGAATCTTGAGTGGAAAAATCCGACTGGGTAACACTTCTAATTATTCAGCACTTCTGCATTTTGGTACAAATTTTACTTCTAATTATTTCGGCAAGGCTTATGAATAATTAATAAAACCTGCCAAATTTTTAGAAGATAATTATACGGTAGTTAAAGTTAGAGTGGCCATTTAGCATGTAGCACACATTGCAACATTTTTTGGATATCCATGCAGTGTGAAGTAGCTATCATTTGATATTGATTTGTTACTGGGTATAACTGTGGTAAATATTCATTGTGCATGGTATTGGCAATATTCATGTATAGTTGCGTTTTGTGGGGCAGAAGGATAACGTATTGTGTTGTTGAATAGGACAAGGGGACTTTTAAGTGACCAAAGGCTGGAGGTGGGTAAACCTGAGGTGCATGGGGCTAACTGAATCATGGACAATGGAGCATAGGTAACTGGATTGGAAGCGTCTATTCCTAATAGTGTGTCGACACAACCTCTGATTGAATGCAGGTTCGCACTTGATGTGAACCTCTGGTGCTACACGGAGACTGTTCTGAGGCTCACCTTTCAGTGTACCGTCGGATCAGTCTTGATTGAATCAGTGTATGCACAAAGCTTTACTCCTACAAACCTAAGACAAAAGGATTCTTGGGCTGTAAAAAAATATCTATTATATTAATCAAATTGCAATACCGATGTTCTGTTGCACCTCTGGTGCTACACAGAGACTGTTCTGAGGCTCACCTTTTGGATCGGTCGTGAACCGGTATATGGCCAACACACACTCAAGTTCATTTCCTACCTCATTTCCAATAGACCATACACGCTACATTATAGACTAATAGTGTCTTCAGATGATGTATTCTATCATAGTTAGGTGAATTCCAATCTCGAATAGGGCTGTGGGGTGATGTGGAAGAATGCATGCATGACATGCAGTATCATTGTAGTCTCGGCCCCAGACCCAAACCGACCACAGCGCAGATCGCTTCCAGTATATACAGAGGGAGTTCTAGTGAAGTTGCTACATAAGAACATCATGGGATGTAGCATACGGTAAGCGGTCACTCCCACACCTTGGATATGACCATACACGAACACAGTATATGCGATAGCCGCCCTGTTCGATGCGCATCGGCAGAGATGTCATGTCGATTGTAGCTGCACTGCATGCATCCTGGCCTGTAGACGTTCAGTGCGGGGTATGCATGTGTTCTATGAACACCTCTAGTTCTGAATAGTACTTGGCTGGTGCAAGATTATAACTCAAGTAGATGTGAGAATACTCAAAAGTGCACAGTGGAGCTACGTGTACTAACTGTCTTACTAGTAGTGTAGTATAGCTACATGCAGTGAGGGTTTTTCAACCCTCCCTCCCCGCACGTGAAAGTGGAGGCGATCCGTGCTGGGATCGGTTTGGGTCATGGGGATGAGACTATATCAACGATTAAATACTAGACTTAGTTCAAAGTGCTATTGCTCCATCAGAGGCTTCTAGCATGTGACCATACAGTAGAGATCAACATGACACAAGTTGGTTATTGTAAAGTATACTGCCCTGTTATTCCATAGATTGGCACTGTTACGGCAATGGAGAGAGAAGTATGGTCCGTACGCTACATACAGAAACCTCGCCAAGTCATTCTACGATGCTGGTAAACCAGGTCTAGTTGAAACTGTGTGTGCGGTCATGACTTGTGATTATCCTGTAAACACATCACAACAGTTTCCGCTTTCCTTGCTACATACAATGACTGATGCAGCTGCTGCAGTGTTTTCAACCAGCTTTTCTTCCCTTGCCAGCATTAGATTCTGTTATTCGCTTTCCTTTGCTATTGTTGTGTTGATTGTGATTTTGGCATCAAATTACCTTGAAGCTGACAACTCTCAAAATGGAAACCATTCGGGACCACAATCATGCACAGAAATTGGAAGTACTTACTATGGTCAAAAAACAAGTGACACTGCTCCAAATAACTTACCCCACCTTCCAGGACGATTCGTAGGAAGAGACAAAGAAATTGAATATATCACTCGTCTCCTTCACTTTGCTAACCATTCTCATACAAATATGGTGCACATTTTTGGACTTCCTGCAGTTGGTAAGTCAACACTAGCAATTCATGTTGGATATGAGATGGTAAGTCGTGGGGTTGCTGTGCGATACATTAATTCAGATGAAACACACATCTTCAAGAGCCGTGAACGTATTGTAACTGCTAGCGAAAGCCATGGTGAAGGAACTACTAGTGCGCTTTCAGAAACAGTCAGTGACATTCAACTATCCTGGTATTCACACACTGACAAAAAGCATGTTTCAACCTCGCCACAGGGTCTCATCCAGTGGGCTAAAGGACTTTCAAATGACACAATTCTCATTATTGACAACTGCGATCTCCTGCTTCAAAGCAATGTTACACAGAAAGAATTTGTAAGAATGTTTAGTGACCTCAACATAGCTTCACGCTTCTTACGCATCGTGTCAACCAGCCGCCTGAAGGTAAGTTTGTTAGATGGATTCAAACTGTACAAACTCAAGCCACTTGATAATGAATCTGCCATTGAATTATTGATGTCACTGTCTGATGTAATAACACTAAATGACAGTAGAACAGTGAATGGTTTAGTTGGTGGTATTCCTCTAGCACTGAAGATAGTTGGGAGTCTTGTGAGTGAAACAGAACTGCTAAACCTGATCATCCGGGAACTCAACGAAAACCTTATAAAGACCCTCACCCCTGAAGGTACTGGTCGACTACAGACAGGAAAAATGCGCCCAGTTTTAGAACTTTCATTCAAGTATCTCGACACCAACACTCAAGAATGTGCTCTATATCTGAGCCACTTCCCTGGATCATTCAGTCATGAAGCAGCATTGCATATACTCAGTAAATGTGCCAACAGCAGTCCTGTTGAACATTTGACCAACCTCACTGATAGGTCTCTGCTAGATCGATACTCCTATGCTGGTCAACGTCGGTATCAATTTCACAAACTCATCAAAGAATACTTAATGGATACAGATTCCCACCAACCATATGTTAAAACCTTAAGAATTGCCACTAGATTCAATTCAAGCTTCCTTGTGCATTACACTCAAGTACTCAGTAATGTTGTCAACATTTATAATGAAAGACCACATGATGAGGAGAACATTGGTAGGTTTGAATCTGAAAGTCACAACTTTGAGTGCCTACTGGATAAAGTGCACCACTTTCATAGATGGCCAGTCATACCTTTTGTAAATCTCACCCGTTCACTAACGTGTCAGCTGATGCTGGATATATTTACCAAACATGAACTACTGAAGGTGGGACAGAGATCTCTCATATTGCTCGAAGATAGAATGGATGAAATTTCAGCACAAATTGGTGCATCTGAAACCTTGAACCTTTACCGTGATCTGGTACTTCAGCTACGAAAGTGGATACAATCTTATTCAAAGTGCTTAGCTTTGTGCGAAGAAATTTTTGTACAGAATATTTCATCCAGGTCTCAGATTATACATAAGCAACTTAGCAGGTCTAACCGCAATGTACACGACTACTATAACGAATTGAAGCTCCAATATAAATCTGGTGAATCTATTTGCTTTTCTTGCTGTATGCAGTTTAAAAGGACCGGCATTCTCCGTGTGATAGTATATCACATACTTTTTGTAGGATTGCCATATATTATTGAGAAGCTAGTTACTGCAAAGCACTTCAATACAGGAAACATTATTTGTCTACTCATTTTCTGGTATTGTTTCTATTTGGTAGATTTTATATCTGCACTGTCAGTGCATTTACATGTGGTCATGTATGGCCTGCATCCAAAACGTAGTAGCCTTAAGATTGTAGACACAGTCTTATCTTTAATTGTATTATGTGTCCTTTTGAGTTTTGCATTCAAAAGCAACATTGTGTGCTATCTCTTCTTTAGTATTTCAATATTATTATTTTTTTTTACTATCAAAGTTACTATTGACATTCCAGACTTGTTCCCTAAAGACTTTCCTTTTAAATTAATGTTATTACAATGTGTCTTTCTGACTTTAGCACTAAAAAGAGAAATGTTTATGATGAACTATCTCTTCATTTGTATTATAATAATTACTACTGACAGCTCAGACTTACTCCCTGCAGGTGCAGTCAATGTACTTCATGGCTTCATTAAAATTTCCATGTTAGTTATTTTTATTGATGCTTATATTTATGAAATTGACACTGTGCATTGCATAGATTCTTTTTTGTTTACTCTTTTGCACCCCTACTGGGGATATGTCCACACTTTTCTTGAATGGCGATCCCCAACAGTATGTATGCTACATAATATGATATTATGATTATTATCCACAAGTTCATTGACTTTGAGCGCTAGCCATTTCACTCTAGCCTCGGTCCCAGGCTCTCTCCTCAAAATGAGAGAGCCAGGGAATTAATGAGGCAAATTTTTCTTCCAGCAACTAGTACAGTACAGCAAGTGCATGGAATTAAGATCGAGTGTATCAGGCAGCTGTGCAATTCAGATGGAGTGTATCAGGCAGCTGTGCAATTCAGATGGAGTGTATCAGGCAGCTGTGCAATTCAGATGGAGTGTACCAGGCAGCTGTGCAATTCAGATGGAGTGTACCAGGCAGCTGTGCAATTCAGATGGAGTGTATCAGGCAGCTGTGCAATTCAGATCGAGTGTATCAGGCAGCTGTGCAATTCAGATGGAGTGTATCAGGCAGCTGTGCAATTCAGGTCGAGTGTATCAGGCAGCTGTGCAATTCACCTTTCAGGTCGGCTATAGCTAGCTACTGCACTGATTATGTCAATGTGAATAATTATTATCAGGCACTGTTATAGTGCTATGAATCCTATAATATTATGGTAATTTCACGTATACATGTGCATGTGTACTTGAAAGGGGAAATTCCTATACACCCTTTAGAATTTGCCTCTTATAATATTATAGCTACTAATAAAACAAAACATCTTTGGTGCCATGTGTGATTTCAGGAGCCATGCAGCACAATATTGATTTTTGACCACAGTCATTACATTAGTAGGGATGCTGTTCAATTTTTCAACTACCATGCAGGGTATATAAGATTGAGCAAACAGCAACCATTCCTAGTAGCAATTAGTATTACACAGAACTGCTGCAGTTGCAGCTCTCTGGTAGTTGCAATGTTGCATTTTGACTAACCTTTAACTCAGCATGAGACTAGTACTTAAACTTCGGTAAAAATTACTACAAACCCTTTCAGCCAAATGTGGTCTCTCAAAGGAAGGAAGTTAAAGCATGCAATCTACAACTTAACAACAGGTGCATATGCATGGGGACTTTTTGTTGATAGTCAAATGCTTTATCCACTTGGCAATGACTGTCATTCAATCACATGAGAATGTATGGCGGAATTTCGAGAGTAGACATTAACGTCTCTGAGATCCAACAACACACTATGAATATATAATCATAGTAAGATCAAGTACATGAAAGTTTTCCATAACCATTATATCACCTGCATTGTATACGATCATCACTGGAAAAACTTCACCAAAACCCCAGGGAGGCTATAGCTAGCTACTTGATCTTAGCTATAGCTTGTGACACCTCTCAAGTGTATGAGACTAGATCTGCTAGAATATTCCTACAGGAACTTCCCGTTTCAGCCAAACACCACTTGTCTATTCAAGTATGTTTGAGATAGCCACACAAGATCACAGAGCAATGCTCACACTCAGAAATGCAATTATAGCTAAGTGTCTTATTAGCTACAAGCACCAAATGAATGACGCAGCTGCAGGTAGCTAGCTACATGAAAGCTCCAGGATTGAGTAAAGTGAATGAGTATGCATATGCATGGTATGACAACACGAAGAGATAAACATAAATGTATAGAGTAGCCGCCCCAATTATGAGACACATAACCATTACAAGTTAACCAACAAGCTATCAACAGGACGTGATTGTACTATGGTATAGATTTAACAAGATAATACACTGTACTAACAATCCATGGTAGGTAAAGTTCTCTGTACTGCAGTTTCGCTGCATTTTTGACACATACGTTAATGAGGCAATTATGAGACAGCGCATGTATTATGAGACACCCCCGTTTTGCTATATATTTCATACCTAATCATCATTTGGCCAGGTAGCTACACCCTACCAGCATAGATGATTCTGCTAGAACTATTTCAATGCAAACATGCTTGTTGGTATTCTGGCAGTGGTTCTTTTTGTTAGGACAATCGGAACTACCCATAAATTTCATCACAATTTTATGTACTGTCCAAATCATGAATACCAAATGCTTTGCACCATTCATTCTATCAAACGGTAGAGGATACATTTGACAATGTTCAGGCAAAGTGACCTCTGGAGCCTAGCCGGCTCCAAGCAAAAACTTGCTCCGGTGGCTCGCGCGCAGCGCAGCGCTGCGGCAGTACAGTACGTATGCTGATAATGCAGAATGACGTGCTAGATGAATACATTTACATTTATGTTTATCTCTTCGTGTTACGTTGTCGTACTCATTCACTTTACTCAATCCTGGAGCTAGCCTCACCCATGCATGACGTCATTGATAAAATAAACCGAAACGTTAGCTATGACCTCCCAAAGATTGCTGTCGTTTGAAGAGCTCCTGCGCAGGGTTCCAGAGGAGAGGCGGTATCTCTTGGACCGCAAAGTGGAGAATCTGGCGAAGATTGCGCAGAAACTCATCGAGTGGAGGGATGTGCTGCCCTACCTCATGGAGAGTGATGCGGAGGAAACAGAGGAAACCATCGTTGAGGATTTCAGGAAAACTAAGAGGAGAAGGTTAGTGCACTCTAGACGTATGAAGGGGTTCGTTTTAAAGTCTTGGTCACATCTGACATAATTATGGGTAATGGCCTGATCAAGTTTTCCGATTGTAGCTAGGCCTGTGAAGCTTTCAGCAACTGTACAGATTGTAGCAGACTCTTGCTAGTGAAGGTTCATGAGGTGGAAATAGCACTTCCAGCCATGGCATTCCAACACAGGCTCTCACCGCATGCTTGAAACACTAACCTACTGTTGTCTACTGGATGTTACACAAACTTGTAGATATTAAGTCCGACAGGTCGACGCGCAAGCGCATTCAGCACTGGCTCTGGCCCTAACTTATTTATTCTGTCCTACTTCCTGCCAGTCCAATAACCACATCCAAACTATATATACAGGGCATGCAACCTACCAGTAGTTTAGTAGGTATTGCCCAGCCCTATAGTGGGAAGTAGAGGGTGCATTGACTAGTCTAAGAGTGATGTGGGATATTACATCTTCAATTTTCGGTTCTTGAAATTGAAGTTGTAGTTGTGTTCACCAAGAGGTTAATTTAAAAGGGATATGAGCAAGAAGTACGTTGCGAGATCTATGCATGTTTCAAGCTCCTTTCGTACTTGCTCTGGACCAGCATCTGGCTATTAGGAAGCAGCATCATGGCTTTTGACTAACACAGGAAAATTACTAACTCTGGAAAGTCAAGAGAAAAATCACAACAACAATGAATACATGAATAACCCCAAAACCTGACCCAGACTTTTTGACAGTTCACCATCTCTGCATCTTATGTAATATGCACAGATTCTGTTGTCTATTTGTTCTTGTCTGCATGATAGTATTAATTGTGTGATGATACCGTAGCTACACATTCAAATTGTTGACTCATGCATACAATATCACTACATCCCAGGATAATGCCTGTGAGATGGGGCCTTATGCAGTTAACATAATTTTTTTTTCTTTCGAGGGGCAACCGCACTCCTGGTAGCCATTGCAACGACGCGGTCGCCTCGCCGTAGCGAAGCTAATCGTTGCAATTCGTTCCAATTAACGCACATGCCACGTGGCTCAGTCGATCGCGAGCAATGGCGACCAAAAGGAAGACAAGACAGCACTCACAACTTAGCCAGCACGGTGAGTTTTGGCATGTAAGCGTCAGTGAACGACAGCGATCACGGCTGTGTGGTCAGAATCTTCGTGTGCCTTTCCTAAGAACGGTACTGCCACCGGAAGTCGAAGAGAGCGCTCGAGCAATGGCGGCCACGGCGAGACAAAAGCGCTCATATCTCCACCACCAAGGTGAGTTTCAGCTCCAAAATTGTACGGTTGGGACAGTGCATGATAGCGATCATGAAGGTGTAGTCAGAATCTTCGTAGGCCATTCCTATCACTCGAACGAGTTAATTATATTATATTATATTACATTACGCGGCACAATTTTTCCTATATCAGGAGTGTAATAAGATTATTTTTCTGTATAATCATAATGTCTTAGTGTTGGAAGATTAAAATTATTCTGGCTGTATCATTAACTTAAGCCTTTTGAATGGGGTTGCCAAAGGTGTTTAGTGCATGGGTGCATGGGAACATAAACTTGGTGCATATATACTTCTCCCCCTCCCCCCCCCCCCCCCCCCCCCCCCCCCCAACCATCTATAGGTGCTTGCCTGTGGTTACAGTAGAAGTAATACAACATAATCAGAGCTCCATGATTTAGAACAGACCTTCTCACAAGTTCTCAGGCCATGCACACATGGAGTAAGCTTCACTTCGATGCATATGGCATTTACTATACTAAACATGCGTAGACTTCGTTGTTGTTATAATCCTGTATTGTTTGTTGTAGAGTGACCACAGCTTCAAGATTTATAGTAGCTTGTCTGAATGGTGACCCAAATTTTGTTTCACCCCCATCAACAAATCCATGATATGATTTTAGAATGCATATTGCTTTCCGGAACAAGAGTATATTACACCTTATGGGGATAAAGTGATAGCACCTCCTACTATTAAGAGAGATGGATTGCTTTAACCAGGCTCTGGTCACCTCAGTTGCATCTCAGTGCCTGTGGTGATCAAGGAATGAGCACACAAGTGCATTCCTATTAGGTAGGAAATCCTAGTAGACCTGTTGAGATAACCTAGGTCAAGTTTCTTAGTTCCAGGTAACTATAGGAATGCTATGTAGAAGTGCATGCAATTCTACTGATGAACGGTTGCCATATTTGCTGCTTCACAATGTATCACTATTATAGGTCCTCCAACAGACATACAGTTGGGTAAACAATTAAATCACATACCTAGGATAATTTAAGAACAACATTTGTGCATTCCATGATCACCACAGTGGAGGAGGCACTGAGATGCAACCTTACCTTGGCGATCAGAGCCTGGTTAAAATAACCTTCTCTAGCTAGGTGATAGGGACATTACCAATCCTGTAGTAGCTACGCGTTAGGTTGACGTTATTATAATCTCCATGGAAACTACATTGGCGGACACAGGCACTGTATGTTATCTTATTCTAACTTAATAGATTGGTCCATCAAGAAGCCCCCTTAGTTGTACTCCTCATAGCCAGAAAAGTAACGTCTTTTTGCACTCTACCAAGTTGCTATGATGAAATTTGAATTCCTCCCAGGCTAAAAATGTAAGCATGGATCAGACAGATATAAGTTTGTTTTCTACATGAATCAAGTTTGTACTATTTCATATAAATAAACAGTGTTTGGACCAGATATTTACTAGAATTGGACAAGTGGAGATGAGTGAACAAATGGATTGCTTGTAGTGAGAGTTCCCAACCACTTTTAGCAGCTTGGCCATGGTAATGGACTAGCCTGTTCACTCACACATGTAACTGAAGTTGACAATTTGAAACTGCCAAGACAAGACTTTCATCAGCAGCTCCAACTACATGCAGGACTGTCCCTCAAAAATTACGTGTAGCATAATTATATAATCACTTTGTCAAGATTCAAATTGGCAGCTATGTAGGTGTACATCATTGTGTTCAGAGTAGTTTATGGGCTAAAACCTTTTCCCAGCACAGTTTTTACGGGCTAGAACATTTTTCTAGCACAGTTTTAGATACCACTACAGCTAGCTAGCTAAGTGAGCAGAAATGTTTGAACACAGAGCATGATATAAATTTATGCCAACTTGCCATGCCATATCGTGAATTTTTATGAGGTGTATGTGTACGCTGCTGTTTCCATAGCACTCAGTCACGTAGCATGTGCAGTAAAGCCTCTGCTAGTGGACCCATGCAGATAATGAATTTTAACAGGACGGCTCTCTACTGAAACTGCATATGTATGTATTGTTGAACTGTTGTTACAGTAGAAACAATTGCACAATTTCCAAGATCATATCCTTCTATAGGTTGGCACTCCTTCAGGAATGGAGAAAGAAGTATGGTCCAAATGCTACCTACAGAAACCTCGCCAAATCATTCTACGATGCTGGTAAACCAGGTCTAGTTGAAACTGTGTGTGCGGTCATGTGTGATTATCCAGTAAACACATCACAAGTCCCAACTTCCTTGCCGTGTGCATTGACGAATGTAACTCCTACCGAGTGGTCAACCAGATATTCCTCCCTTTCCTGCAAATACCTTTTATTTTGGTTGGTTATTCTTGTGTCAAGTGTGCTTCTGGCATCTTATTTCTTTGAAGTTGACAACCCCCAACGTGGAAACTATTTTGCATCGTCTGTAAGTGCTGACAGTGATGGTACAGAAGTTGGGAGTATTTCCAATGGTGACAAAGCAAATGAGGTTGCTCCAAATAACTTACCCCACCTATCAGGCCTGTTCATAGGAAGAGACAAAGACGTGCAACATTTCACTCATCTCCTTCGATTTGCTAAACAGTCTCGTACCAAAATGGTACACATTTTTGGACTTCCTGCAGTTGGTAAGTCAACACTAGCAGTTCATGTTGGATATGAGATGGCAAGACGAGGGGTTGCTGTTCGATACATTAATATGGATGAAACACACATCTTCAAGAGCCATGAACATATTGTAACTGAATTTATGATGTCCCCAATGTGCACTCTATTGAGAGGTTTAGCTTCATTGCAGGTTATTCTGCCCGGTTGGAATTTAGCAGAAGTCACATGCTCTTTGACTCGTGCAATTCTTTTTATACAGCGGCCTGCTGCCAATTAACACAATCGGATAGTATGCCACAATTCCATCAAGGCAATAATGAAACCTTCATTGGACTGTTAATTAGCTAGTTAATGGCTGAATAATTAGCTACATGTTTGCTTAGGTTAGGTACTAGCTATACGGACAATGGTGGATTTCTGTAAGGGAGAAAGATGAAGGAGGTATACCAGCCATGTCATTACAACTCGTAGAATAATAGCCACTAGCTCGATCTATATAGCTTAGCTACCTGCATTGCATATCAGATGCATGGTCAGTAAGCTATAGGGTGCCTAAAATGGTACGTTGCTCTGTACTGTAAACAAGGCCCACGAGTTGCAAGCTAGCTACTAACATGATTTCACCCAGTTACCTCCTATTTGCCCGTATACGTATAGCTACGTACCGGCCAGTGTCACTGGCCATGAGCACCATGCATGAAGCATAGTGATTGGTGATAAAAGGTATAGTTTTGGAACAGTGGCAGCTAGCTACTAGTGTGTCCATATGGTATACACGGTTTCTGCTTCTTGCATGGTGCTCCATGGCCGGTGTCACCGGCCAGTACGTAGCTATACGGGCAAATAGGAGGTAACGCTCTCTCAATATGTAGCTACTATATGGACTCCACACTGGGCAGAAATAGCTATTCCAAGCTAGTGGGGCCTAAGCTAACAAGGGTTGCATACGCCACACTGTCTTCACTTTGGTGCGACAGTGCTCTGACCAAGTCGGGTTGTGTGTCACTATCACTCCCAGGTATTTGCGCAACTCCTCCAAGTGCTCTCCAGCAAGGTGGTGGAGAGGAGTGAATGATCTTCTTCCTTTTGAGAGTAACATTCATGTGACTTTGCACTTGCTCACATTAAACTTCACAAGTTAGTCAAAGCAGACTTAACGGTGCCAAGGAGCTGAAGCACCAGCAGCTGTATTGCCAAGCAGAGACGTTCGTACTCCCCCAGCTGAGGAGAACCCACTGCAGTGTCTCATTCCAGTCCTAGCCCTGAGGCCCCCGACGACTCACTGATCATGAAAGCTCTGCTGGAACTTTCAAGCTTCAGAGATCAACCTAACTGCCTGTGATTCATGTTAGTTGTGTTAGCCTCATTCCCAGGCCTGCATGTTCCGCATGTGGGCCTGGGAATGAGGCTATACAGTAGTGTGTGCCTGGGTTTGAGGCAGTGTTCATTTAGTCCAGGGTTCGGATAACAGTTTCGTTGCAGTTTATAGTCAATTTTTTTTAAATGATGTAGATATTGGTCTGGCAGGAAGTACATTCTTTAGATATAGGTACCAGAAACGTGCGCACATCTGGAACTGGCCCTGGCCCTATAGCCTCGTTCCCAGGCTCTCTGGGACCGAGGCTACTGGCAAATTAAACCCATTGCCCTGCTTCCTGCCAGACCAATATCCACTTCGATTTTTAAAAGGGGGTATAATTTTGGCTAATTACTAAAGCACATCTTCTAGTTTTAGTAACAACATTTGTGGGGTGATTTCGACTGTAGTTTAGCTGCAGCTTTCATTTCAGCTAATAAACGCACAGTCACTGCGAAGCAGGAAGTTGTGGGTGGAGCGATTGGAAACCCACGCAGCGCGGCGCGCCGGAGCCCCACCCAAGCGCACATATGCCATATCAGCAATAAAGAGAGCTACTCAGCTAGGTATGATATCCCCTCAGTCGCTATCGTTTGAAGAGCTCCTGTGCGGGGTTCCGGAGGAGAAGCGGTATCTGTTGGACTGCCAAGTGAAGAACGATCGACATCTGGCTGAGATTGCGCGGAAAGTCACCGATTGGAATCTGGTGCTACCCTACCTCATAGCGAGGGAGTCGCTGGAAACGGAAGAAGCCATTCTTGGGAATTACCAGACTGTTGAGAGAAGAAGGTTAGTGACCTCTAGAGTTACTGAATCACTGAAGCCCAGGTATGAGGATGAGGCTACTTCATGCCCATGTGCCCTAGCCTCATACCCTGGCCTCGCCCCACCCAGGTACGAGGCTACTTCGTGCCCATGGGGCAGCCCTAGCAGTTCCACTGATGAACGGTTGCCATACAGATGGGTAAACAATTAAATCACATACCTATGATAATTTAAGAACAACATTTGTGCATTCCATGATCACCACAGTGGAGGAGGCACTGAGATGCAACCTTACATTGGTGATCAGAGCCTGGTTAAAACAACCTTCTCTAGCTAGGTGATAGGGACATTAGCTATGTGTTAGGTTATTATAATCTCCCTGGAAACTACATCGGCGGACACAGGCACTGTATGTTATCTTATTCTAACTTAATAGATTGGTCCATCAAGAAGCCCCTTTAGTTGTACTCCTCATAGCCAGAAAAGTAACGTATTTTTGCACTCTACCAGGTTGCTATGATGAAATTTGAATTACTCCCAGGCTAAAAATGTAAGCATGGATCAGACAGATATAAGTTTGTTTTCTACATGAATCAAGTTTGTACTATTTCATATAAATAAACAGTGTTTGGACCAGATATTTACTAGAATTGGACAAGTGGAGATGAGTGAACAAATGGATTGCTTGTAGTGAGAGTTCCCAACCACTTTTAGCAGCTTGGCCATGGTAATGGACTAGCCTGTTCACTCACACATGTAACTGAAGTTGACAATTTGAAACTGCCAAGACAAGACTTTCATCAGCAGCTCCAACTACATGCAGGACTGTCCCTCAAAAATTACGTGTAGCATAATTATATAATCACTTTGTCAAGATTCAAATTGGCAGCTATGTAGGTGTACATCATTGTGTTCAGAGTAGTTTATGGGCTAAAACCTTTTCCCAGCACAGTTTTTACGGGCTAGAACATTTTTCTAGCACAGTTTTAGATACCACTACAGCTAAGTGAGCAGAAATGTTTGAACACAGAGCATGATATAAATTTATGCCAACTTGCCATGCCATATCGTGAATTTTGAAGAGGTGTATGTGTACGCTGCTGTTTCCATAGCACTCAGTCATGTAGCATGTACATTAAAGCCTCTGCTAGTGGACCCCTGAGATAGGGACACAATAATAACTGATCTCTCTACAAAGTAGTGATCACTCAGAGACTTGGAGTGCGATCGAAACATAATACCATGCAGATAATGAATTTGAACTGGACGGCTCTCTACTGAAACTGCATATGTATGTATTATTGAGATGTTGTTACAGTAAAAACTATTGCTCAATTTCCAAGATCACATCCTTCTATAGGTTGGCACTACTACAGGAGTGGAGAGAGAAGCATGGTCCATACGCTACCTACAGAAACCTCGCCAAGTCATTCAACGATGCTGGCAAACCAGGTCTAGTTGAAACTGTGTGTGAGGTCATGATGTCCGATTATCCATCTTTAAGCACATCACAAGTCCCAACATCATTGCCACATGCATTGACGGATGCAACTCCTACAAAGTGGTCAACCAGACATTCCTCCCTTTCCTGCAAATACCTTTTATTTTGCTTCGGTATTCTTGTGTCAAGTGTGCTTCTGGCATCTTATTTCTTTGAAGCTGACAACTCCCAACGTGGAAACTATTTTGCATCATCTGTAAGTGCTGACAGTGATGGTACAAAAGTTGGGAGTATTTCCAATGCTGACAAAGCAAATGAGGTTGCTCCAAATAACTTACCCCACCTATCAGGCCTGTTCATAGGAAGAGACAAAGACGTGCAACATTTCACTCATCTCCTTCGATTTGCCAAACATTCTCATACCAAAATGGTACACATTTTTGGACTTCCTGCAGTTGGTAAGTCAACACTAGCAGTTCATGTTGGATATGAGATGGCAAGACGAGGGGTTGCTGTTCGATACATTAATGTGGATGAAACACACATCTTCAAGAGTCATGAACATATTGTAACTGCAAACCATGATCAGAGAACTTCTAATGCTCTTACCAAAAGAGTCAGTGACATAGAACTATCCTGGTACTCACACATTGACAAAAAGTATGTCTCAACTTCAGCACGAGGTTTATTTCAGTGGGCTAAAGGACTTTCAAATGACACAGTTCTCATTCTTGACAACTGTGATCCCCTGCTTGAATACAATGCTACGTGGAAACCATTCCTAAAAATGCTTGTTGAGCTTATCAAGGCTTCACGCTTCTTACGCATCGTGTCAACCAGCCGCCTGATGGTAAGACTGTTAGATGGATTCAAACTGTACAAACTCAAGCCACTTGATAATGAATCTGCCGTCGAATTGTTACAGTCAGTGTCTGATGTAATAACACTAAATGACAGTAGAACAGTGGACGGTTTAGTTGGTGGTATTCCTCTAGCACTGAAGATAGTTGGGAGTCTTGTGAGTGAAATGCAACCACCAGACCTGATCATCAGAGAACTTAAAGAAAACCCCATGGATATACTTTCCCCTAATGATATTCGACCAGATATGGAAAAAATGCGTCCAGTTTTGGAACTTTCATACAAGTATCTCGACACCAGCACTCAAGAATGTGCTCTATATCTGAGCCATTTCCCAGGATCGTTCAGTCATGAAGCAGCATTGCATATACTCACGAATTGTACCAACAGCAGTTCCACTGAATGTCTATCAAATCTTGCTGATAGGTCTCTGCTTGATCCATACTCTTATGCTGGTCAACCTCGTTATCAATTTCACAAACTGATCAAAGAATACTTAAAGGACGTACAGTCCCACAAAACAGATCTTGAACCTTCAAGAATTGCTCATGCATTCAATTCAAGCTTTATTGTACACTACACTCAAGTGCTGAGTGGTATCATCAGCATGTATAGCATGATACCTCATAACAACGAGAACATTGGAAGGTTTGAGTATGAGAGCCATAATTTTGAATGCCTCCTGGAGAAAGTGCACTGCTTTCACAAATGGCCGGTCATACCTTTTGTAAATCTCACTCGCTCACTAATATGTAAATTGTTGCTGGAAACATTCACTAAAATGGAACTACTGAAAGTAGGGCAGAGATCTCTCATATTGCTCGAGGATAGAATGGATGACATTTCAGCAGAAATTGGTGCCTCAGAGACTTTGAACCTTTATCGTGATCTGGTGCTTCAATTAAGAAAGTGGATAAGTTCCTATCCAGAAAACTGCTTGACATTGTGTGAAGAAACATTCCTACCAAATATTTCATCCAGGTATCACACTATTGATAAGCAACTGGCTATGTCCAACTACAATAAGCACTGGTACTATAACCAACTAAACTTCCCATACTATCAATCATCTGGTGAATCATTTTGTTACAGTTACTGTGCACGGTATAACTATTTTCAGCTGAGTGCGCCAGCAAGTGCTCTATTATTAGTAAGTGTTGCTGTTACTCTTGACTTCATGTATATTATCCTGAAGAAGATATATACACACAAACAAAACCAAGCAGGAGATAAACTTTCAGATTTTGATCAACTATTGGTTAATCCCGACCTGTACAACAGGTCTCTGCTGTCAGAGTCTGAGCAAACACAAGAGTCAGAGCAGAAAGCGGACAAAGATTGGAGAAACCTTGCAGATTGTAGGGGTTCAGAACCAACAAGGGATATCAGTTCCCTAATGGGTATGGATTTGTGCAACCTATATTATAATTATGGTACAGCTTTGTATATACAGTACCTAGGCTGGATTGCTTAGTGGGTTGTAGCTAAATAGGATTATACAGCTGTCTGAACAGGAATCTCTTTTATGCCTCTAATAATCATAGCATATACTTCTAAGTAGCCAATCTAGTAGCTAGTATATGCCAGTATGGGTGTATATTACCAAGCATTTGCAAACTGGTGCTGCAGTGCAATCCAGAGAATGTGTGCAAGCATCGATTTATCCCAATTCTGAAGATATGGATTGATAAATCAGTGTTTGTTCTCACTGTCTATGTTAGCATGCAATATTCTGAATTGCAGGGACACCTCCTACAGCTGTATCCTCCTCAGCTGACAACTCTCCACGTGTTGATCTTCCGACAAATGAGAAGTTATGTAAAACAATCTCTCTACCGTCAGTACCTTACATTGATCCTGTTGAAGTCGTGATGTGCGATAGCAGAGGGGGGACATTTTACAGTTCAACTCATGACTTTGGCTTTGCAATTCCAGAAGGTGCCATACCAGAAGGGGACTCAATCAACATTGAGGTTGGGGTTACCCTCACCGGCCCCTTTGATTTCCCCCAAGGCAGTAAACCTGTGTCCCCCATTGTCAAGTTGTGTGTACAGCAGCAGCCTGACTACCGATTCCTCAAACCAGTGAAGGTGATACTACCACATTATCTGGACCTTACCAGTGAAGAAGACAGCAGTGAGCTCCAAATTGGCTTTTTGAAGGCTGGACACACACTGAATGGTAACCAGGAGTACAAGTTTGAGCAAATGGATTTGAACAATACGCATTTCAAACATGAATATGGCATTCTGCGGACAAATCACTTCTGTTTACTATGTATTGGTGGAGGTGTGACACGTGAAGACACAGCAAAAGCACGTTTCTACCTAGTGGGCTATTGCAAGACCATGCCAGACCCGACGATGTGGAAGGTCTACTTCTGTGTTGCGTACTTCCTTAAGACTTGTGTTGAGGTTCGTTGTAGTGCAGCCACTTGTGTAGTGCTCTGAAATTGTCATAATTATGTGGTTATTTCATGCAGACTCTGAGGAGACAGTTTCCAGTGGCTGGGGATTACCATGAGATTTTTAAAACGGAATTTAAGTTTACCAACCAACCTCTGAGCGAGAGGACAATTGAAATTAACTTTGAAAGGAGGAACTCTGGTGAATCATGGATGCTAGCTCTGCAGTCAGCTGATAAGGTTTGTGTTACCACCGCAGTGCATACTAGAAACCATTGCATATTTAATTTGTGTATGTGTTCACAATTCCAGATTGAGGCTAGAGGTGTGGATTTCTGGAGCATGGATGCAGAAGTGCTGGAGCTGAAGCAGGCAGAAAGGACTTACCCTCCAAGATTTCAGATCCAAGCATATGCCACACGATGTGTGTGCACTCCCATCTTGTTTCAAGGCGCTGCAGAGGATATCAAAGTAGATTTGCTGTTAAAACCTGCAAATTCAGGTATCATGGTAAAACTGCAGTAACATTTATTTTAGTATTGATGTTACCCTGCTTTTAACACATCATTTATTTTGACATTTCAAAGTCTAGCTTGAGAAGATATAATACATGAGGAAATTCACAAGCTGTTGATCCAATCCAGAGTATGTGCAGTCAGTGTCATGAATAACAGTTACACTGTGCCTTCCTGACTAGCTAGCCAACTCTCTTAGGCCCTCCCATGCACTTTGGAATTGGAGTTAAGTTTCAGCATATACAACATTGATGGTGACCCCCTTGAGATCCCCAAAGAAATTGGATGTTGCGACCTTCAGAGGCGTTCTGGGGTCAAGAAATCTCTCTTGTTTGAGGTTGTTTTTTCCTTCATTTTTCAAGTTTGTAGCTACTGCTTCCAAACCACAGCTAATCTGCTGCTTCTTGTGTACAAAGCACCAACCAAAAAGCGATAAATGTTGATGTACATTCTCAATTGTCTCAGTGATACAGCTTAATACGACATTTAAAGTGGAGTGAGGTGTATCACCTCATATCCCTATATATGTATGCACTACCAAATATTGATGCCCCTTTATTAACAATCCTTCCAGTCAACCATACTGATGAAAGAAGAGTAGCACTCATGGAGAGTGAGCCTAAACTCCGTGACCTGATGAACAAAGTCGCAGCAAAACTCCCCAATAAGTGGTGGGATGTTGGCATTCAACTTGACCTGACTGGAGATGAACTTGAAAACTTGAAAGCAATGTATGGAGGTAACACTCGGCAGTGCTTCACAATGGTCTTTGAGTATTGGAAGAAGAGAACAAGAAACTACAGCTGGGCAGCAATCATCACTGCTCTAGAAGCTCCACTAGTTGGTGAAAAAAGACTGGCCGAGGAGTTAAAAGCCACACTTGGTGGTCCATCCTGTGAAAATGTGTACGTAAGATTTTGCCTAGGTGCAGCTAGAGTATGCACATCACTGACAGTGTTCACTAAAGCACTTAGCATAGTCATGTGTTGTCCACGTAAACGCCTTGTATGAATATTTTTAGTCTGCCATATGGATTCACATTCACACCCTTAAGGCAGTGTTATACCATTTTCATGGTGCCATTTGCCATTTTCTTCTTACGGCCATAACTCCTTCCTACTACCCCCAAGAACTTGATTTATGGCTCAAAAGACAGCTCTCTCCAAGAGCTTTACAATGAGCTATAGATCATGTAGCCTGTGATTTTTTTATTATGTCAGTATGAGAGCCATAATTTTGAATGCCTCCTGGAGAAAGTGCACTGCTTTCACAAATGGCCGGTCATACCTTTTGTAAATCTCACTCGCTCACTAATATGTAAATTGTTGCTGGAAACATTCACTAAAATGGAACTACTGAAAGTAGGGCAGAGATCTCTCATATTGCTCGAGGATAGAATGGATGACATTTCAGCAGAAATTGGTGCCTCAGAGACTTTGAACCTTTATCGTGATCTGGTGCTTCAATTAAGAAAGTGGATAAGTTCCTATCCAGAAAACTGCTTGACATTGTGTGAAGAAACATTCCTACCAAATATTTCATCCAGGTATCACACTATTGATAAGCAACTGGCTATGTCCAACTACAATAAGCACTGGTACTATAACCAACTAAACTTCCCATACTATCAATCATCTGGTGAATCATTTTGTTACAGTTACTGTGCACGGTATAACTATTTTCAGCTGAGTGCGCCAGCAAGTGCTCTATTATTAGTAAGTGTTGCTGTTACTCTTGACTTCATGTATATTATCCTGAAGAAGATATATACACACAAACAAAACCAAGCAGGAGATAAACTTTCAGATTTTGATCAACTATTGGTTAATCCCGACCTGTACAACAGGTCTCTGCTGTCAGAGTCTGAGCAAACACAAGAGTCAGAGCAGAAAGCGGACAAAGATTGGAGAAACCTTGCAGATTGTAGGGGTTCAGAACCAACAAGGGATATCAGTTCCCTAATGGGTATGGATTTGTGCAACCTATATTATAATTATGGTACAGCTTTGTATATACAGTACCTAGGCTGGATTGCTTAGTGGGTTGTAGCTAAATAGGATTATACAGCTGTCTGAACAGGAATCTCTTTTATGCCTCTAATAATCATAGCATATACTTCTAAGTAGCCAATCTAGTAGCTAGTATATGCCAGTATGGGTGTATATTACCAAGCATTTGCAAACTGGTGCTGCAGTGCAATCCAGAGAATGTGTGCAAGCATCGATTTATCCCAATTCTGAAGATATGGATTGATAAATCAGTGTTTGTTCTCACTGTCTATGTTAGCATGCAATATTCTGAATTGCAGGGACACCTCCTACAGCTGTATCCTCCTCAGCTGACAACTCTCCACGTGTTGATCTTCCGACAAATGAGAAGTTATGTAAAACAATCTCTCTACCGTCAGTACCTTACATTGATCCTGTTGAAGTCGTGATGTGCGATAGCAGAGGGGGGACATTTTACAGTTCAACTCATGACTTTGGCTTTGCAATTCCAGAAGGTGCCATACCAGAAGGGGACTCAATCAACATTGAGGTTGGGGTTACCCTCACCGGCCCCTTTGATTTCCCCCAAGGCAGTAAACCTGTGTCCCCCATTGTCAAGTTGTGTGTACAGCAGCAGCCTGACTACCGATTCCTCAAACCAGTGAAGGTGATACTACCACATTATCTGGACCTTACCAGTGAAGAAGACAGCAGTGAGCTCCAAATTGGCTTTTTGAAGGCTGGACACACACTGAATGGTAACCAGGAGTACAAGTTTGAGCAAATGGATTTGAACAATACGCATTTCAAACATGAATATGGCATTCTGCGGACAAATCACTTCTGTTTACTATGTATTGGTGGAGGTGTGACACGTGAAGACACAGCAAAAGCACGTTTCTACCTAGTGGGCTATTGCAAGACCATGCCAGACCCGACGATGTGGAAGGTCTACTTCTGTGTTGCGTACTTCCTTAAGACTTGTGTTGAGGTTCGTTGTAGTGCAGCCACTTGTGTAGTGCTCTGAAATTGTCATAATTATGTGGTTATTTCATGCAGACTCTGAGGAGACAGTTTCCAGTGGCTGGGGATTACCATGAGATTTTTAAAACGGAATTTAAGTTTACCAACCAACCTCTGAGCGAGAGGACAATTGAAATTAACTTTGAAAGGAGGAACTCTGGTGAATCATGGATGCTAGCTCTGCAGTCAGCTGATAAGGTTTGTGTTACCACCGCAGTGCATACTAGAAACCATTGCATATTTAATTTGTGTATGTGTTCACAATTCCAGATTGAGGCTAGAGGTGTGGATTTCTGGAGCATGGATGCAGAAGTGCTGGAGCTGAAGCAGGCAGAAAGGACTTACCCTCCAAGATTTCAGATCCAAGCATATGCCACACGATGTGTGTGCACTCCCATCTTGTTTCAAGGCGCTGCAGAGGATATCAAAGTAGATTTGCTGTTAAAACCTGCAAATTCAGGTATCATGGTAAAACTGCAGTAACATTTATTTTAGTATTGATGTTACCCTGCTTTTAACACATCATTTATTTTGACATTTCAAAGTCTAGCTTGAGAAGATATAATACATGAGGAAATTCACAAGCTGTTGATCCAATCCAGAGTATGTGCAGTCAGTGTCATGAATAACAGTTACACTGTGCCTTCCTGACTAGCTAGCCAACTCTCTTAGGCCCTCCCATGCACTTTGGAATTGGAGTTAAGTTTCAGCATATACAACATTGATGGTGACCCCCTTGAGATCCCCAAAGAAATTGGATGTTGCGACCTTCAGAGGCGTTCTGGGGTCAAGAAATCTCTCTTGTTTGAGGTTGTTTTTTCCTTCATTTTTCAAGTTTGTAGCTACTGCTTCCAAACCACAGCTAATCTGCTGCTTCTTGTGTACAAAGCACCAACCAAAAAGCGATAAATGTTGATGTACATTCTCAATTGTCTCAGTGATACAGCTTAATACGACATTTAAAGTGGAGTGAGGTGTATCACCTCATATCCCTATATATGTATGCACTACCAAATATTGATGCCCCTTTATTAACAATCCTTCCAGTCAACCATACTGATGAAAGAAGAGTAGCACTCATGGAGAGTGAGCCTAAACTCCGTGACCTGATGAACAAAGTCGCAGCAAAACTCCCCAATAAGTGGTGGGATGTTGGCATTCAACTTGACCTGACTGGAGATGAACTTGAAAACTTGAAAGCAATGTATGGAGGTAACACTCGGCAGTGCTTCACAATGGTCTTTGAGTATTGGAAGAAGAGAACAAGAAACTACAGCTGGGCAGCAATCATCACTGCTCTAGAAGCTCCACTAGTTGGTGAAAAAAGACTGGCCGAGGAGTTAAAAGCCACACTTGGTGGTCCATCCTGTGAAAATGTGTACGTAAGATTTTGCCTAGGTGCAGCTAGAGTATGCACATCACTGACAGTGTTCACTAAAGCACTTAGCATAGTCATGTGTTGTCCACGTAAACGCCTTGTATGAATATTTTTAGTCTGCCATATGGATTCACATTCACACCCTTAAGGCAGTGTTATACCATTTTCATGGTGCCATTTGCCATTTTCTTCTTACGGCCATAACTCCTTCCTACTACCCCCAAGAACTTGATTTATGGCTCAAAAGACAGCTCTCTCCGAGAGCTTTACAATGAGCTATAGATCATGTAGCCTGTGATTTTTTTATTATGTCATCTAGATGCTTATAGCTCTACATTGTGAATGGACAGAATGTTTGACCACTAACTCCTTATGGGGGGGTACTTAACAGACTTTCTATAACTCATTGTAAAGCTCTTGGAGAGAGCTGTCTTTTGAGCCATAAATCAAGTTCGTGGGGGGTAGTAGGAAGGAGTTATGGCCATCAGAAGAAAATGGTATAACACTGCCTTAACCCTTTAACCACCGAATTCTTCCCACCAAGACAACACATTTTCATGCATTCAGCGCACACCACTTTCGTAGGTACTCCTCTCCCACAGCATTCGCTCCTCAGCGGCCAAACTTGGTGGGGCCCGCACACATGGAGAGACCTCTCTGGCAATACCGTTAATGATATTCATGACCACCCACAAGCCCAGCAATCGGAGGTCAAAGGTGGATGTCAGCCGGATTTTCACCCAGCATTTCCCTAAACTTGGGCCAGATCTGACTGATGGCACACCTTACACCACCAATTTGCAGGTTTTCTTGAGGCCCTGGGTGGGGTCTATGAATATCATTAGAATCAAAAATTCTCGGGTCAATGAATCTCATTAAAATCAAAAGACGCCCACGACAGCCCGAAGGGGGGGCTGCCGCCCCCCCTTTGAAACCCCCCCGCTTGTACGTTTAGTGGGGGAGGCGCGCCGAAATCTGACCAAATTTTTGAGTTCGTGCCTGAAAGTCGTCCCTAGGCCCTCTGAAGCCTTTTTGGTCTCTTTTTGGACCGATGAGAAGCCCTACATGTGCATAGGGTCTAAATGACGCATTTATGCGTCAATAGGGCTTAAAGGGTTAATGTGAGCCATTTAGGCTTCCTGACTAAGCAGGTATGAATTCACTCACCACATAGGAGTTTTGGCAAGACTGCCATTATTTGACAACACATATATATATTTATATCCTATAGACTCTACCAAGTACATCACTTTGATGCTCCTTTGTGGATCTTGATAGCTCCTGCTATACTAACAATGTTCTCTTTTCTTAGCTCGGCAGATGTACAGAACAGAGGTGCCTACCATCGAAATTCATTTCCTCTCAACCTTGCTAGAAAGGACACCAGGCTCCTGGGCAAGTGTCCTTGCTCTGAGACATTGGTATAGCCTCAAGATGATTTCCAGGCTCTCCTACACACATAGCTACAGAATTCATATGCAATGGAAAGTAAGGAAGATAAGGTACATTTTTCAATCCCTGGTGTAACTATAATAATGGTGAAATAGTATAGGCAGTGAGAAGTTGTAACTACACAATGTCATGTATGTAGCCAGCTAGTGAGCAGGCATGAACTAATAGAAATCATACAATTGACACCATTGATGCTGTATACTAATTATAGCTACATCCTATTCTTCAGTTGTACGAATGGTAAATTAAAGACCAGCTAGTGCATTCTCATAATGGCTGCCCGCATCATAGGCCTAGACATTATAGTGCTTCCCAACCATGTAAAGCATACCCACCTACCCCAAAATGCACACTCCCACTTTTCGCTCAATTTTCCTGGTTATATATATAGGGTCAAAGTTCTGTAATGAACACCCACCTAGAAGGCGTCAGTTGTTTGAGTCACTAAACTGTATGTATTGAATAGAGTGCGTTTATCATGAAACCGTGGGAAACACAATGCAGTTATATAGTTTCACTCTATTTTCCTTATGATTGACCACATTGTCAGACTGAGGTGTACTGACGGCTCTAAAATGTATTTGCTACTAATGGCTCTGTGCTGTGGAATGTAGCTATGCCTGTTTTGGAGAGAGGAAGTGCCTAGCTATAACCTGGATCTAATTAACAGGACGGGAGAATTTATTGAAGTGTTTGCAGACCATTCTCACCATTCTTCTTCTCTACACAGGTACCCCCTACCTCAGATGTTACCCTAAAGTGAAGAAATAATGCACCGTGTTGTGATCAGCATGCAGAAGCTATATAGCAGAATATAGATGACGCCTTTTGATTTTGTATTCCGTGGTGTGAAGGCTTTGTGATAGCAGATATGTACATGTATATTTTCTGGAGTGAGTTAATCACATCTCTTCAAGTTGGTTAACATATTAATTTTTTCAAGAACCAGGAACATTCTCGTTGGCCAGATGCTCACAGCTCACCACCTCAGGCAACCCCTTGTAGACATCCTGATGGCTTGAACTGCACAGTTGAGAATTGGGCAGCATCAGTTAATATGCATTATACCCCGTCAATGACTAACGATTCTGCAATCCCTGGACACAATTCCTCCGGTCACAATTTACTAAGGCTTCATCACCCCTGTACAAACATTAATGATCCCTGCCCCTGGATGATAATTTACTAAGACTGGACCCCTAGCCTGGCTGAGCATAATCCTTGGACACTAAGATTTGACTCTGGGCAATTTGTACATACATGCCATGGCTACCAACCAACTTGCTGCAAGACATAGCTATACCATAACGGTGAAAATGGTGAGGAAGTTATCAATTGAGTTTGCAGGTAAATCTTTACTGCACAGAATGAACACACCTTATCAGCAAACATCTAGCGGTTACTGGTAGTGGTGATAACAAACCATGCAGGGTCGATAGAAATGTGTCCAGTTTGTTGAAGTACAACATAGTCACTGTCCAGGGGTGATATGTAGGAGTGTGTCAGATCATACGTATATTGTCCAGCCCTAGGCTTGGTACATGGATAGTACAAGCATGCTGTGCAGTGGAGTTACTGTATGCATGTAGGCCATCAATGAAAGTTGCTGTATTCCGGATTACAAATTTGATCAGTGGTGAGATATTGGACAGTCTCTATATCGATCTTCAACACTTGGGTCTATCACACTGATTTGTGCCACGGGTTTTAGCAATACATTTAATACATACACAATTCTAATTGTAGAAAGATATGTAGGGGGGTTGTATACTGAACTGTTTTATGCTATCATCCCTATAACTTGTTTCTTTACTTTTTGCTGTTCTACATTTCCATATAATTATATAAAAATATGTTTTTTCTCCTGTACGTTAGCTCCATTACTTGTCAGCGGTGCTATTAACTGTACATACTGCGAGGTGAGTAGACTGTTAGGGTTTCACTTCATCCCAGGATCCCAGAGATCTCTATTATCAGTGATTACAATCTATTTATTCATTGACTGGATGTTCAGAGTATAAAAATGTACAGCATTCAACTACCCTCAACTAACACCTCTGTAGTTGGAAAGAATTAATATTATCATGCTGTGCAGGGATTGTATTGATGGGTTTGGCCCTTAGCATCGGCTATGCTTGTGCAAACTGCACAGAGAACAACTACGGGTGGTTTGCCGTACATCTTATCAGAACATGTTCCTGTGACTGTCTTTTACTTTGTAGTTCTCACACTTCGAACTCGTATCACATCTGCACCAATGAACTGCTTCATTATGTTCAGCCAGTTAGTGGTAAATCGTATAAACGAATGTCAAGTGTTAACAACTCTTTACCAACCAATGACTCCAAAAGTTGTCATGAGCTCCCATAAGACATAAGAATTTATATGGGGAATTTCTTACTAGGCGTTATACCTTAATACAGGATTTTGCTTCCTTAAGCTGTTTCTTATGGTAGGTAAAGAGTTAATACATAGCTAGTACCTTAATGGCAGGAATGGACAGAAACTCATGTGCTGTGTTCAAAGTCATTCTTACCTGTTATATGGAGTGTTTCACATGTTGACGGTGTCGTCTGTGATCAACTGCAACAACAGTCCTACCTGGTTTTGGGTAAATGCATGACTTACAATGACAGCTACTCTGACGAACAAGAATCCAACGCTATATCATTTGGCGGTTGTCCCTATGTCTACTTCAGCGACATTGCACACCACAGATACAGAGCTCTACCATACAATGTATCTGATCTGAACGACTTATTCTGTGCCCCACTGAATAGAGAGGGGCTGCTGTGCAGGGATTGTTGTACATCTTATCAGAACTTGCTCCTGCAACTGTCTTTTACTTTGTAGTTCTCACACTTCGAATCCGTATTGGCAGTGGTTCTTGCTATTGTGACAGCACGTGTATTGTTAAGATGTCGTAAACTTAAAGCGGAAGATATTTGCTTTATGGTGGGAATAACACTGGCAACAACAATTGTAACCATGAAAGAATCATCGATACCAGAACCACTACTAGTTTGTATCATTTTGTCACCTGCAGTAATTATTATAACACGCATTATAACACGTATTTTAACATATGTAACTTTCAGTAGGACTGTTGTACTTCTTGTATGTAGTTTAATACTTAAATCATTCTCTACAGTATTTGTTGCGTATAGCGCTACTATTGTTTTTGAGTATTGTGTCATTTATTTTCTGTTTCCTATCTGGTACCCTTTGTTGTATGCAAACAGTATTCTCAAACACCATTTTATGATTATGATATCCATTTCTCCAGTAATTACACAATTTTTTGCATAATGTATTAGATAATGTAGTTTGTAAACGAGAAACTTGGCAATACAAGTTATGCGTAGCAATATATGAATGTGCAATGTATGCATATTTGTGGAATCCATGAGAGAACATTAAAGGAATTGAGTATCACTGCACAACCGGCTAACTTAATTGTTATGTTTGTTCAGTTTGTAGGTTACTGCACTCAAGCAAGTCTCTTAGACCTGAGGGAAGCTATAATTACTGAGGGCGAAGCCAGCTAAGAGACCTGCTTGAGTGCAAATAACCGACTTAGACTATGGGCAGTGGCGGATCTAGGGGGGGGGCACCGGGGGCCGGTGCCCCCCCCTTTTGCTTCTTCATCACTTTATTTTCCTCCTTACTAACTTGCTGCCGCTACGTTGCAACTCCCTTGCTGGCTCGCAATATCGTGCGTTGCCTGAAACCGAACGGCTTGGGAACGAGACCACGATCTAGTATACCCCTCCGTGTACGTACGTATTACGTTCGTGAGCGAAATTTTAGCAAGGAAGGAGCTCATGGCGGCCCTGCCGCCCTGGGACCTGCAATCCTCGTACATCTGGAACTTGCAGTGCAAAGCGCGAAGGTGCCACGAGAGCCCATCCTGAGAAGTGAAAAATGAAGGCGAAAAAATTTGTCCGCGCTTCGCGCGGACTGATCGGCGCTACGCGCCTCTATGCACTGCCTCCGGCAGCGTTTAATATAATTAATATGGTGCCCCCCCCTTTCATAAATCCTGTATCCGCCCCTGATGGGTTGTATCTTTCAGTTTCTCTGTATGAAAAAAGTTCAAAGCACATTACGCCCACATAGCTAGTCTAATGATAACTATATCTTGCTGCACAGCATAGTCACTGCAACCCAACCCCACATTAGTCTCATTCCCAGGCCTCCACGCCCAGCTTTATTTGCTTGCAGTACAAAAAGCGCTTTTCATACTGCAAGCAAAAAAGCTGGGTATGGAGGCCTGGGAATGAGGCTAACCCCACTTAGCGCTAAGCATCTGGGCACCAGACTATAGCTAACCACAGCCTGTCATGCAGGGTCGATCTTTATGTAAGTCATATATACTGCTATGCATGGCAAATAAAGACTTTATCATCTGCACAATCAATCCAGCCCAATGTTCTAGTGGAAAATCCAGTCCAGCATTTAGAGACAATCGTTCCCACTGAAATTGTGCCTGCTGGCTAGTCTTCATCTTGTATAGCAACCGGGTACGTCTTCAAGAATTGAATCTCGAAATTGACTATTCGGATTTACATGCTGTTGCATATGTCAGCCTTGTCCCGCATTTTATCTCCCTGCATTCCATTCTGCTTTCGGCATCTAAGGCATATCTGAAGTAAATCCCAAAAAGCAGTTCCAATGAATAAAACAGCCATCGATGCACAAAGTGCAACCATTTTGTAGCTAATATACACTTCCTTCTTCCTTGTTGCTGTAATACAGCACCACCCCAACAAAGAAAATGAGGTTGATTAGGAATGAGCTCTCAAAAATCAGCACTGACTTACTCACGTAGACATGCTGGTAATTCATGAAGCAATGTTGTAAGACCCAGACCCGAGTAGAAAGAGGCTTATAGCAGGATTCATGTTAGCCGTCGAAGAAAAAACTAGCAGAAGAAGCATAATAGGCATCGAAGTCTGGTTTGTACCTCGTGATCCACCTTGATAGCATGGAATTGGGTGTCTTCCTTAACCGCTGCATTAGAAGACAAGCAATGTATAGGACAACAACAGCAACAGTAGACAAGTTAATGCTACTAACATGACGGTGATGTGAGGATAGTAGCCATACTCCAAACCACAATCAACAGCCCACGAGACATACTGTGTTTCACCACTGGGATAGGAAGTCAATTCATTATTGCTGTAATGTGCGTAGAAGTTTTGTGTAAGACAGAAACAAGAGCGGAAAGGACATGGTTCACCAGTGGCAGGTCAGTCATGCAGGGACCTGGGTTGGGGAGAGCAGTTGGCATGATGTAGTATTGACCACAGCCTAACCAGGTGGACACCCTCACCTCGTGGAACCAGAATGCATCCTCCAACTGGTATAGCTAATTTGTCTTGGCACTTCATTCTATAGCTGAACTATGCAAGGCCTGGTGGCATAATCGTCGGACCATGTGACTTGGCCAAATCCTTAGATGGGCTTCTCATGTAGTAACCTCTGCAATGTATAAAATAAACACTCTGGCACAATGAACTCTTTCTTTAAGTGAAGATCAATGCCAGTGATGTCCATTATCACTGACAGTTCCTGTGTAGACAGGGCCAAAAACTAGTAGTGTCTAAAAAGCTACTAGTTTTCCACTAGGGCCAGTAGTATGAGTCACTTGGGCTAAATAGTTGCAAGCATTTTCGTGTTTGTTAGCATGAAAACTCTTGATGTGCAAAACTCCCCCCTGCTCAATAATAACTACCCTTAATAATTGGACAGTCACTGGGCTAGTGGGAAATTTTATATAGGCCCTGTGTGTATAAATATCTGATTACACTCCCTGCTGTATGCTATGTGGTTACAGGGCCATAATCAAACTCTATACTTGTGGGACCATAATTGATGAATTCAGTACACAGGGCAAAAGGGGTCCATTTACAAGAGTTTACTATGTTGTACACTTTCTGTAGTGTTCTGCTAGAAACACTTGACGAGCCGATTCAGCTAGATACTTCACACTGATACTTTAGCCTACTTCATAGAAAATAGCCACACAGTTAACCGCTACATACACACGTGATACAGCCATGACATAATGCAGAATGATGATACAAACATTACATCACTGCTACAACGCAGGTATGCACATTACACTACATCTCCCCTTTTCAGGTGGAGTGTTCTAACACAACACTGTTCCAAATGAACAAGTTCATGACCAGCTGGGGTCGTAACGATTCGGCGGATGAGAAGTCCGGGTACTTCGACGGACTTGCGTTTCGGATGTTCGTTGTGTGTCCCCATCCACAGCTGGTTCGGTCACATTGCCTTGACCAAGAGAGTTTGGTTGTTCGGCTTCCCTGTTCCCGTCAGGGGGATCCACACGAATGAGATCTCTCCGATTTCTGCGGTATGTCCCATCCGAAGTGGTCACTTCGTAGGAGTGAGGGGCCACTTCCTCTCCAGCACTACCCTCAGACTCACGATCTGGGACCCACACCGTGTCACCTGGTGCTAGGGGTGGTAACTCTCGGGCTCCATGATGGCTGTCAAAATTCAGTTTCTGTCTACTCTTAAGATGCTTGTCTTTCGCCCTTAGAGAGACTGCATCAGGAACCTTTGGGACTCGCTGACTGCGCGTACTTGGCACGGTGGTACGGAGCATACGGCACATCAGCAGCTCACTCGGACTATAACCATTCTGAAGGGAAGTAGTCCTGTATGACAGTAAAGCAAGGTAAGGGTCGTCACTCTTCTTGAGGAGGTTCTTGACAGTACCCACTGCTCGCTCTGCTTCCCCATTGCTCTGAGGGAAATACGGGCTGCTTGTGATGTGGTGGAATTGGTAGTCCTTCGCAAAGGTGGCATACGCTTCTGACGCATATTGAGGTCCATTGTCAGAGGTGACAACCTCTGGAATACCATGTCGTGCAAAGATACTCTTCGTGTGGGTGATGACTTCCTCTGCGGTTGTCCGATTCAATCGTGCTATTTCGACATAACGCGAGTAATAGTCTACGATCAGGAGGAATGTTCTCTGTCTCCATTCAAACAGGTCTGTAGCAACCTTTTGCCATGGCAGGTCCGGCAACACAGAGGGCGTCAACGGCTGGGCTCTCTGTCTCAGCACCTTACAGCATTCTGGACAGTGCTTCACCAGCTCTTCCAACTCACGGGACATTCCCGGCCACCAGACAGACTGTCTTGCCCTTTCTCGACACTTCACAATGCCCTGGTGTCCTGTGTGGATCCTGGCCAACATCTCTTTTCTGAGAGGAGGAGGAATGACAATCCGACAGCCACGCATTAGCAAACCATTCTCTACTGAGAGTTCTGCTGCTATTGGGTAATACGGGGTTACCACTGCATCGACTGTGTGTTTCTCTGGCCATCCAAACTGGCAGTATTGGGCAATTGCTTGGCAGGCAACATCCACTGCTTGGAGCTGTTTTATCTCCTGTAGCCGTTGCTCCGTTGCGGGCAGGCTTTGCACCACTGCGCCCACAAATGCATTAGCCTCCTGCTGCAGGTACTGATCAGCCATCGTGGGGTCTGCAGATGGTGCCCTTGAGAGAGTGTCTGCAACCGTGAGCTCTTTCCCAGGCACGTGCGAGATGGTGAATCAGTAACGCATCATTCGAAGTCGGAAGCGCTGCACTTGGATTGGTAACTCCTCCAAATGCTTGGAGCTGAATAGCGGCACTAGGGGTTTGTGGTCAGTCTGTATATGGAATTGAAGACCAATCAGGTAGTCGGCTAACCGCTCGCATGCCCATGTGAAGGCCAGCGCCTCCTTCTCGATCTGGGCATATCTCTGCTCCGTTGGTGTCATTGAGCGAGAGATATAGGCGACAGGCTTCAGCTCACCAGACTGCTGTTTCTGAAGCAGAACTGCCCCTAACCCATAGGATGACGCGTCCGCTGACACTACCGTCTCGAGATTTGGGTCGAACAGTGCGAGGACGGGGCTGGTGATGAGGGCCTCTTTGATCTGCTGGAAGGCTCTCTGTTGAGGTTCATCCCACACCCACTGGTTGCCCTTGATCAGGAGTTCTCTGAGGGGCTGGGTCATGTTGGCAAGGTTTGGGGAGAATTTGCTCATCTGATTGGCCATCCCCAGGAAACGGCGCACATCTCCCACGTTAGCCGGTGTCCGCACTTTCTGAATGGCCACAACCTTGTTGGGGTCTGGTCAAATCCCTGTCGTATCGATTATGTGGCCCAGAAAATTCACCCTGCTCTGTGCAAACTGGCACTTCTCGATGTTCAGTGTCGCTCTTGCCTCGAGTAGTCGCTGGAGGACATCATGGAGACGTTCGTCATGCTCCTCTCTCATCTTGCCGTACACAAGGATATCATCCACCAAACACACAACTCCATTCAGCCCACTGAGAATTTCAGACATGCGGCGCTGAAAATGTTTCGGAGCTGATGTAATGCCAAATGGCAGTCGGTGGAAGCAGAATCGACCAAATGGTGTCATAAATGTAGTGAGGAGAGCTGATTCAGGAGAGAGGGGGATTTGCCAAAATCCAGAGTTGGCGTCGAGCTTGGTAAACACCTTGGCCCCTGCCAGCTGAGCTAGTGTCTGGTCCACTGCCGGCATCTGGTGTCTCTCTCTGCAAACGCTCTGGTTCAATCGTGTCAAATCCACGCAGATCCTCACTTTCCCGTTTGGTTTCGGCACAACTACCATCCCCGCACACCAGTCAGTTGGCTCGTTCACCCTTGCAATCACCCCCAGATCTTCCATGCGCTGGAGCTCTTGCTTGACTGATTTCAGAAGCGGAATGGCGACCCTGCAAGGAGTGGAGATTGCGAATGGCTTGGCTCCCTCTTGTAGCTTGATGGTATAGTCGCCTTGGAGTTTACCGAGACCTTCAAAGAGAGCTGGGAACTGCTCAGTGGGGCTAAGTTCCTGGACTGCTGCAACGTGTTGTACCAGCCTGAGCTCTGCAATAGCTGGTCGTCCGAGCAAGGGTTTGTTGAGGCCTTTCACAACATAGATCTCCTCCTCGGCTTCTTGTGTACCCATCAGCAGTTTGCCTGTGAACATGCCTTGCGCTGGGAGGACATGTGTGTCTGGACCTCTCAAAGTTCGGTCCGATGGTAGCAATGAAGGCTGACCAATGTCTTTCCAGACTGTTTCAGAAATCACGGACACCTCTGCCCCAGTGTCAATATTGAATTCCACTGCCTTGTTCCTAAGCTGCAAGGTAACTGCCCAGGGGTTGCTTGACAGTGCATTCTGCTCCCCAACTGCTCCCAAGAACACATCCTGAGAACTGTCCACATGCTCGCTGTGAGCCTGGACTCCTCCCACTTTGGCTGAAGACCTGCATACCGATTGAAAGTGTCCTCATTTATTGCACTTATGGCAGGTAGCCTCCTTTGCAGGACAATGCTGTCGATCATGGGCAGGATATTTGCCACACCTGGAGCATGCTGCTCTACCAGGCTGAGTGCTAGTTGTGGCTCCACTGTTCTGTCTGCCCCTACTCTGGTGTTGATTGGCTCTACGCCCACTCTTGCTCTTTAACACCGCGCCCACGGGAGTATCAGGAGTTTGATGGCTTCAGACTGGCGGACCTGTGTCACGGCTTTTTCCAAGGTGAGGTCAGGGTCGAGCTGCAGCTTCTCTGCCAGCCTGGAGTTGCGGATTCCAACGACGATCCGGTCCCTGATCATCTCATCGTGAAGTGTCCCATAGCCGCAGAGCTCCGCGAGCGAGTAGAGAGCGGTGATGAAGGTGTCGACTTGCTCTCCTTCCTCCTGCTTGCGCATGCTGAACTTTGCACGTTCGAATATCACATTCCGTCTCTTCGTGAAGTGAGTATCGAATCTCGCTTTAACCGTGGCATACGTCTTCTTGTCTTCGTCAGACAGATCCGTGAACGAGCGCAGAATATCGTCCGCCTCGTCGCCCATCGAGTAAATCAGCGTATTCACTTGCGCTTCCTCTCCCTTCGCTTCTAGTCCAGCCGCCAACCGGAATCGCTCGAAGCGGCGGACCCATTTCTCCCATTCCTCTGGGCGAGTGAAGGTGAACGGTTCTGGAGCAGAGACTTGGAACGTGGCGGCCATGTGCTCGACTATTGGCTCGGTACATACGGTGCAAAATGGTTCTGGCCTTTCAGTTGGCTGGAGTTCGATCCCAACACCGCTGCCACCATGTAGTGTTCTGCTAGAAACACCTGACGAGCCGATTCAGCTAGATACTTTAGACTGATACTTTAGCCTACTTCATAGAAAATAGCCACACAGTTAACCGCAGCGACGAAAAGCTGGGCGTGGGACTGGGAACGAGGCTATGCACATTACACTACACTTTCCATTGCCACCATTCATTTTGATGAGTATACAGCATAGTGTACAAGGCTTGTTACAACTAGTTCATCTACTAGAGTTTACACAAGCAAAATTGCTAGTTTACAACATTGTAAACTTTTGAAAATGAAAATGGCCCTGTGTCAGAGGACCTAAATAGCCTCGTTCCCAGGCGCTCTTGGTAATACCAAGAGCACCTGGGAACGAGGCTAAGGACTTAAATTGCTTCCTATAGCACTTTTCACATCATTAATAACTTTGTATCTGTGCTGTAGCTATTATGTGTTCCAACGAGGCTATTGATACACTGCTCAATACAATGCACATGGAGTACAGCAACAACTGAATTTGCTAATAAGGGCTGGGAGGACCACAGATATATTGATACAATCATGCTAATTGCACAGCAAAAGAGCAGATCTTTGCCATGTGAACTGCAGTACCTACTAGGCTCACAAATACAGTTATTGTAGCAACTTTGCACTTTGCAGTAGCTACTACAGAGGCAGTCTCAAGGGATGAGCAATTGCGTGGATGAAACCATATGTCAGTACTACCGTCCAAGACAGCAATTGTGGTATATAGCTACTAGCATTCTTTCAACAGTACATAGTCATGTGACAGTGAGCTGAAATACCACCAGCTGTCTTATCAAACATGCAGTGAGAAGTGTTACCGTGAAGTTCCTATATACTCCCCCAGCTTTAGCCTCATACTGGAACTCCGGACATGATCAACCCAACTGTCTATGATTCGGTAGTGTATGAGGTACAATTTTCAGTGGGGTGATAGGCGAGAGGCTCTGATGCAACCGCAAAAGGAGGAATTTTATAGACATTGCCACTTGGTCTGTGGAGTAGCTGTAATTGATTATAGCTACACACCAGATGGAGCTTATGGATATCCACTGAATCACTGATCAAGGTATGTGCAAAAACAATTTTATGCATGCACAAGAAATAAATCACCAGCTCACAAAAAGTAGGAAGTTGTGGGCGGAGCGATTGGAAGGCCTGCGCGGCCGCCACAAGAGCGCAGCCGCGGCGCACGCGAGTGAACCTTTGAACCTTTGAACCTTTGAGTGAGCTCTACCTGGACTTGACGGCAACAAACTATTGAGTCTACTGGAGCAACTCCATTTAGACTCTTCTTATCTAAGTCTAATTCATCATTGTATCGTGCTCACTTGGGCTTGATCGAACTTTAAACTTTGAGAGCGAAGTCGGAGCCCCACCCATGCCATATCAGCAAAAACGAAGGAGGGGCTGATAAACAAACAAAGAACTACATGTAGGGTGTTACAGTTATGGTATCCCCTCGATTGCTATCGTTTGAAGAGCTCCTGTGCAGGGTTCCGGAGGAGAAGCGGTATCTGTTGGACTGCCAAGTGGAGAGCGATCGACATCTGGCTGAGATAGCGCGGAAAATCACCGATTGGAACCTAGTACTGCCCTACCTCATAGCAAGGGAGTCGGTGGAAGTGGAAGAAGCCATTCTTGGGAATTACCAGACAGTTGAGAGAAGAAGGTTAGTGACCTCTAGAGTTACTGAATCACAGAACGGATTCGTTTTTAGTTTAATGAAATCGGTGATAGTGGCCTCATGGCTCATGGCTCATGCCATCATGCCCATGGGAATTGTGTTAAACAGGATAGCAACAATTTAGTTACATGTTCTGCATGAGAGCTGCAGCACCAGATGCAGCTGCAGCAAGGTATTGTTGGTGTGCAACTCACTAGATTGCAACTCAGGCAAGTTAAAACTACCCAGGACTTTTACAGTGTATAGGTAGGAAACGCGCACGCATCTAGAACTGGCCCACCCACACAGAGTGCGGTGACATCTGGGTGCAATATTCACATGTTGACGCTATTGGTCAGGAAAATATTCATGGTTAATTGGAACTTAAGTTACTATATTCATGTATCAGCTATTGATTATAGCTAGTTACGTTTGTGGGCTAAAGCTATTCATTCTTTTGTTATTTGAATAAACAACTTTTTAAGTGCAAAAGGCCAGGCAGGGTAAGGTCAGGGGATGAGCCACTGCTAACTTTGAACTGCAACTGCGGCAACCCACTTTGTGTTGGATCAACCCTCCATTTCTTGCAGTGTACCTAAAGTATGTACTTCCTGCCGGACCAATATACACAGCGTTTAATGATGAGTTCCAAGGTCACACCCATAGGCGGCTAGCTTATACTTCCAGTGATGGATGCCATGCGACAGAAGATATATCACCAAGTGGTCTCATTTCCATGCAGACTCTTGTGGGCGTGCGGTGGTGCACTGGTAGTCTAAGAGTGAAAGTCTCTAGAGCTCAACTCAGGCTCAGTCCTGAGTTCGAATCCCACTAAAGCCCTTGGTTTTCTGTTGATTAAGTGTGATTCATGGTAACTCAAGTGAGTGCATGTATTTAAAAGCTTAAGGTAGCACATACCCCTTTACGTTAGGTTACCTTTAACCGTCGGGGGCCCCCAACGGTTAAAGGTAACCTAACGTAAAGGGGTATGTGCTCCTTCGGGGGCCCCCGACGGTTAAAGGTAACCTAACGTAAAGGGGTATGTGCTACCTTCGACGGTTAAAGGTAACCTAACGTAAAGGGGTATGTGCTATGATTGGTCATCACTGCTGACCTTAACACCACCTTAACAGACGTAGGCAAAAACAATCAGCAGTACTAGTAAGGATGATTAACAGGAACCACACTAAGGTTTCAGGATACTCATTTGTGCTGCTGTGCGAAATGTACCATTCCAAAAATAAAATAGTGGGACTTGAATTGGAACTGGTAAACGATGTTAAAATAGTCCTCAAGATGGCATGACAGAAGCTTTTATTGATAGCGTAGTCCATTGCAAATTTATCTACTGTCTCGCCCGAGAAAAGCAGTAATGTCGCTTTTTGGTGAACTGAATTGCTCGTTCAACTTAAGTTGCATGGGATGGCTATAATATTCAGCGTATTCATAAAGCTTCCGTCATGCCCTGCAGCTTGTGACAGCGCACCTCCAGCTCCAGAATCAAGTTGCTCACGCTCTTCGTACTTGAGAGTTTTGGTTAACAGTCAGCTAGCTAATAGTTGGGACATTAACCAGCTCACTGCAGTTCCAGTGGGAACTATATACAATGGAGGTATTTGCTGTGCATGTTGACTAAGGTCCATAATATAATATACTCTTTTCGAGCTCGTACGTTTTGTTGTGCTGGGTCAAATTCTCTGCATAAATAGTACGATGTTCAAATAACCCATCTGACACGTCTCGTAGCCTAAAGCATGTAACACTGTTTCATGTTATGAGACGTGTCAGATACAGCTGTTTGTTACACAAAATTTAATGCAGTTGATGTGCTTAGGAGTTTACCTCGAATTGTAAAGCAAATGAGGCAAGAAGACTGATCTGAGGCCTGGTAAGAGACAAAGTAGGTACCAACATAGGTGACAACGCCCGGTATGTGTGAGATACTAACACACATGGAACAAGGATAATTATATGAATGCCAAACAAAGTTGCCACTTTCCATGATACATGGAAAAGATGACAGGGTGGGGGGGGGGGGGGGGGGGGGGCAACAGCTGTGTGGCATGCATGGGAACAGTGCCAGTAGCATTTCAATGTCTGGATACATACAGTGATCGAAACTGTGCAACTCACATACGTATAGTGTGTATACAAAGTGTATAGTAGTAGGCCTTCCAGGCTTCCAGGCTCCGTTCTGGTGGAAAGCTAGTGGCAAATTTTATAAAAGTGGGCACAATAATTCCTCTATAGGTTGGCACTACTACAGAAGTGGAGAGAGAACTATGGTCCAAATGCTACCTACAGAAACCTCGCCAAGTCATTCTACGATGCTGGTAGACCGGACCTAGTTGAAACTGTGTGTGTGGTCATGACTTGTGATTATCCAGCAAACACATCACAACAGTTTCCACTTTCCTTGTCATATGCAATGGCTGATGCAACTGCTGCAGTGTTTTCAGCGAGCTTTTCTTCCTTTGTCAGCATTAGATTCTGTTATTGGCTTTCCTTTGCTGTTGTTGTGTTGAGTGTGATTCTGGCATCAAATTACCTTGAAGCTGACAACTCTCAAAATGGAAACCATTCGGGACCACAATCATGCACAGAAATTGGAAGTACTTACTATGGTCAAAAAACAAGTGACACTGCTCCAAATAACTTACCCCACTTTCCAGGACGATTCGTAGGAAGAGACAAAGAAATTGAATATATCACTCGTCTCCTTCACTTTGCTAACCATTCTCATACAAATATGGTGCACATTTTTGGACTTCCTGCAGTTGGTAAGTCAACACTAGCAATTCATGTTGGATATGAGATGGCAAGACGAGGGGTTGCTGTTCGATACATTAATGCAGATGAAACACACATCTTCAAGAGTCGTGAACATAATGTAACTGCTAGCGAAAGCCATGGTCAAGGAACTACTAGTGCGCTTTCAGAAACAGTCAGTGACATTGAACTATCCTGGTATTCACACACTGAAAAAAAGCATGTTTCAACCTCGCCAGAGGGTCTCCTTCAATGGGCTAAAGGACTTTCAAATGACACAATTCTCATTATTGATAACTGTGATCCCCTGCTTCAAAGCGATGTTACACAGAAAGAATTTGTAAGAATGTTTAGTGACCTCAACATAGCTTCACGCTTCTTACACATCGTGTCAACCAGCCGTCTGAAGGTAAGATTGTTAGATGGATTCAAACTGTACAAACTCAAGCCACTTGATAATGAATCTGCCATTGAATTATTGATGTCACTGTCTGATGTAATAACACTAAACGACAGTAGAACAGTGAACGGTTTAGTTGGTGGTATTCCTCTAGCACTGAAGATAGTTGGGAGCCTTGTGAGTGAAACAGAACTACCAAACCTGATCATCAGGGAACTCAGTGAAAACCTTATAAAGACCCTCACCCCTGAAGGTACCGGTCGACTGCAGACAGGAAAAATGCGCCCAGTTTTAGAACTTTCATTCAAGTATCTCGACACCAGCACTCAAGAATGTGCTGTATATCTGAGCCACTTCACTGGATCATTCAGTCATGAAGCAGCATTGCATATACTCAGTAAATGTACCAACAGCAGTCCTGTTGAACATTTGACCAACCTCACTGATAGGTCTCTGCTAGATCGATACTCCTATGCTGGTCAACATCGGTATCAATTTCACAGGCTCATCAAAGAATACTTAATGGATATAGACTCCCACCAACCATATGCTAAAACCTTAAGAATTGCCACTAGATTCAACTCAAGCTTCCTTGTGCATTACACTTAAGTACTCAGTAATTTTGCCAACATTTATAATGAAAGACCACATGATGAGGAGAACATTGGTAGGTTTGAATCTGAAAGTCACAACTTTGAGTGCCTCCTGGAAAAAGTGCACCACTTTCATAGATGGCCAGTTCTACCTTTTGTAAATCTCACTCGTTCACTAACATGTCAGTTGATGCTGGATATATTTACTAAACATGAACTACTGAAGGTGGGGCAGAGGTCTCTCATGTTGCTCGAAGATAGAATGGATGACATTTCAGCACAAATTGGTGCATCTGAAACCTTGAACCTTTACCGTGATCTGGTACTTCAGCTACGAAAGTGGATACAATCTTATTCAAAGTGCTTAGCTTTGTGCGAAGAAATTTTTGTACAGAATATTTCATCCAGGTCTCAGATTATACATAAGCAAATTATCAGTTCTAACCGCAATGTACACGACTACTATAATGAATTGAAGCTCCGATATAAATCTGGTGAATCTATTTGCTTTTCTTGCTGTATGCGGTTTAAAAGGACCGGCATTCCCCGTATGTTAGTGTATCACATACTTTTTGTAGGATTGCCACATGTTATTAATTATATTATTGAGAAGCTAGTTACTGCAAAGCACTTCAATACAGGAAAGATTATTTTTCTGCTCATTTTCTGGTATTGTTTCTATTTGGCAGATTTTATATTTGCACTGTCAGTGCATTTACATGTGGTCATGTATGGCCAGCATCCAAAACGTAGTGGCATTAATAAGATTGTAGACATAGTCTTACCTTTAATTGTAATATGTGTCCTTTGGAGTTTTGCAAATAAAAGCATGTTCAATATTGTGTACTATTTCTTCATTTGTATTTTAATACATCTTATTTTAAAAGTTACTATCCCTAAAGACGTCTTCTTACCTTTAATGTTATTACAATGTGTCTTTCTGATTTTAGCACTACAAAGAGAAATGTTTATGATGAACTATCTCTTCATTTGTATTATAATAATTACTATTGACAGTTCAGACTTACTCCCTGCAGGTGCAGTCAATGTACTTCATGGCTTCATTAAAATTTCCATGTTAGTTATTTTTATTGATGCTTATATTTATGAAATTGACACTGTGCATAGCATAGATTCTTTTTTGTTTACTCTTTTGCATCCCTACTGGGGATATGTCCACACTTTTCTTGAATGGCGATTCCCAACAGTATGTATGCTACATAATATGATATGATTATTATCCACAAGTTCATTGACTTTGAAAGCTAGCCATTTCACTCTAGCCTCGGTCCCAGGCTCTCTCCTCAAAATGAGAGAGCCTGGGAATTAATGAGGCTAATTTTTCTTCCAGCAACTACAGTACAGCAAGTGCATGGAATTTATCAGGCAGCTGTGCAATTCAGATGGAGTGTATCAGGCAGCTGTGCAATTCAGATGGAGTGTATCAGGCAGCTGTGCAATTCAGATGGAGTGTATCAGGCAGCTGTGCAATTCAGATGGAGTGTATCAGGCAGCTGTGCAATTCAGATGGAGTGTATCAGGCAGCTGTGCAATTCAGGTCGAGTGTATCAGGCAGCTGTGCAATTCAGATGGAGTGTATCAGGCAGCTGTGCAGGAAATGAAATATTTCAATGTTTCAGGATTAATATCAGTACTGTTTCAGAGTGTAGGTTTTTGGTGTGTAGACTATACGCGTTGCGTCATGCTATTTTGGAAAGCATTACATCACACCATAAACGTTATATTTTTAGATCCAAAGGGGTGTGGCTTGTTAGGAATTTGTCAGTGAGCAAACCCTGTGAGACTGCCTTACTGCCTTGGGTCATCATGGGTGTCAATCAAGGGATGGGTGTTCATCAGGCATATAGGGCACTTGAGGGCAGGGTTCGGGGTTTGCTCTCTTCAGTATGATTGGATCCCTCATGCTGCGTCATGCAGGCTACGTTTGCAGTGCAATCCATTCAGCATTCCGACAGCTAGCACCAACTGTCAGCAAATCGAAGAAGCTCATGAAGGTATCATCATCACAGTAGAACCATAATTATACCTTCCCTTCACACATTCTGAAGGTATCATCCTCACGTAATCACAGCAGAACCATATTATACCTTCCCTTCACACATTCTGCTCAGTTTTATTGGTCGAGAATTTTCACTAAATCTATGCATGTGTGCTACAGTCACAAGGGGGTGACACTCCCATTCACGCCGTGGTCAGAGCTGCAACCGGGGTCAAGAAATCACTCTGTTTAAGGTAAAGCCTGTTTCAGCACGGTTGGTATGTTTAATGTTTTTGAATGTTAATACATTCTGAAAAACAATGTTAGAGTGAATTCTGTTTAGCAGTGTTGATATGTATGAATCCTTCATGATGTTCCAACACATTATGAAACGTAGTGTTGAGGTAAAGTCAGTTGCAGCACTGTTTAAGTTGTGTGTTTCAGGATGTCAGCATACATTCCGAAATGCATTTACGGTGGCCATGGATGGTGTCTATGGTGTACATTA
Source organism: Axinella damicornis (assembly GCA_963931865.1). Classification (NCBI taxonomy): domain Eukaryota; kingdom Metazoa; phylum Porifera; class Demospongiae; order Axinellida; family Axinellidae; genus Axinella; species Axinella damicornis. The sequence goes on from OZ007512.1 coordinate 1,475,047, forward strand.
TGATTCAGATAAGCATGTGTAATGCAATATCTGGCACTAATACATAGAACAGTAAAATAATTATTGTGATATAAAAGAGACAATGATCTAATTTTTCAAGCAAAAGATATTTCGTCTATATACTTTATTTTGGGGATTGTGGATAAACTTATACTTTCTTCTACATGAAGGATCGTTAATGGGAACAAATGTGCATGTGCTATCACAGTGATGTACAAAAGATACAGGTGTTATAATGTTATGGGGCTGAATAGTCTGGTGGTGTGATGTGCTTGCCAACTCCATTAAGGGACAACCAAATCTATCTTGTTCATCGGTTGGCTGGTACGGTGCAACTATGGCAGCTGAAGTGGCCCCAGAGCTGAAGCTCACAATGAGTTTCCCAAACTGAACCTGAATATAGAAATCATTGTTGACTGTAGTAATGGCTCACTAAACTGCATAAAATGCCAACTTACGTCTGATGAGCCATGGCCAACGAACTTGATTGAGTCTCCATTGTTGACCAACTCCCCTGAAGTAGAGACAACGGCACTGTACGTGGCAACAACTGTTGTTTTTACACTGCAGCCAGATGCAGGAAGATCGGTCCTGTCCCTATTAGGAGCCTGTCTGTTGCTGTGGAGGTTTTGGAGCCTAATGATTGATTGGAAAGCTTCACACCTGTGTGGTTGGAGTTTACCGCATTAAAACAAAGCATTATACACCTTGTCAGGGAAGAAATACCTTTCTGTACAGAACCCTGGAGCAGGTCCAAAGTCAATCATGCTGTCCACCAAATGGAGAACAAGATGTGTCTTTGGCTTTCTTCCAAGCTCTGGAAGCCTGGAACACGCAGCGACGTAGTCACTGCAGACATCCCTCATGGCCTCCACATTGCTCATGTTGAAGGACCTTTTGTATGCCACCAGGAACACCTTTTGTATGCATAATTGGAAATAGCGCATTATCTCTATCGTCTTATACCCATGCTTATCACCTCACCTGTGACAGTTTGAGCCATAAATCCAATTCTTCATCTGCCACATAGGGTTCAAGAATGAACACTGCCATCTGGGCCCACAACTTGAAGTCACGGCCAACAAAAGACTTGCTGTAGCGACAGATGTTGCCAGTGAGTCTTCTCTCAAATCCCGAGAAGTCAAATGCTGCAATTCTTGCCAGAATTTCTTCCTTTTCGTCACTTGTCAAGCTTGGCATTGTGCATCCCAAAAGGTACTTGTAGGGACCCAGTAGGATTGTATGAAGTGTTTCAAATGGTGTACACCTGTGCAATTTTGAACCATGAGTGTACTATTACGTACAGTGTGGAACTTGATTATAGGTAGGGTGCACCCTTGCATTCCATTGCAAATACACTGCTATAGAAGTGGCACCATGTATACTTACTTGTGAAGGTCTATTGGCAGCTTGAACAAAGCATTTTCACTACTGTCAATTCCATACTTTGTCTTCAGCTCTTTTCTGGCTCTGTTGACACAAGATTGTTGTACACACTTGTTACACTCAGACCACCTGCTACTGTCTAGCAAATATATTACTTCTCAGATCTTGCTTGTGCTATCTCATCAATGGCTGCTAAGCTGGCATCCTTTGTCCTCTCTTCCTGCACTGAATCCGGTGAATGTCTTGAAGCCTGGTTGTATAGTAGACAAACAAATATGGATTAATTTTTATTACTAGTTATTTTTAATTCCACCATACCATACAGATCCTGCAGAACTGGATTGGCTGGCCAACTAGATGGTTGGACAACATTGATGCCATCGGGTTGTCAGCAAGAATGCACAAAACTGGAGAGAAAACGATCACTTGCTGTTGGAGAAAAGCATCGTATACCTCCACTCCCTCTGTCTCCAAGGTGAGCAGGTCTTGTACCAGGGGGTGCACCATTTCCTTTGCACTGAGCCTGTTGGAGGTGCACACAAAATGGATGTTATCTAGCTGGCTATTGGTTTCTCTTGGCAGGCCGGCAAGAAGAATCAGCCACGACTCAAACTTGTTCCACTTCAGAGTCTTGTTGCCACTGGAGTCGTCAGCAAACAGGACTAACGGGACATTAACAACTGGCATACCACCGTATTTAGTACGCCAGTTTACATCTGCAATGCATTGCTTTTCATTGGTGCTGAGATTTGTAAAGTGTACACTCCCATCTTCATTCAAAACTGTTTTTCTTTGCACTTTGGATTTTACACCATTGTTGTCAACTGAGACCACTGAGGCAAGTGTGATACCGCAAATGTCACAAAGTGCAAGTTCTCCCCCACTGTCCTCACTGCTTTGTGGAACAGGTTTAATGCTCCACACTTTCAATTTGACAGTAGCTGTATCCCCCTGTCACAAAATAGAGTTTTAATATTGTATCAGCGTCAGGAATGAGTGTTGTGTAATATACAAAGCTTACTCGTTTGTAGATCTTTAATACAAGACCTACATGTAGGCGAATCTAGTTAATTAAACGTCTATAAAGCTTACTCGTTTGTAGATCTTTAATACAAGACCTAGGCCGTGTGGGATAGGGTTGCCAGGATATTGGTAGAACACCACATCTCCAACAAATATGTCGATATCACCTCGGGACACCATCGGGCATATGAATCGACTGTCAGTGTTCCACCTCTTTGCCTCATACATTTCACTAATAATAAATAAATTACTGGTATAATTACTTTCCAGGTGCCATGCATGCAACTGATTTGCTAAACCAAACCTGATTTCTCCCGATACTGGTAAAACAGGCATTCTTGCAATCTTGCTCGCTATCTCTGGGACAGCCATTTGACGACGCACAATGTCAGAAGGTTTTCTGCCGTAAAACTTAGTGCCATCAGCTGCCTGCAACTGCATGTAATAAAATGATTTTACATGTAATTGTGTAATTATTTCAGCTTCATTTTTTATAACCTGCTGTAGTTCTTCCTGTGGTAACCTCAGTTTCTTCAGCTCTTCAATGCTGGGGATATCTGCCTCCATCCGCTTGAATATTGTCCACACAAATCTCAGATTTGCTTCACTCTGAATGAATTAATATTATGTCAATTAGTGCTATCCCATAAATTATAAGAAAGCACACTCACAATTGGTCGTGGAGAGCAGATCAAAGAATACAGAAGAGCATGGATATCATTCCGGAAAGGGTAGCAATCCCCACCATCAAGCTGAACTTCAGCCAGCCCCGTCAACTCTTCTGTCCAATCTGCATGCATGCATGCATTACCAAAGTTTATTGCTTTGATGTTGACCTTAACTTAAATACGTTTTAACATACCATCTACGTCTTCTGGTCCGTCTGTTTCACTATCACTGCTGTTTCCTTCAAAACAGATCTCAGGACTATTCGATTCAACCATGTCCTAGTCAAGAGATAGTGTACTGAATATGAGTGGAGCAACGCAACAGAAATATGGGTGGAGCTGCACTATAGAAATAATGGGTGGAGCTGCACTATATGGACCAGTGCTGGCAAAATCAACAAACGATGACACTAGTGTGTGTACCTCCTCGAACGTATCTTCGCCGTCGAACGTGTCTTCATCGTCGACGTCAAAGTTGGGGTTGGGAGGGATAACATCACAATCAACCTCTGGTGCTGCAAAAAGCCTGTGGAATTCAACGTTTTCTCGGTGTGCCTTTGAAGCCAAGTGCCGGCGTAATTTGCTCTGATAAGGAAACTTCAACTTGCATATCGCACATGAAAGTTGTAACTCCTCTGGACTTGATAACTTCTGCCTTTTGGAAAGAGCCATTGTTTTGTAGCAACTTATTCACACACTGCATGACTTCATCATTGTTGCTATGTGGTAAGTAACGGCAGCTCATTCATTGGACGAAATATGCTCCAATGAGGACTGCAAATGTTAGTAACTATGGAATCCCTCTAGCGACAATTACTTAGAATAGATGCACTGCAACTGTGGTGGTGAAGTTTGTGCTAGTACGTAAAGTGTGTGAAGATTGTGAACAGAATCGTTAGAATCGTGCGATAATGAGTTCAGGGGGCGTGCCCAATCAACGAACGGTCAACGACCGGTTAGAAGCCCTGGAGAAAGGGCAAAATAAAGCTCTTGAATTGCTAAGGCGGCTGGAGAAGAAGGTTGACCAGCTGCAGAAACGAACCTTTGACATAAAGTCGGCTCATCTTGAGGTAGTTCTTTTATATTTTTACTAGCTCAGTATTTGATGTGAGTTAGATTAAGTCGTTGCTAGCTATAGTCTGTAACTAGAATTATTTTCTGCAGGCACCTCTAACAGCAGCCTTGGGTCATTATTATTGCCGCTCATTGGAGCGAAATCTCAACGATGCTGCTATCAAGGTGATTTCTTACTACTTGAATATTCATGATTATTATGACCTGGTATTTGAGTATAACCACCCCCTTTATATAGTGGAATTGGATAACAATGAGTATGAGCTAGAATTGAATTCACACACTTCATGACTTCCAGTATCAAAAAACAAAACTTAGTTTATTGCTGCATGGGTACTTCATCAGTACCTTGAGAATCAGGAATGGTAATCTACTAATATATTGCCTTTTGTTTTAAAGCAAAATCAACTGCGGCTTTATTTGGGTTTTACTCCATAAATGGCTGCATTACTACTGCCTTGAGTCCTATAATAATAATTATTTTGCTCTTTTGAATCAATGACTAGAATGCCATCCAGCGAACAAGTCAAACAACATCCAGCCAGCTGTTTGATCCCAGGAGCAATGCTCACCACTTAGAGGCTGCTCGGGACTGGTGTCGGGCAAAGGTCGTCGCAATGCGACAGGACGAAAGAAGGAAGGTATAACAAACATTTTCATGTAGATACATGCATTGCATTCTAAACACTGTCCTGGTATCCATATGTAGGAGCTTGGAAAGAGACCATACGAGCGGTGGGCAACATACTCAACAGACCATCTTGCCCAAGCAATGGGAAGGGCGTGGGGTGTTTCCATCACCAGCGTCTCATCGTACCAGCCACATCTGGCACTGCTGGTAAGTTCACAGAATCACAGTACTTATTTTGATAATGTGCATGCATTTACTTTATTCTATTTCCATGCAACAGAGGAAATTTTGCCGTGAGACGGTCCAACCTGAGGCGGACTTCTACCCGCGTTTCAGGATATGGCTTGAGGAGAATGACTACTGCTCTCCTCTCACAGAGGACCAAGTAGAAACAATTACGAGTGAAGATGAAGCTCACAGTTATGAGCCACATATAAGTCCAGGATCATCTCCCATATGTAGTCCATCTAACAGCCCTGTTGTATAACTTTCAGTATCCTTGCACATATAGCTCTACATGTTACAGTCATATTTCATTACTGTATTTAAATACATAGCTGTATATGTTATTGTTCAAGTGACAATAGTGATTGTGTACCCTGTTTTTGTGTTTTAAGCAGTGCATTATAATCATTATGAAAGTTACAGCAGTGGATTATCGATCTTATGGAAATAGAATACATGCTAAAACCGCAGTGTTTGTGCATCCTGTTTACTTAACATTAAAATCACGTCAGTGGATTATTTTATCCAATACAGAAAGATAGAATGCGTTATGCAACAGCAGTGTTTGAACATCTTGTTTACCAACAGGATGTTACAGCAGTACATTATACCCCCGATGCAGAAGGATAGAGTACACACTGTAACAGCAGTGTTTGTTAGTCCTGTTTGCATAAGTATAACAACATGGTGTTTCAATCTGTGTAGATAAGTGCAACTACACGATGAGTAGTTGGATGCTGTAACATTAATGTGTCTGCATCCTGCTGTATCATGGACAAGATATTCATGTAGCATGCCTGGTCCACACTGCACCTACAGAATGTGACAAAACAATACTGTAACATTAGGTACGAACATTGACACTCCACTCATGTTGTGTCACATTGTGTAACAGGATGTGTAACATGCTGAAACAGCAATGCTACTTCGCACATGATGCTACAGCTATGAATTACATTAATGTAGCTGGGCACATCCTGTAACATTGCTGTATTAATTTTGGTGTGTAGTACTTAAACTTCGGTAAAAAAATACTACAAACCCTTTCAGCCAAATGTTGTCTCTCAAAGGAAGGAAGTTAAAGCATGCAATCTACAACTTAACAACAGGTGCATATGGGGACTTTTTGTTGACAGTCAAATGCTTTATCCACTTGGCAATGACTGTCATTCAATCACATGAGAATGTATGGCGGAATTTCGAGAGTAGACATTAACGTCTCTGAGATCCAACAACACACTATGAATATATAATTATAGTAAGATCAAGTACATGAAAGTTTTCCATAACCATAGCTATATCACCTGCATTGTATACGATCATCACTGGAAAAACTTCACCGAAACCCCAGGGAGGCTATAGCTAGCTAGACTTGATCTTAGCTATAGCTTGTGACACCTCTCAAGTGTATGAGACTAGATCTGCTAGAATATTCCTATAGGAACTTCCCGTTTCAGCCAAACACCACTTGTCTATTCAAGTATGTTAGAGATAGCTACACAAGATCACAGAGCAACGCTCACACTCAGAAATGCAATAGCTAAGCCTAGTCTTATTAGCTACAAGCAACAAATGAATGACGCAGCTGCAGGTAGCTAGGCTGAGCTACATGAAAGCTCCAGGATTGAGTAAAGTGAATGAGTACGACAACACGAAGAGATAAACATAAACGTATTCATCTAGCACGTCATTCTGCATTATGACATACGTACTGCTGCAGCGCGCGAGCTAGAGCCACTCAGAGCCCCACCCATGCATGACGTCATTGATAAACAAACCGAAATGTTAGCTATGACCTCCCGAAGATTTCTGTCGTTTGAAGAGCTCCTGCGCAGGGTTCCGGAGGAGAGGCGGTATCTGCTGGACCGCAAAGTGGAGAATAATCGGCATCTGGCGAAGATTGCGCAAAAACTCATCGAGTGGAGGGAAGTGCTGCCCTACCTCATGGAGAGCGATGCGGAGGAAGTGGAGGAAGCCATCGTTGAGGATTTCAGGAAAACTAGGAGGAGGAGGTTAGTGCACTCTAGACTTGTGAAGGATTTCATTTTAATCTTGGTTACATCTGACATAATTATGGGTAGCTAATGGCCTGATCAAGCCTTCCGATTGTAGGCCCTGTGAAGCTTGAGAACAGCAACCATACAGATTGTAGCGGACTCTTGCAAGAGTCTGCTACAATCTGTATGGTTGCTGTTAGGTGCATGAGGTGGAAATAGCTCTTCCAGCCATGGCATTCTAACTTCTAACCGTGCACAGGCTCTCACCGCATGCTTGAAAAAATAACCTACTGTTGTCTACTGGATGTTACACAAACTTCTAGGAAGTAGATATTGCAGGTCGACGCGCATGCACATTCAGCACTGGCTCTGGCCCTAACTTATTCTGTCCTACTTCCTGCCAGTCCAATAACCACATCCAAACTATACAGGACCTACCAGAAGTTTCGTGATACATAGCATGGTGATATTATTATATGAACTTTAGTAGATATTGCCAAGCCCTAATTCACAGGAAGTAGAGGGTGCATTGACTAGAGTACTAGTGATGTGGGATATCACATCTTAGTGTCTTGAAATTGAAGTTGAAGTGGTGTTCACCAAGAGGTTAAAGGGATATGAGCAAGAAGTACATTGTGAGACACGGGGCCACCGTTCACCATTTTGCCGACGCAATCCCCCTTTTTGCCTTGACCTGTGATCGAACAACCAACCATGACGTCATAATGACGTGTGCGTAGTATACGGAGGTATACGGTCCAAGTAATGAGATATACGGAAGTGCACGAGTAATGGACATGTGCAATGAAGGTTGACGAGCGAGTTGACGATCCGAGGTCGTGGAAGAAGCGCGTCCTCCTACCAAAAAGCTCTGCAGTTGTGGGGCAGATCTCTCATCACTGAGCATATATCACGTCAGAAAACACTTGGCTGGGTCAAATCACTTGAAGGTACAAGCAGCGAGTGGGCTGTGGGTGCTCACGTCCACCAAGAGGACGCCTGTGGTGCAGCGCCCGTGCGCACAGCTGAAGTGGATGTAGCGAGAGGGCCTAGGAGGGGATTCGAATAGGAGGCGGTTTTGACGGCATAAAAGGCTAGAATCCCTGCAAGTACCAAATTGCCACTCCGAGTACTTTTTTGCCTGAGGGGAGAAACAACCAACCAACTAAACTGGCATTGCGTCTGGCAATTTGGTAACTGTGGCCCCGTGTTGCGAGATCTATGTTCAAGTTCCTTTCGCACTTGCTCTGGACCAGCATCTGCATGGCTATTAGGAAGCAGCAGCATGGCTTTTTACTGACACAGAAAAAATGACTAACTCCAGAAAGTCAAGAGAAAAATCACAACAACAATGAATACAATAACCCCAAAACTTGACCCAGACATTTCACCATCTCTGCATCTTATGTAATATGCACAGATTCTGTTGTCTACTTGTTCTTGTCTGCATGATAGTATTAATTGTGTCATGACACCATACAAATTCAAATTGTTGACTCTTGTCACTACATCCCAGGATAATGCCTGTGAGATGATGTTACAGTAAATGGTGGTACAGGGGGGCAGAAAGGGCACGTGCACCCCCCCCCCCCCCCCCCCCCCCCCCCCCCCCCCCAACCTAGCGCCTAGGGCCATGGTATGGTGCACTCCCATGCTTTGTTCACGTGATTTATCTCTTACTGCTAGCGCCGTGCCGGGCCATGTATAGTAAGATTATTCTTCTGCATAATTATGTTGGACTATTCTGGTTGTATCATTAAGCCTTTTGAATCGGGTAGCCAAAGGTGTTTAGTGGATGGGTGGGAACATAAATTTGGTGCATACTTCTCCCCAACCTTCTATTGATGTGCACACCTATGGTTACAGTAGAGACTAACATGAAACAAGTTACGTATTGCTCACTTTTATTCCTCTACAGGTTGGCACTTCTACAACAATGGAGAGAGAAGCATGGTCCAAATGCTACCTACAGAAATCTTGCCAAGTCATTCTATGATGCTGGTAAACCAGGCCTAGTTGAAACTGTGTGTGTGGTCATGACTTGTGATTATCCAACAGTAAGCACGCCACAACAAGCCCCAATTTCCTTGTCACGTGCAATACCAAACGCAACAACTGCAACGTCTTCGACCAGAATCTCCTCCCTTGCCTGCAAATGCGTTTTGCTTTGCTTTGTAATAATAACTGTTGTATTGAGTGTTATTCTGGCATTGTATATCTTTGTTGCTGACAACTCCCAACATTTTGCATCGGAATCACTATCATCTGCAAGTACTGGCAAAGGTGATATTGAATGCACAGGAGTTAAACGATTTTGCTGTGGTGACAAAACGAGTGAGTTTGCACAAAATAACTTGCCCCACTTACCAGGGCCGTTCATAGGAAGAGACAAAGAGGTAGGAAACATCACTCATCTCCTTCGATTTGCTGAACATTCTCATACCAAAATGGTGCATATTTATGGACTTCCTGCGGTTGGCAAGTCAACACTAGCAGTTCATGTTGGATATGAGATGGCAAGACGAGGGGTTGCTGTTCGATACATTAATGTGGATGAAACACACATCTTCAAGGGCCATGAACATACTGTAACTGAAAACCATGATCAGAGAACTTCTAATGCTCTTACCAAAAGAGTCAGCGACATTGAACTATCCTGGTATTCACACACTGACCAAAAGTATGTTTCAACTTCACCAGAGGGTCTCATTCAGTGGGCGAAAGGACTTTCAAATGACACAGTTCTCATTCTTGACAACTGTGATCCCGTGTTTGAAAACAAGGATACTCAGAAAGATCTTGTAAAAATGATTAGTAACCTCAACAAAGCTTCACCTCTTTTACACACTGTGACCACCAGCCGCCTGAAGATAAGCTTATTGGATGGATTTAAACTGTACAAACTCAAGCCACTTGATAATGAATCTGTCATTGAATTACTGCAGTCAGTGTCCGATGTAATGACACTAAACAACAGCAGAACTGTTAGTGAATTAGTTGGTGGTATTCCTCTAGCACTGAAGATAGTAGGGAATCTTGTGAATGAAATGCAAGCACCAGACCTGATCATCCGTGAACTGAAACGAAACCTCATAGACACCCTCACCCCTGAAGATGTTGGACCAGAGACAGAGAAAATGCGTCCAGTTTTGGAAATTTCATACAAGTATCTTGACACCAGCACTCAAGAGTGTGCTCTGTATCTGAGCCATTTCCCAGGATCATTCAGTCATGAAGCAGCATTGTACATTATTACTATCAACAAACCTGCTCGGTGTCTAAAAAGCCTTGTAGATAGATCCCTGCTAGATCAATACTCATACGCTGATCAACATCGTTACAAGTTTCACATGCTCATCAGAGAGTACATGATTGGTGTTGAGTTCCAGCACCCAATCACATCAACCACTTTAAGATTCAACTACAGATTTGTTTCCTATTACACTCAAGTACTCAGTAATTTTGTCAACATTTACAATGAAAGACCACATGATGAAGAGAACATTGGTAGGTTTGAGTATGAAAGCCACAATTTTGAATATCTTCTGGGGAAAGTGTATTACTTTCAGCCCTGGCCATTTATGTCATTTGTAAATATGTCAAGGTCACTAACTAGCAGTTTGATGCTGGAAACATTTACCATAAGCGAATTACTTCCAGTGGGGCAGAAGATTCTGGTGATGTTTGAATATGGTATGGATAACATTTCAACTCAAATCGGTGCATCAGAGACCTTGAACATTTATCGCAATCTGACACTTGTACTAAGATTATGGATTCATTCATTTCCAGCAAAGAACTGGTCAACCTTGTGTAAGGAAACATTTCTGCAGCAAGGTTTCACATCCAGGTATGAAATCATACACAAACAAGTTGTGGAGACCAATTTTAGTGCACATCACTACTACAGGGATTTCAAGTTTCTGTACTCCAGTTCATCTTTTTGTGAGTACTATGCAGATTATATAGCAGTTGAAGATGCTATACTAATGTTGCTATTGCCTTGTTGTTTAGTGTCCGTGTGGCTAATGTTGTTGATTCTGATCGCTTATAATTCTTTCTTGTGTACCTGTATATCTTTATTGGTGGGGATACCGATAATCTCTTTATATTTTAGTCACATCCCTAACAGGGTATTTGGAATAATTTTTTACGTAGCCTTATGTGTTGGCCTAAGACCTATTGATTTCCTTCTGCTACAAACAACTAGGTATAAAAATCTGATTCCTATGCTTAGCATTCTATATTGTATTATTTTATGTACTTTCCTATTTCATGCATTGAAGGAGGACATTGTCATGACAACGTTTGTTTGCACTTGTGTTATCATTTGTGATATCGCAAATCTGTTCATTACGAAATTCAATGTACTTCATATATTCATTTTAATAATTGTTGCTCGTGTTTACATTAATGAAGTTGACATTGTGGATTATATCATTTATTCCGTATTCTCTCTTTTATACCCCTATCATCTGTATTTCATTGATTTTTTAAAAAATTTTCTACTCCAATTGAAGATGTGCTACTTTATTTGGTCACTATTAGCTCGTCTGTAAATTTGGTCACTATTAGCTCGTCTGTAAATTTGGTCACTATTAGCTCGTCTGTAAATTTGGTCACTATTAGCTCGTCTGTAAATTTGGTCACTATTAGCTCATCTGTAAATTTGGTCACTATTAGCTCATCTGTAAATTTGGTCACTATTAGCTCGTCTGTAAATTTGGTCACTATTAGCTCGTCTGTAAATTTGGTCACTATTAGCTCGTCTGTAAATTTGGTCACTATTAGCTCGTCTGTAAATTTGGTCACTATTAGCTCATCTGTAAATTTGGTCACTATTAGCTCGTCTGTAAATTTGGTCACTATTAGCTCGTCTGTAAATTTGGTCACTATTAGCTCATCTGTAAATTTGGTCACTATTAGCTCGTCTGTAAATTTGGTCACTATTAGCTCATCTGTAAATTTGGTCACTATTAGCTCATCTGTAAATTTGGTCACTATTAGCTCATCTGTAAATTTGGTCACTATTAGCTCATCTGTAAATTTGGTCACTATTAGCTCATCTGTAAATTTTGTCATTAGCCATAACCATTGTAATGGATAGTCTAGTCAAAAGCTATTAGTCTCATGTCATTTTAACGATTATGCAAGTTCACTGATTGTATAAAAAAAATTCATTAGTTACAGCAAACTAATGCCATTTGATTACAGCAACAAGAATAAGCTGTGGTCTGATTCTAAAATCTGATTGACTCTAAGTCTTTACACAGCAGATAAGAAACTCGTATAAAGTTGACTATGAGATCATGTCCTTGAGCTAAATGAGCTATATGCAGAGGGCTAGCTATTGCCTTTTCCCCCCAGTTTGTCCTTATTGTGTAATAATTTATTGTAGTTCCTGAAATTTTTTTTTGTCTTGTTCATGCGAGTTTTGTCTTGCTTTGTTCAATCTCTGTACTGGGCGACCATCATATTAGCCCATGGCTATTTGGTTTTCGAGTCCCTTAATGTACATTGTTTACAATGCCCTTATTTGGAGGGGAAAAAATGAATGTAGAGTAACAAAATTCGATTGAAATAATTATGGTTAAGGTAGTTGGTGATGATAGTAGGTGGTGGGGGAATTGGGCAATAACTTGTGAGTGGTTCATCTTGTCGTTTCCGCGAAGTCCACTTGCCCTTCTAGACACCTCCATGCAGTTTTTGATTGCTTGCAGTATTAAATAATGGAAGAGAAGGCCGGCCTCGGGAATCTTAGCGTGTGATCCGTGGTGTATTTGCATGCTAATTAATTGCATATGCACTGAAAAGGTTTCAGAAAACCATTTGGCATCAACTTCATGCTAATTCTATGACACTGTGCATGATAACAAAGCCAGTGGGAGTTGACACTTGGGCAAACTTCTCCAATCTGTGTGACTGCATTCTTTGAATTAGCATAGTCGCGGTACTGAGTGAATAAGCAAGCAACCCAACGTTTGGTGCAGCTAATCCACTGGACACAACTAATTGTAGGCCCTGAATCTACTGTCTGTAAAGAGACAATGCGACCCTAGGCAATACTCCTTGGTGCCTGTGACAGCTACGTACAGTCGGATAAATGGCATGCAAGTATGAGGCAGAGAGCTAGGTGCTCAATGTCACAGAATTTTTAATTGAGAAGAAATTGGGAATTGTTAGTGAGCTAGCTGTGATTCAATCTTGTTCACTCCCTCTATACTGACCGGAAACCAACTCACTGTAAAATAAAAAAGTGGGTGTAGCAATTTAACTATTTGGTAACGACTTAATGCTAATTTTATGAACACTGTTTGTGATAACAAATCCATGGGGGTTGATACTAGGGTAAACTTCACTGATCTACATGACAATTATTACTACATTCTTTGAACTCATATTGAGTGAAGTAAGCAGCTAACCCAATGTTGGGTGCACTAACCCACTGGACACAACTAATTGTAAGCCCTGAAATCCACTGTCGGTTAAAGAAGACCTTAGACAACGTTCGGTGACACTCTTTGTTGCCCGAAGCAGCTATTACTGTGGTCGGATGAAAGGCAAGCCTGTGGCAGCGAGGCTCCTCAATGTTAGAAATCTTATCTGAGAAGAAATGGGGAATTAAGAGCAATCTTAATGAGCTAACTGTGATTCAATCTTGTGCACTCCCTCTGCTCACTATACTGACCGGATACCAGCTCACTGTAAAAGGGAAGAGTGGTATTTGCAAACTATTTGATAACAACTTCCTACTAATTCAATGAACCCGGTTTATGAAAACAAACCAGTGGGGGTTGATACCTGGGTAAACTTCACACTAACCTGCATGTCAATTACTGCATTCTTTGAACCAGCAGGGGAAAAATAGTCATGCAATTATAGTAACTGAGTAGTTTGCTTTATCGCAATGCTGACACCTACAAGTCACAGTCCACACCTCTTGGCTATAGGAAACTGTTCAGCAGCATTAATTCAGTGTCTTTTGCAGCTTGAAAGATGTCGACTCTCATGATCCTGCTATGGGCCACTGCCGCCCTTACCTGTCTACTGCAGATTGGACCAGCTACAAGCCAATGCAAGTTGTAGATCTACTCTGAACAACTGTGTTAGTTGTGCTAAGGCTGATGGTCAATGTCCTGCTAGTGTGACGTTCACTTTATAATACTTTCATACAGGAAGTGGCCCAGCATACCTGCTGTATGTATGTTCAATGGAAGTTTGTAGATCAGCTCTGACCAACTGTGTTAGTTGTGCTAAGGCTGATGGTCAATGTCCTGCTAGTGTGACGTTCACTTTATAATACTTTCATGCATCAAGTGACCCAGCATACCTGCTGTATGTATGTTCAATGTAAGTTTGTAGATCAGCTCTGACCAACTGTGTTAGTTGTGCTAAGGCTGATGGTCAGTATCCTGCTAGTGTGACCTTCACTTTGTTGCAATACTTTCATACAGCAAGTGACCCAGCGTACCTGCTGTATGTTCAATGCAAGTTTGTAGATCAGCTCTGAACAACTGCGTGTGTCTGTTGTGCTAAGGCTGATAGTCAGTGTCCTGCTAGTGTGACGTTCACTTTGTTGCAATACTTTCATGCATCAAGTGACCCAGCATACCTGCAATAGCTACCATTTCAATGCAAGTTTGTAGATCAGCTCTGACCAACTGTGTCTGTTGTGCTAAGGTTGATGGTCAGTGTCCTGCTAGTGTGACGTTCATTTTGTCGTACCCCCACACAGCCGGTGACCCACCATACTTGGTGTACGTTCTGTACCAGGAAGCCATCAGGATTGCTGACATCGATGGAAGCAATCCAAGAACACTGCTGGATGGTATTCGCCCAGTACACCTTCAGTATGACTTAAGGTGATAGTGACTTCAATAGCTACATAGCTACTGCAGCATAACATTGGTTCAGAGGGTCCCATGCAAGCTTGTTTCTAGACCATGGTCCCAGATTCTCTGTGGACTGAATTCTCTCTGTCCAAAAGCTGCATTCATAGCATGGTGTGAATCAGATTTCAAGCATTAACTTATAATTATCCTTGTTTCCTTCTCACCAGTTTTTGATCACTTGCAGCAGCGTCATACATAGAATATAGAATCTATGGTACCAGGTTATGTATACTGCAAGCAATCAAAAACTGGACTGTGTGAAACTGCATAATATTATAGGAATGAGGGGCTATAAGCTAAGCGATTCATTGCAAATGTATAGCTAATAATTAATGGCATCTGACATGTTCTTATTACAACGCAGGCGGGGATATGTGTATTGGACTACTGAAGATAATCCTCATACAATTGAAAGGGCATCTCTGAGTGATGGATCAGATAGAACCGTTATTCGCACAGCAAACACGGGGGAAGGCTTTGGTAGGTGGAGAGCTACTGCTGTAGCTATGTACTTGCCGTAGTATCATGCTTTAGGCCAGGCAAAGTAGATTATTGTTTCCCATCAGCGCCCGCCTCTACTTGAGACACACCGCATCAACTTTCAGTATTGCTTTTGACTGTGGCATTATTGCTGTCGTCATCAGTACCCAGGCTGTATTCCCTGGACCATATCGATTATCAGACAGGAAGTTACAAATTGAACCATGAAAATACTGAATAATGACCATGTAAACTGGTTGATGAGAAACACTGAAATCAAGTTTGCCTGGCCTTATATACCTCATCAGAACAGGTCTGGACTCTGGAGCAAAAGCAATGTTGCACCTCAGTAACTCACCTGCTAACTATCACAAACACTGGCCAAGTTAAGCAACAGCGTGTGCTTGGAGACTGCTCTATATGACTAGCTACTGGTACGTAGCATGCATACTGCTTGCTGTTGAGAGTGGCAGATGCTAACCAATGATTTAGTCGTGTTGCCGGACCCCACCTGTTGCATGCATGCATGACTGGGTAATGGGATCAGTGAATGACATGGAATGAATTATCTGTTCCATCCTACAGGTGGAATTGGACTGGATTGGGTCAATAACCTTCTGTACTACAGTGATAAAACAGTGGACGAGATCGAGGTCCTGGACCTCAATAACAATACTTACCGCACCGTAATAAGTCACAACAGTCAAATTCTCACGCCTCTAGGAATGGCAGTGGATGCTATGAATGAGTAAGACGGGACACACGACATAAGTTAACCTGCTTCTGCAGGAGATAAGGCCACAAGTGTTATGGTAGTTAGAGGGAAATATTTCAGAGAATCTAGATATTAACCAGCTAGCTTCTGCATGAGATTAGCATACAACTGACAGTTAGGGGAATATGTCAGAGAATCTTAGCCTCGATCGTTCCCAGGCCCGCGCGCTACTTTCGGTTGTACTGCAAGCAACGAAAAGCTGGGCAGGGCCTGGGAACAAGGCTATACTAATCTAGATATGCTTGGTTCATGCATGATGAACCACGATCGAGGGAATAAGCATCCCTCTGGAATAACATAGCTTGTAAAAGATGTGTTGATGCATGTGACCAATTTTGTATGCTTACAGCCGGTTGTACTGGGTTGACTTCGCTTTGTCCACCGTGGTGAGAGCCTCCCTCAGCGGACAGAACCAGATGAATATCTATCAAGGCAACCAACATTCTGCTCATATAGACATCGATCTTCAAAACCAAAGGCTGTATATTAATACCGCAACCCGCATTGAGTCACTAAACACAGATGGAAGTGACCACAGTGTGACGATAACCCCCTCAACACCAATGGGAGTGTCATACTACAATGGAGTACTCTACTTTGCTGACTGGAGAAATAAGCGAATCAGAAGTGTTCGCCCAGATGACACTTCCACCCTGACCACTCTACTAACTGACAGTTCGGCATCAGTCGGCACCCATGCCGTTCATGTGGTTCATTCGTCCAAGCAGCCATTTCCTGGTAAGTTATTTATACCATGCTCATACAGTCATGTATTGCACTGTTCTTAGAGTCTCCATCTAGGCAATGTCATGTGTCAATTCATCAAAACCAACTCAGGCTAATAATTCAAAGCATGCTGTGTTTGCAGTGGGAGGCCAATACAATAGCTAATGTACTCTTTCTGGCTGAATCACATGCTCTTGAGTAAACTTCACTATAGCCAATTACTGCATTTAGAATGGGAAGGACTGTAACACACTACGTTACCATAGTAACCATGTGGTTTGCTAGAACAACAATATTTATGTTAATTCTTGTTTTGCAGTGGCTGATAACTTAATCAGAAAGAAATAACAGGCACAGCCGCACTCCTGGTAGCCGTTGCAACCCCAGTTTCTACTTGCCATAGCGCAAGCTAAGTATCACAGTTATAGTTCTAATTAAATTAGCTTTAAAATAACAGTCAAATGCAATACCCATGCTAACCTGGTTTTAGGTATGTGTACTAATCCTGGCTTGTAAACCTATTTATAGATCTGATTGATGAATGTGCGACGTCTCTTCACAACTGTCATGCGAATGCCGTCGTACGGACTTGGAGAATGGCTTCACCTGTGCATGCAACCCACCCTACGCTGGAGATGGGAGAACTTGCATCCGAATGACTAGTGAGTTATGCAGCAGCTACAGTCAACTTAGCTGCATGTGACAATAATTTGACCAGTATACTATACACAGGTTCAGTATGAACATATCAGTGCTGTCTCAGTTCACCCTTGAATTAATCTAATCAGCTAGGACACTTAATCAAGTCACAATATCCCCCCCGGAAACAGATAATTAATAAGTTAAACCTGCTAATTGGAACTCCAATGGGCCCATGGATTTCTGCCTGGATCAGGACATCACCTATTATAATGCCATCGATGGTTGTGATTACTAGTACCAGTAAAACACCCTCATGAGCCTCGTCCCCAGACCTCCGCCCAGATTTTATCTCGTAGCCGTGGAGAAAAACGGCTGTGAGATAAAGATAAAATCTGGGCCGAGGCCTGGGAACAAGGCTAGGATGTTGCTGGTTTGTAAGCCCAACACCCTTAGTGTCTGAGGCGGAGGGCTTATAGACCAAGCGGGATGGTGATTTAAATTTATAGGTTGTTGCTAGGTGGTTGATAAGATCATAGATATAGCCACTCTTCACACCTGATATAGCTGAATCAGTTCTTCCAAGAGCATGACAATATATATGTAGCAGTTAATCACAGTTGTGGAATAGCCGTACAAACAATGTCCACCGAAGACAATAATGTTTTATAATCTTAGCAACTACCTATATATATAGCAACGGGCTAAGCACATGTATGTTCTATGTTACAGCGTATCCAGCAGTGGTCTCCGCTCCCGCGGATGGTCAAGCCTGTCCATCGGATGGCCAACTTCAGAGTATCCTGAGTCAGATATCCAGTAATGTCCGCTCCATTGCTAACGGCACAGCTAGCGGCTAAACGTACATAAAGCTATATATAACTGTCAAGCTGCACATGCATAATATTATTAGTAGTGACGTGTGTACATGTGTGATTGTCATATAGCTGTATGGAAATATTATCACGTCAGTATAATAATTATTTATTGTGTCTGATTGTCATAATAATTATTGCGTGTGATTATCATAATATTTTGTATGCATGTATTATATTTATTGTGTGCACGATTGTCATAATTATTATTGTGCGTGTGATTATCATAATAATATTTTGTATGCATGATCTTGTATTACCAGTACAGTATTTATTGTGTGCGATTGTGTATATAGCTGCAGCTAGCTTTCAGATCGATATTTATACTAACTGTTAAAATTCCCACCCCTTGTATATAAACAATTACAAATTTCTGAAGCTGTACTGTATACATAGTGTGCACCTTACTACAAAATGCCAGCTAGCACGTACACCCACACATCCCAAACTTCACCTTACAGGGCAAGAGGCCACTACGTAAAAGTGTGAGACAAATTGGCTATGTGCGGTACCACAAATTGTCCATATAAGGTATGACCATAACGTGTGAGGGCGCACAATATGTCTATACCAGTTCGACGCTCCTTCGGCGGCTCGTGCCCTTGTCATTGAATATTGTTATTCCTAATTTCTGTAAACTTGATTTTATAGCTGCTCGCACAGCAGCACAAGAATTATATCGTCACGGTAACAATAAAATTGAAATTCAATTTGCATGGCGAAACAATAGAGCAGAACATGAGGTAAACTATCGACTTATGATGATAACTAAACTGGGTTGCCGTGGTGACGAGAAGTACATGAAAGATCATAACAGGCACAAGCATACATGTGTCAACATAACGATACCGGTACAGCTCATCTGGTGGGTGAGGCTACTGGGCACCGGACCAGCAGAAAACAGAACGAATTGCCCACACTAACAGTACATTGCCGTGAGGTTTCGTACGTTATAATCACTGCATGCGCCAGTCATATGGTATGGGGAGACAGATCGACACCACTTGAGCATGACTAGTGTGTGGCTCGCTCACACTCGCCCAATTATTGTCAAAGTTTGGTACAGAGTTCTGTCAATTGGCAGTCAGAAGGTTGCCGATCACCACCGAGCTAGGACCAGGGTTAAAATCAACCACAACATTCAAGGCTTCAGATTGGGAAATGGACTTGTTACGAGACATCACACCCTTCTGGTGAATACACCTCTC
This sequence comes from Axinella damicornis, assembly GCA_963931865.1. Classification (NCBI taxonomy): domain Eukaryota; kingdom Metazoa; phylum Porifera; class Demospongiae; order Axinellida; family Axinellidae; genus Axinella; species Axinella damicornis. The sequence continues at coordinate 1,494,646 of OZ007512.1, forward strand.
AGTACTTTCTCAGATCAACGTTTGGAAATGGTAAAGCTGGACCACCTTGACCAGCATGTCTTCATGGCTTGTACCATCTCTGTCTATATCTTGGAACCAATTCACAATCGGACAAGTGCTGTGTTTCCCAAATTCACTCACAAAATTCACTCTCTTCGGTACAAGACACACTCCTACCTTCCTCAAGCAGCTGCACATCATGTGATGGGGAAGATGCCCTTCTGGTCACCAAGGTAACCCTCGTACCAGTTAGCATCTACAGTAAGAGTATCACCCTGTGAGTAGAGTGAGAGGAGAGAGAGGGAGGGGATGGAGTGAGGGGGAGTGGAGAAGGGAAAGGGGGAGGGGAGAAGGGAGGGGGGAAGGGAGGGAGGGAGGGAGGGAGGGAGGGAGGGAGAGAGGGAGGGAGGGAGGGAGGGAGGGAGGGAGGGAGGGTGTCCGTCCGTGTTCATGGCAGGCCGTTATTGAAGACCTGAGACAGCTGCATATCTGATTGCATTATAATGCGTCTGTGATTGTTGTATGCATTATATTACCAGTATACTAATGTGTAATTGCGTACATATATATAGTTAGCTGTAAACTAGCCTTCAGGGTACCGGTGATACTCTCACTGTTATTCGTAAGATTGGTACGAGGGTTACCTTGGTGACCAGAAGGGCATCTTCCCCATCATATATGCAATGAGGTCAAGTGTTCAAGCAGCAAAAATGACGGTTAAGATTTCTTGACCCGGTCGCAGCTGTGACTACACTGTGCACGTGGAACTACATTGTTGAAGTAAAAATGCATCTGTCATCCCATGACTAACATGCAGCTGTGAGTTGTGCAATAATTACAGTAGCTAGCTACATGCATGCAAAAGGGAAGGGTTGTTACAGGCTCGAATGCGCCACTGCAAAGCATAAGGGATGGTCACTGTGGAAACTACATTTTTGAAGTAGCAATTCATTTGTCATCCCATGACTAGCTTGCAGCTGTGTTGTATCACATGATCAGCAGATGCATCCCATGACTAGCTTGCAGCTGTGAGTTGTGCAATGACACTTGATCAGCAGATGCACCCTATGAGCTGTAACTGAGGTGACCATCCATGATGCTAACCCTAGCCCTAAGCAGTCAAGAGAGTATACAAGTAAGACATTACTTTTCTTTTGTAACAATGCTTATCGACACCGAAACGACTACGTGGAACTACATTGTTGAAGTGACAATACATTTGTCATCACATGACTAGCTTGCAGCTGTGAGTTGTGCAATGACACGTGATCAGCAGATGCACCCTATGAGCCTACAGTACCGGAGTCGTTTTCTAAGCTCGCTTCTGATTGGTTCACTTAGGTCACTTACGTCATACTGTGCATACTTAGGGTATATTATGGCAGGTTAGGGCGTGGTTTATATTGTTATTATAGCCAATAGAATTGAAGCTTTGAAAACCACTCTGGGATAGCTAGCTCCTATGAGCTGTAACTGAGGTGACCATCCATGATGCTAACCCTAGCCCTAAGCAGTCAAGAGAGTATACAAGTAAGACATTACTTTTCTTTTGTAACAATGCTTATCGACACCGAAACGACTACGTGGAACTACATTGTTGAAGTGACAATACGTTTGTCATCCCATGACTAGCTTGCAGCTGTGAGTTGTGAGTATTGCAATACGCATAATTATATGCGTCATGAGACTTTCTGCTTCATGATGTCACATTCGGCAATGCCCTTGGGACTTAGGAGCAGCAACTGAGGTGACCATCCATTATGCTTTTCAGTGGCGCATTCTACATTGGAGGGGGCACTGAGATGCAACTAAATTACGATTGTCCTGGAATCATGCATGTTGTACCTAGCCTCGTTCCCAGTCCCACGCCCAGCTTTTCGTCGCTGCTTAGTACGGTAAAGCGACAAAAAGCTGGGCGTGGGACTGGGAACGAGGCTATGTTGTACCACTAGGGCTGGCTATAGAAGAGTCACAAATGCTACACCGATATACATAATTTATGTGCATATACAACAAGCCACACCTGGCCCGCTATAATAGTATATGACGCAGGTACCTAAGTTAGCCCTACATTGTGCAGGTCATAGCTGAAATCGATTTAGTAGTGAGGTCGATATAAAATTATACAACTATATACATAATAGTTGTACTACAGCCAAACCTCCGAACAAAGGACACTTTGGGAACAATATAAATTCAAGTCTTTTGTCTTTTGTAGAGAGGTTGTCCTCTTCTCGGAGGTTCAAAATATATTAGAACCATAGGCAAACCAATTATTTGGGACCTTGAAAAGCGTCCTTTGTAGAGAGGTTTATTTTGTTGTCCCTATCTCGGAGGGTCCACTATCGGAGGTTTGACTGTAATTCCACCAATCAGATTACTTACTGTGAGGCCCATAGTGAACCTCATGGGGTTCTCGATTGAAGCTCCCAGGATTCTAAATCCATGGCTGTAATTAAATTTTGTCAAAACAACTCGTTGGTTATTTGTTGAAAACTGAAGCACTATAGTGTAGTTACCGTCGCTATATTCTAAACTGGTTAGACACTGAAATCAAGGGATCTATATATATACGTGATCTAGAAAGGCTTGGGCCCTTAATATGTAGCACCCTTGCCGCACTCAGGTCACTAGAGTCCAGGGCCCTCAGGTTTCTAAATCGATATTGCGTAGATGCCTTGGTCTCAGTGTCTAAGTTTAGCTAACCCAGTTGCATCAGAAAGCGTGCATCCTCAGGAGCGGCCTGCATGGATTGAGGTCATGGTAAAACTCCCAAAAGCTCAATTGAGAGCTCCCTGCAAATATAGCCTAGACCAGTTTCGACCCTCACTTATATAGCGGTGGGTCATCATCAGCAGGCACCGCTCTGAAAGTGGCAATCGCAAGGTCTCTTTTATACTCAACAGGGGCATTAATTATGACAGAAGCCACCCTCTGGAGCCAGGATGATGTCCAGTGCATTCCACTCTACCAAAGCTGTTGCCAGCCAGGTCAGTGCCCTGCGGACGGCCTTACAGGGCTGTGAGGATTGACTCTAAATGTACAATGCTTTAGTGCCTGTCTGCCAGATCAGAATGAAGGCTAACACTCTGAGCAAACACATTCACACAACCATACATTTGATGTCCATTTTGCCTGTGATGTTTTTTATTTGTATCACCTTTCTTAGTAGTGCTTCTCCTTAACTTAGACTATGATTATGGACCTGTTTAGCTAGGAGCCAGATAATCTGAGGGTTTTTTCCTTAGCCAAGTTGGTGTGGTTTTCCCCTGGCACATTGTGTGGACCCATGCACAGTGGCCTAAATTTAGACAAGTAGCTAGCTACTATGTTTTGGTCCCTGGCTCTCTCTGTTGTAGAAAATCCACTCTTCTCGCGCAAAACATTCAACATCCATATCATTTTTTGATCCACATTTCAATCATTAGTATTGGTGAAATTTGCACTGACTTCATGATATACAAACTTGCTTCAATCTGTGCATTTATATCATAGGTTAGCCAGCCTGTATATGCCGATAATGAAAGCGTTCGTTAGCTTGCAGATTTTTTTGTAGCTATATGCAGATAATGAAAGCGTTGAGTTGGCTTGAGATCTGTTTGTAATCATAGCATTGAGTTTGCTTTTGGATCTGTGGCTTGTACATCTGTTTGTATATGCTGGTAATGAAGACGTTGTTTTATGAAAATTGGTGCATAATGATGAGGGTACACAAATAACAAAAGCTAATGTAACTGTGTACCCAATTGATAATGAGTCTGCTGTTGAATTGTTGCAGTCAGTGTCTACTGCAATAATAATTACAGTAGGACAGTGCATGGTTTAGTTGGAGGTATTCCTCTAGCACTGAAGATAGCTGGGAGGTTTGTGAGTGAAAATACATCCACCAGACCTGATCATCAAAGAACTCAAACAAAAATTCCTAGAAGCCCTCAACCCTGAAGATGTTCGACCAGAGAGGGAGAAATTGTGTCCAGTTTTGGAACTCTCATTCAAGTATCTTGACACCAGCACTCAAGAATGTGCTCTATATCTGAGCCATTTCCCAGGATCATTCAGTCATGAAGCAGCATTGTACATTATTACTATCAACAAACCTGCTGAGTGTCTAAGCAGCCTTGCCGATAGATCCCTGCTAGATCAATACTCATACGCTGATCAACATCGTTACAAGTTTCACAAACTCATCAGAGAGTACATGATTGGTGTTGAGTTCCAGCATCAATTTGTTTCATATTACACTGTAATTATACACTGTAAAAGGAAAGAGTGGTTATAACAAACTATTTTGGTATCAACTTCCTACTAATTTTATGGACAGTTCATGATAACAAATCCATGGGGGTTGATACCTGGGTAAACTTCACTAACCTACATGTCAATTACTGCATTCTTTGACCTACCATATACTCAGTATTGAGCGAAGTAAGCCAATGTTGGGTACACTAACCCACTGGACATGACTAATTGTAAGCCCTGAAATCCCACTTCCATAGTTGCCAAGTGTCCCGGAACGTCCGGGACAGTCCCGGAATTCCTTGTCTTGTCCCCTGTCCAATACGGAAGGTGCTTTGTCCCGGAAAAAATAGCAATAGGCCTGTTCTCGTTCCCAGGTTTGTTGCAGGCAGTCTGGGAACGGAAATTAGTGAAAGACCATGCAGCAAAGAAGCCAAGGAGGGAATACCTTTCGTGGAGGGAGGAGCAACGAAGTGTAGTGCAGCTGTGCGGTGCATGCTTTGATCTTCTAACGGTGTCTGACGTGACTTTGGAACGCACTTCAATGGAAAATGGCACCATGGCCAGGAGGTAGCAAACTGTGATTATATCCATGTATGGTGTGGTTATAATGTTCTTTGACCAGAACAGTGTGTATATCTTCTGTGACTTTACCCGGCCCGGGGGGGGGGGGGGGGGGGGGGGGGGGTTGATAGTTGGGTGAACTTCACACTAACCTACATGTCAATTACTGCATTCTTTTAACTACCATATTCTCAGTATATCGAGTGAAGTAAGCATCTAACCCAACGTTGGGTGCACTAACCCACTGGCCACAACTAATAGTTGGCCCTGAAATCCACTGTCGGTTAATAGATCGAGGGCACGACCTTAATCAACATTCGGCGATACTCGAGCTCCTCGGTGCCTGAGGCAGCTATTATTACAGTCAGACGAAAGGCAAGCCTGCATGTAGCAGAGATAGTGTGAAGGCTCCTCAAGGCTAGAAATCTTCTAATTATCTGAGAATAATGGGGAATTGAGAGCAATCGTAATTAGCTGATTCAATCTTGTTCACTCCCTCTGCTCACTATACTGACCGGATACTAGCTCACTGTAAAAAGGAAAGAGTGGTTGTAGCAAACTATTTGATAACAACTTCCTACTAATTCTATGAACACGGTTTATGAAAACAAATCAGTGGAGGTTGATAGTTGGGTAAACTTCACTGACCTACGTACATGACAATTACTGCATTCTTTGAACTGGCATGGGAAAAATAGTCACGCAAATAAGTAGTTTATTTATCACAATGCTTACACCTCTTGGCTATAAGGCAGCATTCAGTCTTGTCTTTCGCAGCTCGAAAAATGTTGAGTCTCGTGATCCTGTTATGGGCCACCGCAGGCCTTACCTGTCTACTGCAGATTGGACCAACTACAGGCCAATGCAAGTTGTAGATCTACTCTGAAAAACTGCAATTGTATGTCTGTTGTGCTAAGGCTGATAGTCAGTGTTATGTTCAATGCAAGTTTGTAGAGCAGCTCTGAACAACTGTGTTAGTTGTGCTAAGGATGACAGCCAGTGTCCTGCTAGTATGATGTTCACTTTGTCGTACTCCCACACAGCCGGTGACCCACCATACTTGGTGTACGTTCTGTACCAGCAAGCTATCAGGGTTGCTGACATCGATGGAAGCAATCTAAGAACATTGCTGGATGGAATTCGCCCGGTACACCTTCAGTATGACTTAAGGTGACAGTGACTTCAATACATACTATTAGCTACTGCAGCATAACATTAAAAGGTCCCAAGCTTGTTTCCCAGACAATAGTCCCAGATTTTCTGTGCAGACTGCCAATTCTCTCACTCCAAAAGCCGCATTCATAACATTATCACTAAGCCAGTGGGCTGGAGGACATCGTCACTCAATATGTACCGTAGAATAACATTGCATGGTGTGAATCAGATTTCAAGTGTTACTTATCCTTGTTCGCAACCATATCCCACCAGTTTTTGATCACTTGCAGAATCGGCATATATAGAATATAGAATCTATGGTCAGTTTGCTATCTGCCAACCCATCTGTAGCTATGCAAATAGCAACATTAAAATTTTCATAGAGAAAAAAAATTGGTACCAGGTTATGCATACTGCAAGCAATCAAAAACAGGATTGTGGGAAACTGCATAGGAATGAGGCTATAAGCTAAGTGATTCATTGCAAATGTAGAAAGTAAAAGGGGATTAGGATTTAGTGATGGCCTGCAGTAGCTACTCCATCTCTGGAGATGCAAAGAAACAAGGGGAAATGCTATTACCCATCGTAAGTCTCTTGCTTATTGGCTTTTAGAGTGCTTGAACTGCAGAGCTTTAGGTGACTTTGTAAAAATTAGTACTGGTAGGTGCAACGTCCACTGTGCTTCAGGCGAGCCCCACAATGCCATTCTCAACTAGTATATCCATCAGCTGTTATAATGTTCTTATTACAACGCAGGCGGGGATATGTGTATTGGACTACTGAAGATAATCCTCATACAATTGAAAGGGCATCTCTGAGTGATGGAGCAGACAGAACTGTTCTTCGCACAGCAAACACGGGGGAAGCCTTTGGTAGGTGGAATAACTGCTGTTGTAGTACGTGCCGTACTAGTATCATGCTTTAGGCCAGGCAAAGTAGATTTATTGTTTCCCATCAGCGCCCGCGCCTCTACTTGAGACGACCACATCAACTTTCATTATTGCTTTCTGACTGTGGCAAGCCCCCGTTAACACACTCACGTTTTATATCGTTGGTGGTAGTTGTTCTTCTGTTTTTCTGTCGTGATCGGTGCCCAGGCTGTTATTCCCTGGACCATATCCAGCATACTGATTATCAGACAGGAAGTTAGAAATTAAATAATGAAATAATGAATAATGACCGCCCGCCCACATGTAAATTCAGGAAGTGGCTGATGATAAACAATGAATCACGTTTGCAATGCCTGGCCTTATATACCTCACGCCCACATCAGAACATCAGAACAGGTCTGGACTCTGGAGCAAAAGCATTGTTGCACCTCAGTAATTCGCCTGCAAACTATCACAAAACTCTGGCCAAGTTAAGCAACAGCGCATGCTTGAAGACTGCTGTACAACTCTAGTTACTAGTACGTAGCAGACTGCTTGCTTTTGAGAGTGGCAGATGCTAACCAATGATGTAGTCGTGTTGCCCCACCCACATGACCCGTTGCATGCATGCATGATTGGGTAATGGGATCAGTGAATGACATGGTATGAATATCTTTTCCATCCTACAGGTGGAATTGGACTGGATTGGGTCAATAACCTCCTGCACTACAGTGATAAAACAGTGGACGAGATCGAGGTCCTCGACCTCAATAACAACACTTACCGCACCGTAATAAGTCACAACAGTCAAATTCTCTCGCCTCTAGGAATGGCAGTTGACCCTATGAATGAGTAAGACGGGACACACGACATAAGTTAACCTGCTGCTGCTTGAGATAAAGATACAAGTGTTATCGTAGTTAGAGGGAAATATTTGGATATTAACCTGCTTCTGCATGAGATAAGCATACAACTGATAGTTAGAGGGAAGTATGTCAGAGAATCTTAGCCTCGTTCCTGAAGAGGAAGCAACCTCAAAACAGGGAGTGACTCCTAGTGAGAATTGTTGTGTCGGCTGCCGGTCGCCTAGAAATTGACTTAAAATTGTAAAAAATCCCATGGGTTACCCATGGGACTGATTTAAGTCACCCTTCCCATGGGTGTCTCATGGGACTGATTTAAGTCACCAGAACCCATGGGACACCCATGGGAGCATTTTAAGTCAATATGGTTGACTTAAGTTGCCATGAAGATATACAGTGCATAGTATTACTCATGGTACCATTTTAAGTCAAGTCATTAAAGAGTATGCTCCCATCGTCTCATATCATTAGAGTAAGTCCCTGCCAATCACCCATTCACATTCTGAGAATGACTTAAAATGGTCCCATGAGTAATAGACAACATACTATATATTGTGGGACCATCTTAAGTCAAGTCATTGAAGAGTATGCCCCTGTCGTCTCACACCATCAGAGTAAGTCCCTGCCAATCACCTAGTCGCGTTTAGAGAATGACTTAAAATGGTCCCATGAGTAACACACTGCTGTGGGACCATCTTAAGTCAAGTCATTTAAGAGTATGCTCCTGTCGTCAATATTCATCAGTGTCAGTTACTACTGGCCGGTCTAAGTACGCATAAACACAGCAGCCCCACCTCCAGATGATTACAAGTGTTGCAACCCCGCCTCCAGAGTATTGCCGTGCAGCCCCACCTCTAGACGATTGCAGTGCTACAGCCTAGCCTCGGGTATTGAAGTGCAATATTTTGTTCCAGTTCTGTAGTATCTTGTAATTACTTCCGTTTGTGGTTAATTACTTAGAGTATATATTGCGTGTTTCTGTTGGTCGTTTCAGTCGGTTCTATTGTACATTCCATTCTATGTCAAGAACGTTTGCTCCATTAATACTTCCGAAGTCACGACAAGTTCAATTACACCTATCTCACATTTTTAGTTATAAACCACACAATGATGACAGTGACTTCAGAGGACAGGTAAAGTATAATCATGTGTGCATGGTAGTTACTACGATTACGTATGCACTTTTGGATTCAGGATCAACGAAACAGTCACATACGTTGATCCTAAAACATAATGTAATCGTAGTAAACTACCATGCACACATGATTATACTTTACCTGTCCTCAGTTCGCCCTATTATAATAATTTCATCTCAACTGCCTTTCCAAAGAGTGTCATGTTTGGAGGTTTGTACACAACGGTTACTGCATTGTCAGCCCTAAAACATCACAATAATATTAATTGTAACCATTGTACAAACCTCCAAACACGACACTCTTTGGAAAGGCAGTTGAGATGAAATTCAAAGTGGCATCTGGAAAGACAGAGTGGTTCAAGGGTCAGATTACTAAGTATGATGGGCTGACTACAGGTTAATTGAACTGGTATATACTATGAAGAGAATTTCAAACCATAATTACCAACCATCATCCTCCCTCACCATTCCATCAAACTTCAAAGAGCATCCACCTGCTGGCTATTATCTGGTTCAGAACCGAATAATAGCTAGCAGATGGATGCTGTTTCAAGCTTGATGGAATTGCGAGGGGGGATGATGGATTCCATCAAACTTCAAAGAGCATATCCACCTGCTGGCTATTATCCGGTTCAGAACCAAATAATAGCTAACAGATGGATGCTGTTTCAAGCTTGATGGAATTGCGAGGGGGGATGATGGATTCCATCAAACTTCAAAGAGCATATCCACCTGCTGGCTATTATCCGGTTCAGAACCAAATAATAGCTAACAGATGGATGCTCTTGAACCTTGACTGAAACTGGAGTAACCATTCAGGGGTTGTTTCAACTAAATATCTTTTGTACTGTGAGGTTTGTTTGATATTATAACTGTATACGAGCATCATTGTTATCCTCTTCCATCAATATAATGAGCATTAGTGTGTGCATGAGGAAGCACCACTGCATTTCATGATTTGATTGTCGACAGTCACATATATCAATGCCTAGAAGTCATGATTTAGTTACATCTTTATTACATCTCCATTGCCTTTGTAATCAACACTGTACAAATTAGTGACTTATAATGTTCTTGCTAATTCAATCATCACATTTTTGATTGAATATGCATATGATTATCATTATTGCTCTGGTAATACTGTTCTCATGACCATTCTAGTGACTGGGTAATTGGCAGGGACTTACTCTGATGATGTGAGACGACGGGGGCATACTCTTTAATGATTTGACTTAAGATGGTCCCACAACATAGTATGCTGTCTATTACTCATGGGACCATTTTAAGTCATTCTTTAAACGCGAATGGGTAATTGGCAGGGACTTACTCTGATGATGTGAGACAACAGGGGCATACTCCTTAATGATTTGACTTAAGATGGTCCCACAACATAGTATGTTGTCTATTACTCATGGGACCATTTTAAGTCATTCTCTGAACGTGAATGGGTAATTGGCAGGGACTAACTCTGATGATGTGAGACAACAGGGGCTTACTCTTTCATGACTTGACTTAAAATGGTCCCATGAGTAATACTATGCACTGTAATCTTCACAGCAACTTAAGTCAACCATAGTGACTTAAAATGCTCCCATGGGTGTCCCATGGGTTCTGGTGACTTAAATCAGTCCCATGAGACACCCATCCGGGAAGGGTGACTTAAATCAGTCCCATGGGTAACCCATGGGATTTTTTACACTTTTAAGTCAGTTGCTGCACAACCCGGCTGCCAGCCACTGATAGTTGAAACTTTGTTTGCCAGAAGTGGCTACATTGATATTGCACTAGCTATAATGTCAGTGCACAGCGCTATCAAACCCTAACAGTCCCTTCATCTGTACATGCAGTTCTCCTTGATGAGGTACATGACTACCACGCAGTGGCGGATCTAAGGTAGGGCCTGGTAGGGCCTAGGCCCTACCAACTGGTGCAAGTGCCCTACCAACTGGAGCCCTACCATCCGGCTTTCTCACTTACTGGAGCTACACAACCGCCAGTGTAACAGTGCTGTACGTACGTAGCTTCATTCGAGCAACCGCCAGGCTCGAGTCTCTTCGTCTACTGAGTACGTGTCTAACAAACCACGCCTACCCAAGTACATGTCTCGTTCCCAGACGTGGAAGCGTGATCTCGTCCCCAGACACATCAGCCTTCTTCTTCTTCTTCTAGGAGAGTATCCCGAATTGGGCTATTGCTGTTGCGAGTGCAGTAGGAGTTCGTTCCTGCAGTTCCGTAGTTGAGCAATATTCAATGATCAAAATTTGGGTGGCCACGTGGCACGATTATGGCTAAGCGCGGAGTGTGACGAGTGTCCAGCCTAATTTGTTTTCGTGCCCGGTCTCTGCAGCATCTATCCTCGTACATATGGAACTTGAAGTGCAAAGCACGTAGGTGCCACGAGAGTCCATCCTGATAACTGAAAAGTTAAGGTGAAAAATTTTTTCCGCGCTTCGCGCCGACTGATCGGCGCTACGCGCCTCTATGCACTGCCTTCGGCAGCGTGCATAAACAGTGCCCTACCAATTCAATATTTCTGGCTACGCCACTGCTACCACGCATGCATGCGATTGAGGGTTGACACTAGGCCCTGGCACAAATTGTTCAGCATTTTGGGGGGAAATGTGTAGGCTCAAGCAATCAAGAAATAATTATAGGCAGCTCTGTTGGGAAATTTTGGTAATACTTCAAACTTGGGAGTAATATTGAGTAAGAATTCTAGTGATCGTGTTGAAGCATTTGGCAAGCTAATATTGCTTGTGCATCCATCATCTGCTGCGGCAGAAAGTGTATGTAATTAGCCAAGAATCTGCCATGGAAGATTCTATCAAACAATGATGGACACATACAAAATTAATGGCTAAAGCTCTACTATGCAAACTTATAATGGGATGAAGGTCTGATCTATAATAGTGTTCCATTCTTCTAAATAAATAAATAAACCATAACACAACAAAACTCCCTCTAGCTCCACAATATGACCGCTCCTACACTCCTTGATATATAATGCTGCGGTCATAGAGCAAGCAAACAGGCAAACAATATACAGAAACAGCTAATAAACAATGTAGCTTACTAAAAGGAAAGTGTCCTAGCATATATAGACATAAAGTAAACTTAAAGTTCTTCCTTCAACTTAGTGCTAGTTTCACCTTCAATTTTTATGCATTTCTCTGACAAGACTTTCTCCATTTTCTCCTTCTGCCAAGGGGAAAGAGAAGGTGCAGGTGCTGCTGTTTTCAGTGACCAGAGAAGGTCTTGATAGACTGAATTGTACTTCAGGTCGCCCATTGAATAGAGTTCTTCCCGGGCCTGGAGGAGGTATCGATTTTGGGGCGGATCGAGATCTAGTCCCATTGAAATTGCATAGCGTACTTGATACCCTAGAAAGTAATTGATGAAGGCTCTAATTGCATTTCTCCTTTCCTCATCAGCTTCATCCCAACGCGCCTTGTTAACGACGAGAGCATCCGTAAATTGAAGAAGATGGTTCACTGGTCCCAATGGTCCGGATATAGCCGTATATGGAACAATCTCTGAATTAGCTAATTCAGCAACCTTCTCTGAGAAACCAAAGAGGAATGCAGTTTTTCCATCCTTTATGTCTTCGTATACATTACTACTACTTTGTACATAGCTGCCAGGAAATTCATAGTAACATTTGTTGGGCTCGGCGATCTCTTTTTGGTTGTTACATTGACTGACATACCAGCTCAAATGTTCACACACATCTCCGTCTACTATTTCCAACTGGGTGACATCATATACAGCTTTTTCAACAGAACATTTTCCGTGGACATCAATGTAGCCATCCAGGTAGAGAAACGGTAGGTACCAACCATCAGCATCATTCATCTTTCCACCAAGTATTCTATGGTAATGACTGTCTGGGTTCGCTACTATACTGTTTTTGCAGGTTTCTGTTCTCTCGTGGAAGTCTTCATAATTTTTTCGAGCTTCCCGTAGTGGACAGACATCATCGGAGCCTGGTGGAGTCAGGCCCATCAGGAAGTTACCACAAACTAGTGTTGGATAAGCATAAACACCTCCATTCATCAAGACTGCATCTACCGCAGCTGGAAGGGTGTCATCGGGTAGTGCAGGGAGACGATACGATAAATCAAGCACAAGTTTCTTTACAACAAGTTGTCCCAAAGTGGCTGTGTCTATTTCAATGAGATCGAAATTATCAGCGGTGAGGTATTCCTCCAAGGGTCCATAGGGAGAATACTGACTGGGATCTGTGATAGCTTCAACATTGTTGCCGTCGCTCTCTTCTGCGAACCCATCCTGGATCATGTTTTTGTACGATTTTAGACCGTCATTTCCCAGATCAGGAATAGCATTGTAGAGACCTACTTTCAGATCAGTGGCCAACGTGAGACAGAGAAACTGCATCACAACCAAGACTGCAAGAAACTTGGCCATGGCTTGTTGTTCACACTTTGCAGCGCAGGTACCGTACGGATAACCACCTCGCAGCAAGAACTTTGCACGCGGAATGCTTGGAGAACCCCACAATTCTGCAGCGGCAGATCCAGGATTTGGCTGATCAATGATCAGCCCGCGAAATTTATACTCCTCGGAAATTTCTATAGCCATCCGGTATGCGACATAGCGCGATATCCATAAGATTACCTAACCTCGTTCCCAGGCTCCTCCCCAGCTTTTTGTCGCATACTGTACAAAAAACGGCGAGAGAGCTAGAGCCTGGAAGATTTGATCACGTGCGCGATGACGTACTATGCGTGGTTTTATGCGTAGTTTTGGTAATTGCCCACGCATTCGTTAACCGTTGTCAGTTCAGTCGTGCTGGGGGACTGTCTCAGCGCTGAATGCCGCTCAGCATGACAGCGAGGAGTCCTTGGAAGGCCACAACAAACAACTGTGAGTCCTGTGGCCACAGTTCCCATCCTTGGCAAGCGGAATTAGTTAACTTGCCATGCCAAGCTTCGATCTGAACCCCCACAAACCAGAGGCATAATACGCTATTCTCATTACTGTCTGCTCTGCAAAAACACAAGTGTTGCTTTGATCCTATTCTCATTACCTGAGTTGCAGCTATATATGTGTTACAGTGACCCCACTGAGACTCAGATGTGTAACTAGAGAAGTCCAGGTAGTATCTTGGGAGGAAGAGCTGCTTTAGATCTACCTAATTACTACAGGAGTGTCACACACATCCCGTATATGTACCGCAACAGACTTGTGCCTATATCACTGAACCGCAGAATACTCACATGTAAGTATAGTTAATTGCTTTTTTGTTATGCTAGTAAGATGACCTATAGGTGATACTCCTGTATAATAGATCCAAGGCTGCATTTTAACCTGAGACTTCTTACATAAGTTAAGATTGTCTTTCAATGGGATCATGCATTGATAACTGCAAGTGTGGTAACCGTAATAGGGTCAAAACAATGACACTGCAAAACCACAAATGTTGTTCATCTTACTAGCAGAACAAAAAAAAAGCAATTACCTCTTGTGTTTTTGCAGAGTACCATTCTGTGTAATATAGTTGTACTAATTCCACCAATGTGTTGGCTTGTTACCATTATGAAAGCTTATATAGCGTAGATTACAATATTTCGACCAGTACGTATGATCCACGTTGATTCGACCACTGGCATCTATTGTCGATCTGTCCGTATACGGAGATATACGAACGTACACGGGAGTTTACGGAACTTCATTTGTGGGCAACGTGGAAGTAAACAACGACATGCAGCCATGGGAAAGCGCGAAAAAGGAAAAGGAGGGCTCCTGAGGACGAACGGAAAACCAACCGCCCGAAGAAGTATAAAAAGTGGTCCGAAGAATCCATGAGAGGGGCAGTGAAATGCGTTATGAATGGCAGAATGGGTGTAAATCGTGCTGCTGTGCCCAGAACCACACTCAAGGATAGGATTGCTGGAAGAGTTGTTCATGGAACCCCATCAGGCCCTCAGCCCTACCTGACCCCGGAAGAAGTCACTGAATCCTCATGACATTTACAGTTAGCTATACGTTATCTTCACACTGAGATTCATTTCATCACAATTGCTTGCCGTGTACAATTGAAATGTGGTCTCCATTTTTTCTGTGCATGCAGTTATATGCTGTGTGGGTGCATGGAAAGCATTAATGCATGCACTGTTGGGATGTGGAGATGGTAGTTGGTCTTCAAAGATTAATGTGTCCTCATCCGGTCGAAAATTAGTCTGCAGGAAAGGATAGCAAAACGATTTTATGTACCTTCGGTCGATTATTGAGTGCAGCTATTGTGTCACCTACCTAGACATAACAAACCGCCCATAAGGGGCTTTCCCCTGGAAGTCAATTATCTAATACAGTAGTGCCAGCAGTGCAAAACAAATTTCGATCGGTGATCCTGGAGTGTTCAACGGCCAAGATATGAGGTCATCAACAGTAAGTGGTCGAATAATGGTAATCTACGCTAATATGGCAAAGAGAAAAGGGTTATTTTAACCAGGCTCTGGTCACCTCAGTTGTGCCTCCTCTACTATGGACCTGGTGATCAAGGAATGAACACACATGCAAGTGCAGCCTACTTTCATCCTATTAGTAGCTATCAGATAGGAAAACCAAGTAGGCCTGTTGAGGTAACCTACGTCAAGTTTCTTATAAGTATAGGATTACGTGTATTCAGCTGCACTTCCAAATATTCAAGCAGATCATTTTACACTGCCTGACCACCATAGGTTCTCCAACAGACACACAGACGGGTAAACAAATGTTAGGCTACACAACATTTGTGGCTGTGGGCACATTCTTTGACCACCACAGTGGAGGAGGCACTGAGATGCAACTATGGTGACCAGAGTCTGGTTAGCTTAAAGTTAAGATTGTCTTTCAATGGGATCATGCATTGATAACTGCAAGTGTGGTAACCGTAATAGGGTCAAAACAATGACACTGCAAAACCACAAATGTTGTTCATCTTACTAGCAGAACAAAAAAAAAGCAATTACCTCTTGTGTTTTTGCAGAGTACCATTCTGTGTAATGTGTGTTCTTTATGCAAAAACTCTTGGGTTGATAGCAACACTAACATCCAAAGCATGATATATACTGCTAAGCACATCACCCATATAGACAGTACTATTGTAACATTAGGTGAGAAGTCAGAATGTGTGGTGAGAATATTATGTGTAATGTAGGTAAGCAACCTCGAACTAGGTTCAAGTCCAGATTGAAGCATACTTCTTTATCTTCCCCAATGTGATTGGAATGAGCTGCATGTAACCACTAAAGTCACAAAATTGCATTCAAGATACTCACTGCATGTAAGGTGGGTCGAGTTGACCACAGCAAGAATTTCGCGCGCCGTGCGTATCTATGGAAACGATTGCACACGGCACTAAATGTCATCTGATTGCGGTTGGTTTATTACGTTCAGAATGCCATGAATACTGATTTTGTGTTTTATTGGACTGCATATGGCATCCATCTTCAAGCGATTACAAAGCGCTAGCGATCTAGCATTAGACGCCGATGTCCGAGGTGCCCTGCCTGCTGTACAGACGAGTTTGTTCGTTGGAAACGGTCAAACGACCCCATGAGAATAGTGGGGCATGGTCACTTGTCCCGTGACTTTCAGGCCTTTGCTCCTATATTGTTATATAGCCAATAGAATTGAAGCTTTGAAAACCACTAGCTCAGATGCCCTTCTGGTCACCAAGGTAACCCTCGTACCAGTTAGCATCAATCTTACGAGTAACAGTGAGAGTATCACCCGGTGAGTAGAGTGAGAGGAGAGAGGGGGAGGGGAGAAGGGAGGGGGGAAAGGAGGGAGGGAGGGAGGGAGGGAGGGAGGGAGGGAGGGATGGAGGGAGGGAGGGAGTGAGTCCGTCCGTCCGTCCGTGTTCATGGCGGGCCGTTACGTTTATATGGAAGACCTGAGACAGCTGCATAGTTGTATGCATTAATGCGTGTGTGATTGTTGTATGCATTATATTACCAGTGTAATAGCGTACATATAGTTAGCTGTAAACTGTCCTTCAGGGTGATACTCTCACTGTTATACTCGTAAGATTGATGCTAACTGGTACGAGGGTTACCTTGGTGACCAGAAGGGCATCTTCCCCCATCACATATGCGATGAGGTCAAGTGTTCAAGCAGCAAAAATGACGGTTAAGATTTCGTCGCAGCTGTGACTACACTGTGCACGTGGAACTACATTGTTGAAGTAAAAATGCATCTGTCATCCCATGACTAGCATGTAGCTGTGAGTTGTGCAATAATTACAGTAGCCAGCTACACACATGCAAAAGGGAAGGGTTGTTACAGGCTCGAATGTGCCACTGCAAAGCATAAGGGATGGTCACTATGGAAACTACAGTTTTGAAGTAGCAATCCATTTGTCATCCCGTGACTAGCTTGCAGCTGTGAGTTGTGAGTATTGTAATGACACATGATCAGCAGATGCATCCTATAGCACTATAAAAAGAGAAGGGCTGTTTTAACCTCTGGTCACCTCAGTTGCATCCCAGTGCCTCCTCCACCGTGATAATCAAGGAATGCGCACGCAAGTGCAGCCTACTTTGATCCCTATCTGATTGGAAAACCTAAAGGGCCAGCTGTTGACCTACGTAAAGTTTCTTGGTTCCAGGTAACTGGAGAAGTATAGGATACTTCTCTGGTCACCATAGTTGCATCTCAGTGCCTCCTCCACTATGGTAAGCAAGGAATGCGCACGCAAGTGCAGCCTACTTTGATCCCTATCTGATTGGAAAACCTATAGGCCTGTTGAGATAACCTACGCCAAGTTTCTTGTTAACTGGTGAAGTATAGGATATACTTCTCTGGTCACCATAGTTGCATCTCAGTGCCTCCTCCACTATGGTAATCAAGGAATGCGCACGCAAGTGCAGCCTACTTTGATCCCTATCTGATTGGAAAACCTATAGGCCTGTTGAGTTAACCTACGTAAAGTTTCTTGGTTCCAGGTAACTGGAGAAGCAGGGGCGTAGCTAGGATTTGGGGAGCGAGGAGGCATGGAGTTCTCTGTGCGTGCGCGAAGCGCGCGGCGAAAATGTGTAAGCTAATTAATTATTCATGAGTTGATTCATTACTTCCGCAGGGCACGCAAACAGTTGCCCTCGAAATGCTACAGCAATATGCCGGTGCCCTGACTGTCCAAGACTTGCAGCACTATCCGCGTTAAGAGTATATACGCCGGCTCATGGTCAGCCTAGCTCCTGTCTCTGTCATCAGATCGAACGCACATCGTACGCGGCGTGTGCGAGGATCTAGGACTCCGGACACGCGCGTCATTATTCAGAAAAGCGAGGAGGCAACTGCCTCCTCTGCCTCATTGCTAGCTACGCCCATGAGAAGTATAGGATACTTCTCTGGTCACCATAGTTGCATCTCAGTGCCTCCTCCACTATGGTAAGCAAGGAATGCGCACGCAAGTGCAGCCTACTTTGATCCCTATCTGATTGGAAAAGCTATAGGCCTGTTGAGATAACCTACGCCAAGTTTCTTGTAACTGGTGAAGTATAGGATATACTTCTCTGGTCACCATAGTTGCATCTCAGTGCCTCCTCCACAGTAATCAAGGAATGGGCCCACAAACACAAATGTTGTGTAGCTTCACTTCTGAAGTTTCTTGTAGCTAAGTGACTTAACTTAAGGTAGCATTATACCTTTACCATTATAGGGTACCTTTAACCGTCGGGGCCCCGACGGTTAAAGGTACCCTAACGGTAAAGGTATAATGCTACCTTAATTGTTTACACATCTGCACAGCTGTTGGAGGACCTGTAGTGGTCAAGTAGTGTAAATGATCTGCTTGAATGCACATTGCTTGGAAGTGCAGCAGCATACACTTCAGAATCTATAGGTTAAAATAACCCTTCTCTTTTCATATATATGAGCTGTAACACCGAAACGACTACGTGGGAACTACATTGTTGAAGTGACAATACATTAATTTTGTCATCCCATGACTAGCTTGCAGCTGTGAGTTGTGAGTATTGCAATATGCATAATTATATGCGTCATGAGACTTTCGATGTCACATTCGGCAATGCCCTTGGGACTTAGGGGCTGCAACTGAGGTGACCATCCATTATGCTTTGCAGTGGCACATTCTACATTGGAGGGGGCACTGAGATGCAATTATGGTGGTGACCCAGAGCCTGCAACAACCCTTCCCTTTTGCATGCATGTAGCTAGCTACTGTAAAAAGGGAAGTGAATTACCGTATACCGGGAAATTTTGGCGACCGTTTTAATTTGGCGATTTGGCGATTTGGAAGCCAATCGCCAAATTAAAAAATCGCCAATTATTAATGGCTGGCCGGCGAGATCGACTGTCAGCGCGCGGGGGAAGCAAGTTCAGCTTTGAGATTGCAGGACCCAACGTATACTACCTGCTGACTGAGAGAGGGGTCTGCGGAGAAGCGCCTACTACTTCACAGACAGTGCACCGAATTCAAAGCGTAGACAGACTACAGACACACGGACAGCTGAACATGGCCGACTGTGTACCGTCCTCTGCTAGTACCTGTCCTAGGTCGTGCTGCTCGTGCATCACTGCCACCACGTACGCATCAAGGGCATTGCTGACCTCCCGGATAGCTGTTCGCCGATCGTGGGCCTCCAGATGCTGCTGAAAGCGTGATGGCCACGACACTGCTCTTCGTTTCGTCCTGCTTCCCGATTCTCACGTCACGCTCGCGGCGCGCATAGTGTGACGTCATACTTTTCCGTCGCGATCGCCAAATTTTAAAATCGCCAAATTTTATACCGAGCCATTTCAGGCCATTTCGCCAAATTTATTATACTTATTGCACAACTCACAACTGCAAGCTAGTCATGGGCTGACAGATGCATGTTTACTTCAACAATGTAGTTTCCACAGTGTAGTCACAGCGGGGTCAAGAAATCTTAACCTTCATTATTGTTTACTGCCAACTTCTGAAATCCGTGGCTGTAATTTGTCAAAACAACTTGTTGGTTATTTGTTGAAAACTGAAGCACTAGTGTAGTTACCGTTGCTATATTCTAAATTGGTTAGAGTAATTAGTCGACTAATAGACACTGAAATCAAGGGATCTAGAAGCTTGGGCCCTTAATAGCACCCTTGCTGCACTCAGGTCGCTACAGTCCAGGGCCCTCAGCTTTCTAAATTGATATTGCGTAGATGCCTTGGTCTCAGTGTCTAAGTTTAGTTAACCCAGTTGCATCAGAAAGCGTGCATCCTCAGGAGCGGCCTGCATGGATTGAGGTCATGGTACTCCTACAATGTGTCCATTATAAAAGCTTATATAATGTGGCATAGACTGTGAAAAGAAGAGGGTTATTTTAACCAGGCTCTGGTCACCTCAGTTGTGCCTCCTCTACTATGGACCTGGTGATCAAGGAATGAGCACACATGCAAGTGCAGCCTGCTTTCATCCTATTAGTAGCTATCAGATAGGAAAACCAAGTAGGCCAGTTGAGGTAACCTACGTCAAGTTTCTTATAAGTATAGGATTACCCCCCGCACTTCCAAGTATTCAAGCAGATCATTTTACTCTGCTTGACCACTATATATAGGTCCTCCAACAGACATACACTGTCAGACGGCTAAACAAATGTTAGAAGTGGAGCTACACAACATTAATATTTGTGATTGTGGGCACATTCTTTGACCACCACAGTGGAGGAGGCACTGAGATGCAACTATGGTGACCAGAGTCTGGTTAGCTTAAACAACGCTTCTCTTTTACAGTGGCACGTGCATTGTATACATTGTGTCTGCTTGCATGTTACCAAAGTGTCCTCCGTGTTGGGGTCCCTGCATGGTCATGGGAGACCAATCAGATGGACTTGTTGACTTTTAACTGGTCATTATTTGTGTTGTTTTCTTTGTTGTTGCTGTTGTTGTTGTTTTTTTATTGCTTTGTTTTTTGTTCAAATTCATCCATTTTGTATACCTGTTAGTAGACTTGCTTACTAGTTATTGGCATGCATGCAGTTAGTCTGCATGTATTGTGCAGAGTTTACTGTTGTTGTAACTGTCACTGAACTTTGTACTAATTATTAATATTTTTTGACACCCCCCAAAAACAGTAACAGCAGCCATGCATGCAGTTCAAATAATATACTGTAACAACTATCAGTCAATTCACGGAATGTATTATGTCTCAGTTATTAGCTACATGCAATTTGCATTTTCGGATGGATACGCGGTATTCATGATCCAGACGCTTCCGGTATCCTTGTTGTTGAGGTAACGGAACGCAACATACAGAGGAGGCCTGAGCGGAGAATTATTGTTGCACAAGCCATTTGCGCCAACAGCGTTGCACTTCAGGCCCGCCTGTAGGCCAACTTGAGTAGCTGGTACACAGTCCATAACCGAGCCTGAGGGACCGCAGTTCTTCGGTTTCGGAGAAGTGGCATTACTCTGCACCCACTGGTTAAACGCGTTGACGAAACTGTTTTCGTCCAGGAACATGCTCTTGCCTTGCTGATCTCCATCGATTTTGCACTTTCCTCCGGGTTTAGGTGGAGATTGTTGTCCGCTAATATGCTTCCAGATATGTCCGCCTGCATTGCAGTTGGTTTGGGGGACCGGCTTCTTGACGCTGCCTTGAACCGTGGCCGTTTTACGACATTCTGCGGCGTCGGCGGTGTTGAGACCGGCAAGGACGAGGCTAGTCAGGATGCAAGGAAGCAGCCAGTTTGCGGTTTGGTAATTCATGGTCACACGCCTTTATCAACAAGCGGGTTCGGTTGTTATTGCTGCTCAAGTCTGTAGATGATGCGGTACGATCGCTTACGACAGTCACACTGAATAGCCGTGTTCCCGGATTAGGCTCTATATATACGGTATTCCGATTACTTTCACAACGCCAAACCTAGCTGGTGCCCCTCACGTCATCTAATGCATTATTTATTACTATACTCTGTCCACGTCCGACGTCTAGGCTTGGGCGGATTATGCTGGCATAATTTTGGGCATAATAGGTGCCACAAAACAGCTTACCTTAATTATTGAACATAAGGTAGGTGCTGGTATTATGAGTCACTTAACCATTTCTTAACCAACAAGCTATCAACAGGATGTGATTGTACTACAGTACAAATTTAACAAGATAATACACTGTACTAATAATCCATGGCAGGCAAAGTTACAGCATTGTCTCAGTAGTGCAGTTTAGCCGCACTTTTATCACATTCGTTAGTGAGGCAATTATGAGTCAGGGTAGGGTATTATGAGTCACCCCAGTTTTGCTATATGTTTTCATACCTAATCATCGTTTGGCTAGGTAGCCACACCCTACCAGCATAGAAGATTCTGCTAGAACCATTTCCATGCAAATATGCTTGTCAGTATTCTGGCAGTGCATTTTTTATTAGCACAATTGGAACTAGCCATAAATTTCATCACATTTTAATAATACTTGCCAAATCATGAATACCAAATGTTTTGCACCATTCATTCTATCAAATGATAGAGGATACCGTTGACTATCTTCGGGTGAAGTGACGATGTCGATAAGTTCTTGTAAAGTTTGAAACCCATAATTGGTACTGACTCATAATACCAGCACCTACCTTACAGGGTGAATTTGCATTTTAATTTTTATTTTCCTTGACCCCCTTCAGGAATTACTCAATGTCATTGCATAGCACTCATGATTTTAATTATAAACACCGTGTAAAAATTTCAGGTGTGTAGCAGGGGGTACATAATTAAGTCAAGATATCAAATCACAGAAACTGATGAAAATTCGCGCTTATGGGGCAATGATATCTCAATTCGTGTACCCATACACCTGAAATATTTACTTGGCATCTAAAATCATGAGTGCTATGCAATGACATTGAGTAATTCCTGAAGGGGGTCAAGCAAGAAATGCAAATTCACCCTGTGTGTTTCAAAAACTTGGTGATCATTGAAGAGATCTCATTGAGAAGATCACTGGGTTGAATTTTCAGTTGCATACCCCCTACGCTTTTCCAGAAATAAACGTCAAAAAAATGTTGGCAGGGACACCACCTTAAGGTATAGCTAACGCCTAGTAATCCCCCATATAAATTCTTATGGGAGCTTAATTATGACGGCTTTTGCTTCGTAAAGAGTTAATTAAGCTGTTTATTGTTTCAAAAAACTGTATTCACTTAGAGGCCCATTTCCATTTGTATGGGCTTGAGCTGGAGATGGCCTGGGAATGAGGCTGCAGTGGGTCCCATGCAGGATTCAATCTCAATATCACAATCAATAAACAGAGCCTAGCCATGCACAGAGTATCAGCCATGCAGGCGAGCACATGAGCCGCGAAGGACTGTTGAACTCGGCATGCGCACCCTAGCGGTAGTAGTCCTTCACATCCCAAACATTTTACCTTGCAATTGTATGGCAAGATGCCATTATACGTAAATTAAAGTGAGACAAATTGGCATTTGTGCAGTGCAGTACCGCAAATTGTCTTCCATACAAGGTATGACCGTAAGGTGTGAGGGCACACAACACATCTATACTAGTTTGACACTCCTTCACTGCCTTCGGCGGCTCATGCGCTCCCGGTTTCATAGTTGGTCGCACAGCAGCACAAGAATTATATCGTCACGGTAACAATAAAAATTGAAATTCAATTTGCATTTACATGGCGAAACAATAGAGCAGCAGAACATGAGGTAAACTATGATGATAACTAAAGATTGTCCACTGTGTTGCCGTGGTGACGAGAAGTACATGTAGATCACTGTCATAAGAGACACAAGCATGCGTGTGTCAACATAACGATACTGGTCCAGCTCATCTGGTGGGCGGGGCTACTGGGCACCTGCAGGGAACAGAATGGAGTGCTCAAACTAACATTGCATTGCCATGAAGATATTATAGAGTTCTGCATACCTTCCTCGAGGAGCTGGACATATGTGATGGGAAAGATGCCTTTCTGGTCACCAAGGTAACCCTCGTACCAGTTAGCATCAATCTTACGAGTAACAGTGAGAGTATCACCCTGTGAGTAGAGTGAGAGGGGAGGGAGGGGAGGGGGGAGGGAGGGACGGAGGTGGGAAGGAGGGAGGGAGGAGGAAGGGAGAATGGGGAGGTAGGGAGAAGTCATATGATAGCCTACATTGTGAGTTTATGATGCACATAATAAAAGAGTACGACATTCAATGCTCCCAGAGAAATATGATCTTACAGGGCAATTTTGAAAGCCTCCCTAAAATCCACCAATTATATATTTGGTGGATATTCATCTTGCTCAAAATTATACAATAAGGTTGATCTTCTCATAATTTAAAAAGGGTCACACACCTCACATAACAAGAAACGAGTACGGGAATTGGACAGAGACAATCACAATGTGACAGAGGAGGCAGCTACAGGTATGGGAATCAGGCAGGGACCTAATGGTCTGGGAATGGGACAGGGAGCTACTGGTATGGGAATGGGACTAGCACTTTACACATACCCTGTTGAAGGAAAGTTCCTTCTTTGCCTGACCGTCAAAGTCATACACAGCACGGGCATGTTTCTCTTCCTTAGGAGCCGATATCTGTCTCACCTGGTCTCGTGTCAGTACCTGCACACACACACATACACATCAACAACGACACTGCGAGCATCAACGTTGTCATTATGAATACGGAGAAGGGACTACAAAATGAGAGGAACCCTACACGACAGGAGCCCATAACGAAAAGGAGAGTCCAACTATGATACAAAACTACAGTGTTTGTGCTTGACCATACACAAGAAGTCGGGAGTCGGGAATCTGTACCCAGTCACGCTAAGTGTTATAAAGCGGAAGTAAACAGTCGTTTTTCCCTCCAAAAACGGCCTGGGAACGAGGCTAACCCCCCCCCCCCCCCCCCCCCCCCCCCCCCCCCCAGCGGCGGTGGCTCTTGTTACGTAATGAGATGCCAATTTGGACACTCCTGGTTATGGCTCCTGTACGGAACAACACTGATGAGCATATACACACTCGCACTCAAAGATCATACAATGGCGTACGAAAGGCTTGTGATCAAAATGGACTCTACGTGCTACAATGGTTACTAGAGCAGGAGGAATTGGATAGGAAACAGCAGAAAAACGGGCTACTGCTGATTTATATCCAGGGCCGTAGGAAGCAAAAAGAAATGCTCAATTATACGCTGCCGAAGGCAGTGTCAGAGGCCTGACAGTTATCAGGATGGGGCTCTGCAAGTTCCAGATGTACGAGGATTGCAGGTCCTGATGGGAACGAGACTACGGACTGCGCTGGTCTCGCTCGAGCGCTTGCACTTTCGGAGCTACATGCCAACACGATAGATTTGTTTTTTTTTGCAAGGTCAAAACCAGTACGGCCATGGCCGGCCCGGCCGTAGTGGCTCCCACGGCCTTGAGTTAGTGTATACATGTGTAAGCTATGTTGCAGCAGTGCTTCCTATCCAACTGTCTATGCTCTATCGGCCACGGTGCAACTCACCTTGATGTAAGTCTTAGGGAAGATGCCAGTCTTCCCGTTGAGCGCTCCCTCCAGCCAGTTGTCGTCCACAGTGTGTGTCAGGTCGAATATGTCACCCTTCTGGAACGAGAGCTCTCTAAAAACAGACAGAGGAGGATGGGGTGGTGGAAGAGAGGGAGGGAGGAGGGAGGGAGGGAGGGAGGGGGAGGGAGGGAGGGAGGAGGGAAAAGAGGGAGGGAGGGAAAGAGTGAGGGAGGGAAAAGAGGGAGGGAGGGAGGGAAGAGGAAGGGAGGGAGGGAGGGAGGGAAATTCACGTTTGACCACTTAGGAATGGCCTACAAAGATTCTGACTATACCGTCGTGATCGCTATCATGCATTGTTGACCTACACGCGTAACCATACAATTTTGGCGCTGAAACCCACCTTGGTGGTGGACATACAAGCGCTTTTGTCATGCCGTCGGCCGCCATTGCTTGAGCAGTCTCTTCGACATGTAGGAAAGGCACATGAAAATTGACCACAAGGCCGTGATCGCTGCCATTCACTGATGCTTACATGCCAAAGCTCAGCGTGCTGGCGAATGTTTTGAGTGCTGTTACAATTTCTGGTCTTCCCTTTGGCCTCCATTGCTGACTCGATTGACTGAGCATGGTCCTCACGTGACATGCGTGTTAATTGGAACCAGCTGTAATGCTTAGCTTGCACTACCAGCGAGTCACAAAGAGGGTTGCAACACCTACCAAGAGTGCGGTTTCCACTATAATCTTAAGACGATAAGCGACGATAATACACCAGAATATACCTCAAGGGGAATCAGTAGTTTCAACTAATAAAGCTGTACATTGTATTTTTGTCGCCAAAAAAGCTGGGGAGGAGCCTGGGAACGAGGCCAGTTGGTTGAACTGTGCCTGTATCTTCTGTATGCCTAAACAATGCGACAACTAGGTGTGTGTACATAGTGTGAAGATTTGAGTTGGGTGTGTGTATGCAACTCACTTTTCGTTTTGGGCATCGAAGTTATAGATGGCTTTAGCCTTTGGTCCCGGAGGGGGCTGCGTAATGTGTGTATGGTGTGTGTGTGTGTGGTGTGTGTGTGTGTGTGTGGTGTGTGTGTGTGTGTGTATGTGTGGTGTGTGTGTGTGTGTGTGTGTGTGTGTGTGTGTGTGTGTGTGTATGTGTGGTGTGTGTGTGTGTGGAATGCATGTGTGTGTATGTGTGTGTGTGTATGTGTGTGTGTGCGTGTGTGTGTGTGTGTATGTGAGGGGTATGTTTACGCATGAGTGTGAGTAGTGTGTGTGAGGATATTCATCATATTCCATGGCCGTCCTGCATGGGAATTTGTTGATTTCACTTACTAGCAGTTGTTTGATCTTTGGATTCTGTTTGTCGTCCTCTAAAGTTTGTGCAACTTGAGTGAGCATCGCAGAGGGAACACCTTCTTGCTACATGGGGAAGAGGGAGGAAGGGATAGGAGGGAGGAAGGGAGGGAGGGAGGGAGGGAGGGAGGGAGGGAGGGAGGGAGGGAGGGGGAAGGAGGTAGGGGAGGGAGGGGGAAGGAGGTAGGGGAGGGAGGGGGAAGGAGGGAGGGGAGGGATGGAGGGGAAGGAGAGAGGGGGGAGGGGAGGAGGGAGAGGGAGGGCGGGAGGGAGGGAGGGAGGGAGGGAGGGAGGGAGGGAGGGAGGGAGGGGGAAGGAGGTAGGGGAGGGAGGAGGAAGGAGGGAGGGGAGGGAGGGAGGGAGGGGGAAGGAGAGAGGGGGAGGGGAGGAGGGAGAGAGAGGGCGGGAGCGAGGGAGGGAGGGAGGGAGGGAGGGAGGGAGGGAGGGAGGGAGGGGGGGAGGGAGGATGTAATCATACCGATGCTCACTTCTGACGAAGTGCATGTGTGACCCAGTTCCTTACCTCTAGTGTACCCAGTTTAACAGCATTGTCCAGAGCGCCATGAAGCTTGGTGGGGTCGATTCTGGTGAACAACTCAGACTGCTTGGCTGGCTGAGGTTGTCGAGGGCCATCACTGCACGAGAGGATAAGGATAGACCACTGCCTTAGTGATTGTCCAGTGCACAGGGTTTCATTTTGAATCTTCGCCACCCTCAAACAGTGTATGCATAGGCTAACCCCCCCCCCCCCCCACCAATTTTTCGAACACTACTTTCAGTAAAGTGGGGAGAGGATTTTACTCGAATATTCTCCACTACACGGTCACATGAACATCAAGTGACTGTCACATGACTCACACTTCCTGCTGGTCACTGAGCAGTGGGTGCATCATCTTGGATGCGTAGTGGTCGGGACTGCGCTGG
>OZ007512.1:1531949-1706106 GCA_963931865.1 Axinella damicornis
AGCCAGGTATGCACAGAATCAAGTTGAATTGTATACCCTTCTCCCATCTTCACAACTGCATGGCAAGGTAGGTTACCCCACTTATGCAATTCATTAGCCGTCAATCCCGTGCAAATTTATGTACGTATTCTGTGCCTATAATCTGCATTCATCTCTCTAGGATACCTTCTGGCATTGATGAGTGGCTGGCAGCAACAGGTCATACTGTGAATCGTGCTCATATTCGTGGACAACGAAAACGAATCAAAAGAAGGCATGACAGAGTGCCTCTTCGGAAGCTCCCCAAATATTCATCAGGATCATAGTTACTTATGGAACAAGAAAGGTGAGTTAGTCAGTTTTTGCACTATGCCTGAATAGAATGTACGTCCTGCTTATAGCGCTTCGGTTGTTCAAGTGACTCGGCCATGCATCATTCTTGTTTATTGGTGGTGGTGTTGTGGTGGGGGGGGGGGGGGGGGGGGGGGGCAAGTAGTTGCAATTACATGTAGTACAAGATGAATGGTACATTCAAGTCGTGTGTGCATGTGAGCTATGCTGTAATGTGTTACTCTGTTGCTGCCATCAGGCGAGAACTGTTTGGTATTACTGCACTGATAAATTCTACCGCTGCCAACTGACCTTGAGGGCAGTGGTTTTCACTATAATACTGATGGAGTGCATCACCTTGGTGAATGAAATGCTGCTGATGATATCTGGTGATATTCAACCCAACCCAGGGCCTGGTGAGTGCTTGTATCATGCATAGCTACTACTAAGAATATGTATCCGCATGCTTTACGTGCGCCACATGCGTACATGTGACATTGACCATGTGCTTTCGAGATCATTTCTACGATCTATCTATAGTGTGAGTTTGAGGGTATGGAGCTGAGATAAAGAGGTTGATTACGCTCCCCACATGTAGCTGCTCTAGTTCTACAAGCTCCGCTCGCTTGTACCATAGCCTCTGGCTACGCGAGACAATTGTGGAGTTGCGGTATAAACAGATGTCGACTACGCTCATTGTTTGACTCCGTGCTCGTAGCGGAGTCTCAAGGTTGTAAATCTCGCACTGTCGAGTCCTCGTGGCAAATCAAGCCAAATTGGCTGGCAGGAAACCCACAACATTCCTAAACGTTATCAACATCCCTGAGCGTGACATTTACCGGTACATACATACGTACGTACATAATATGAGAGGAAGCAATGGGTGAGTGTTAACTTGGGCTAATTGCCGAGCGCATTAGCGTGAGGCTCTGAATGGGGGATCTATTTGTCGCAATATACGTATGCACTTGTAGTGCTTCTCATCAGACCAGGAAGTGCCCTTAAAAGGCTTCAGAGAGCTTAGGGGCAAGTTGGGCAGTTTCGGCGTGCACCCCCCCCCCCCCCCCCCCCCCCCCCCCCTAAATGTAACCATGGGGGGATCCCCGAAGGGAGGGGGGGGGGGCACGCCCCTCCCTCCAAGGTCAGCAAGGGGGGAGGGGGTGCAGCCCCTAGCAGGTTGATGGTGTACGATGTGCCAGCAGTCCGATCCGGTCCAAGTTTAGGGAGATCCTGGGCAAAATCAGGCTGACATCCACCTTTGACCTCCAATTGCTGGGCTTGTGGTTGGTCATGATTATCATTAATGGTATTGCCAGAGGGGGCTCTCCATGTGTGCTAACCCCACCAAGTCTAGCCACTGAGGAGCATATGAAGTGTGAGAGGAGCACCTACGAAGGTAGTCTGCGCTGAATGCATGAAAATGTGCTCTCTTCGGGGAAAGAATTCCACAGTTAAAGGGTTAAGATGCATAATATTATGCATCACAAATGTGGGTCAATTTACAAATCCTACAATGGACCGGTATACAGAGGATGACATACTGAACCAGTATAGCACAATATTTGGTCCTCATGGTAACAATGTTTAGCTTGCATTTTTGGCTTCAATGCTATCGACGTCACTGAAGCTAGCTCCTTATGAAGAGGTGTAAAAATTGCTGCAGCAAGTTGTTCCTTCCCTCGATACAGCATTGATGACTGCTTTGACATGATGAGCATCAAGATTATTACGAGGGGCAACCACACCTGGTAGCCGGAGTGTTGTCTTTAAGCCCCATTGACGCCTATAGACGTCATTTTGACCCTATGCACTTGTAGGGCTTGTCATCAGCTAGTCCGAAAAGTGTCTTCAAAGGCCTGAGAGGGCTCAGAGACAACTGTGTGGGAAAAACTCCGAAATTTGCCCAGTTTTCAGGGGTGAAGGAGGCAGCACCCTCTCAAGCTTTTGTTTAAATTTTAATGAGATTCATAGACCCCAACCGAGGGCCTCAGATGTGTCCTCAAGAAAACATGCAGATTGATGGTGTAAGATGTGCCATCAGTCAGATCTGGCCCAAGTTGAGTGAGATCCTGGGCGAGAATCCAGCTGACATCCACCTTTGACCTCCAATTACTGGGCTTGTGGGGGTCATGAATATCATTAATTGTATTGCCAGAGGGGGCTCTCCATGTGTGTGAGCCCCATCAAGTCTGGCCGCTGAGGAGCGAATGGTGTGAGAGAGGAGCACCTACGAAGGTGGTGTGCGCTGAATGCATGAAAATGTGTTGTCTTGGGGGAAGAATTCCATAGTTAAAGGGTTAAGTGAATCGCATAATTCAAGTGTGAGCATATTGCCCCACCCACGTTGAGTCCGTGTGTTTAGGGCAACTGTTTAACAGTGTATGTGTTTTTGAACCATCCGAACTGACAGCCTCCCACCGCATGTACTGAACTGCTATCAATGTTTGTGGCAAGCCATCTCGATCAGCATTTCATCTCAACCACAGCCACTGCAGGATACTCTGTCAGAGCAGCTGTTGCAAAGGATGACTTCCTTGCTATTGTTAGACCATTCGTATTTGAATCCGCCCAGCACATTCTAATTGAAGACCAGAAAGACCACCACTTTCCAATGCCACTCATAACGTGACATGTACGACGTTACCTGCGAGATGCACCGGCTACCAGTAGTGTGGTTTGTAAAATATAAAAAATGTCCAAACACTTACATAAGTTAATACCCGCATAAATGAATAGCATTGTACGACTAAGTGAAGACCATAGACACGCGGGACTGAAGTCCGCCTTGATAGAAAGGTGTACCTAATTAGTTCTAACAAGCGTGAAATTTTGTTAACATTGTGCTCCACTGCCAAGACTGGTTTCTTATACAAATGTGGAGTATCTACAGGGAATAATGTATTTGTATGCATTTCCAAGCTATTCTATACCGAATATAACTGCAAAATAGCCCGTAGAGAGAGTAGCACTTGACCATTATGGTAATACAACTACGTACAACTACAACAGACCTCCAGCAGTTTATATCAGGGTGCATGCCAACATTGTAGATCAAGTTTGTATGTGTCACTTAAGAAAACCAAACATTGTACACAAACATTGTTGAGTCTCTTTGACGGTTTGGCCAATATAAACCACGAGCCTTTACAGGGTCCTTTGGGTGGACCAGCTGTTTCTCAAAGGATGTGTTAGGCAAAATAATGGATCTCAACAACATGAAGTTGAGCTCTGGATGGGGCCTGATAAACATATGATAGGTTGTATGTGGACATGCATGACATCTGGTAGAGTTGAGTCTTTATGTTTACAATCTTATTAACAGAAACACAACTTAGACTCGATGATCTTGGGAGCTTAAAGCGGTTGCTTCAGCCTGTTTCTGCCTATTGGATTCCAATTGCGGATCAGCTGGGAATGACCTCACAAGTGGCTGTTATTCGGTGTACACCTGACAACTCTGGTCCCTCAGCCTTCATGAGGGACTTGCTTAACAGGTGGCTCAGTAGGGAACACCCTTCGCCTACGCTCAAAACCCTCTGTCAAGCTCTGAGAAGTGACGATGAAATTATTGGAGGATCTGTTGTGGCCAACAAGTTGGAAGAAGAGTTTCCAGGGCAAATAGGTTAGTCAGTGAACACTGAGAGTCGTGAAGTTGGCTGTTACTTTCTGTAGGAGACAAATTGAGAATTCACAGAAATGTGGTACCAGCTGGGATTCTGACCCAAGACCTTCAGAATACTAGCCAGATGCTCTTACTACCACTAGACCCAACAGCAGAGGAACAGCAAACAAGCTGCGGACAGCAGCACTGTATGGAGACCTCAGCTCAATTCCAACTGACGGTTGGAACTTGGCTGTGCCACAGTGGCCTCCACACAATGCTGCTGTACACAGCTTGTGTGGGTGGGCCCAGTGGCTTAGCAGTAAGAGCATCTGACTGTAGGTTTAAATCCTAGTGTGAATTTGATTCCCTCTTGGCATTGCTAACTATCTAATGGAGTTTGGTATGTATCAGCAGACCTAATGGTGCATCATTGAGATAAATTTATACACATGCTAGCTTATTAGGTGCTATTTCCTGAAGTTCCTTTAGCACACGTTAAGTAATTGCTATCATAATCTCAGGTCCAACTGTATTACCCCAAGCAGTGGCATTACATTCACCAGCTGAAGAACACAGCAATTCCCCTGTGGACACACAGTCCATTAGTGACGATGAGGAATGGGATCCGCCAACTGAATTTGCTGACATGTTTGTCAAAATAATTGAACTAATCGATGAATCAGCGGATGTGTGCACTTTGAAACGGTTTTTGAAATTCCTTTCTCACCCTCGAACACACCAGCGCTACATTGATATCAAAATCTATGAGCAATGCAACACTCCTGGAGAAATTCTGGAAGCACTCTATCCGCAGTACATCAATTTCACACACACTCACCTCCTGAGAAGGATTGTGAACAGATGTGGAGACGATCAATCAAAATCTCTTGTAAAACACTATGAAGATAACTTTCCTCGTAAGAAACCTCTCAAACGAATGCGTGAACCACTTTCAGATGAAGAGATTGAAGCATGCCCTGGAACCAAGAGGATTAATGTTGTGTATGGTGGAGATGCTAATGTTGACAACACCACTTTGCTGGATGTTGAAAGAGTTCAACAAACCATTGAAAGGAACACAGGAATTGACCGTATAGTGATTGTCTATGCCAAGCAGACCCCAGGTAGTGTTATATTCACTTTTCTGATCCCAGAAACTGTGGTCGATATCTTCAATGATCTAGATGAAGATGGACATAGGGACCTAGCTGATCATGGCATCCTCAGAATTGAATTGAACAATCAAGTTATCGACCTACAACCGCCCCAGCCGGTGTCCAACACTGATATATCGACGTACACCACTTCTGGAGTGAAACGAGTCCCCATAACTCAGGATTTTGCTCAGGCAGTCAACTGGAACTCAGAATTCCAGACTCTCACATTACAAGTAGGAACTTCACTTGAGCAGTCTGTGGAAACTAGTAAGTTGAAGGAATTCCTACTGAGTTTCAACCACATCTTATATCCTGAGTCTCATTACGTTGACTCCAGCCTCCTGAAACATGCTAAATCAATCTCTGAAGTGTTCACAGCTTTGAATCCTCAGGTCTTGAACTTTCTGAACTGGGGAATTCTTCAGAAAGTTGTTGGTGCATTTGACAGCAAGCTAATACCTGCAGTCCAGGCATACACAGCTAGGTTATCTCCTTGCACTCGACTGTCCACTCTCCCAGATCCTATTTCCGAAAAACATGTTTTGGAATTGAGTGGAGTTAAGAAGCTGCGAGTAACTGTTGATGGTGGTGGAAATGAATGGACATTGGGTGACATGCAGCAGGTAAGAGAAGCAGTGGAGAAGACTACAGGCATTGACCAGGACTTCATCACCTATGCCTACTGGGAAGGAGGGTTCAACACACATCAGTTTACATTTCTAATTCCAGTGAGTATCAGTGGGATCTTCAATGAGCTCTGTGAGGAAGACCTGACCATCCTAGCTGATGTTGGTGTCCATAGGCTGGAGCTTGACTATGAAATGGTTGCAGATAATATTCAAGAGCTGGTCAATGAACTTCCACAGACTGTCGTACCTGCTAGTGAAGAAGACAGGGCTCGGACCAAGAACTTTGGACTGGAACATTTCATTCCTGAAGAGGATATGGAACAAATTAGTAAAGAGGAGTTCAGTCACTTGAATGACCTCATTAAAGGCACTGTCGTAGGTAAGCTCAGAGAAACATGTTCCGATGAGTTCTTCAAGAAGTTTGCCAAGAAGATGGGAAGCTGGAAAGACTTGGCTCCGTATCTTGGGATCAGTGAATGGGATCTGGAAGATCTGGAGGAAACCTATCCAGGAGATGAATTTGAGCAGAAATACCTGGCCCTTCGGCGCTGGAAGACATTTGACGAGAAAACTGCTACGTATGAGAGGCTTGTTGAATGCTTACTGACACATGGACACGTTGATGATGCCAAAGAACTACTGTTGAGTATTCAGTCTCTATCAGGTAGGTAAAACCATTGTTCATGCATGCATGCTGAAAATTTATCGGAAAATTATTCATTGTATGCAATTTTTAGGGTTGATTATGATGAGATGTTTCATAATTGCAGGTGTAGTGCCGTTGGTACGAAGTTTACTGGTAGAAAGATGTGTACAAAAAACACAAGCGGACAATGGAGGCGATGGTGCTCCTCACTGTAAGGTTAAGGAATTCACACGTAGCCTCGGAGTCGTGCAGGACACAGATAAGCTTCTCCAAAACCTGGACTACACTTGTCATTATGAAATGGCAGACCATTATCCCTCCAACGTCAAGACAGTTACTGTGAAGTCATTTCTGAATAACGTATCAGAAAGGAAGAACAGATGTTTTCTTATCAAAGGTCCCCCAGCCTCTGGCAAGACACACCTGATGAAAAAAGTGAGCACCTACTGGGCCAAGCAGTACGCACTCCGTAACTTTGCTCTGCTGCTGAATATAAACGTCTGGGAATATCGTAATTGTGAAACTTTATATGATTTGATTAGGCAAATGTTTCTACACTTGCCATCAACCGATCAAGTTTGCAAATGGATCCAAGAGAAAGATGGGGACAAAGTGCTCTTTATTCTGAATGGATTTAACCATCAGACTGTCATTAAGAAAGGAGGATTTTTCGATGGGTTGTTGTCAGGCTCCATTCTAAAACGGTCAGTTGTAGTTATTACCACCAGCAGCTCACAGTACACACGACCACTGGATTGCAGTAGAAACTGTACTCATTATGAGATCCTTGGACTTAACAGTTCACAGATTGCAAGGCAGATTACACAACACTTAACCTCAGAGGATGCCAGTGAGTTCCTATTCTACCTTGCTGATAATCCGAGGATTGGAACTCTGTCCACTTTCCCCATTTACTTGAGCATGATCTTGGATGTGCTTTTGAGCCATCCAAACGCAAAACTTCCCACCACATGGACTGAATTGGTATCCCTAGTTGTGGCCAACCAGCTCAGCATTTCATCTCAGTCACAGCCACTGCAGGATACTCTGTTGGAAACTGTCAGAGCAGCTGTTGCAAAGGATGACTTCCCTGCTATTGTTAGACCATTTGTTGTTGAATCTGCCCAGCACATTCCTTACGATGACCAGAGAGACCACCACTTTCCAATGCCGCTCATGAGGTTCTTTCTTCATTCACTCCTCGCATACACAGCTGGTACAACGATTTATCATGCAAAGCGAAACATCTCTAATTATTTCTATCAGTTTTTGGCTGGACATGGAACCAATGTGCTTTATGATATGGTGAAACAGCATTTAAAAGTACACTATGAAGATAGTATCTTGAGACTCTCAAACTGTCTCTATGAAGCAGGGGAAGCGTCCCCAGAGGAGGCAGAACTGCTCTCCTCCATGACAGCTGCATTCAGTTACACAGCTGTAACAACTGGTGACATTCACAGCATCCTCGACTGTTTGAAGTTCACGCAGGATCCTCACAGGTTGTCTCTCTCTCACTGTGTTCTGGGAACTTCAGCAATGAAGTTGATTTCTAGACACCTGGCAGCCTGTCTTGTGACTGATGGCAACAGACTTACTGAACTGAGGTATGCGTCTAGTGTATACCGTATAGCGGGAAATTTTCGTACGGTGCTAATTTTCGTATATTTCGTATGAAGCCTCGAGATACGAAAATAAAAACTACGAAAATTCTAACCGTCGAAATTTTAACGTCAAATTTTGAACGGACAATCGAACACGTGGAAGCGGCGAGCAAGCGGTGGGGTTTTATAACGGTATTTCTAGCCTTCGAATGGCCTTCCAGACTCCAGTGGACCCGTCTACACCCGTTAGCCTGCTACGATAACGAGACTCAGCGTGGGAAGTGCGACAAATGACAGTAAGTCAGTTCACTGAGCAGCAACGATCTGATCTAGTCTCACAGGGTCTGGCCCCGCGAGACTAGCAACGACGGCGAGTATGCCGCCAACCAGGCGGCTATTCCGAAATTCTTGCCAACAACAGAGGCCCAGATATCAGCATTGTAGACGTACCCTCTCACCATTGTGCATTGCCTCAACCGAAAACAGAAAGACGACACTTATTTGCGTACGCGTAGTGCTAGGGGGCGTGGCAATGCGCAGGCATATACGAAAATTTAAATACGAAAATTTCTGCTGAGGGGCTTATGGCCATTTATACGAAATTTTGCACCTACGAAAATATCCCGCCATACGGTATCTATATCTTAAGTTTAGGCCTATCCTTGTTCCCTAACCACCTCCTATTTTCATCGTATGAGTATACTGTTCTATATTTTTCATAGGTTGACAAACTGTAAGGTGTCTGAAGAAGGAACTTATTTGCTTGGCGTATCTCTCAGAGTTTCTCACTCACTGAAAACTCTCAAGTAAGTGCTACACTGTTCTGTGCATTATTGCCTAATTGATACTAATCTTGGTGCACTGGTTACACATTGTGTGTGATGCACTCACTCCTTTACAGTCTTGATGGTAATAACATGACTGACAAAGGAGCTGGCATGCTGGCAGATGCTCTGAAGGTGAACCAGTCACTGCAGAATTTAAGGTCAGTTGCTGAATCCTCCATTAAAATTCTATATATGTAGTTGCCATTCATTCCATATAATCATGTTACAGTCTTGATAGTAATGGCATAACAGACGGTGGAGCTGGCATGCTGGCAGATGCTCTGAAGGTGAACCAGTCACTGCAGAATTTGAGGTCAGTTGCTAAATCCTCCATTAAAATTTTATATATGTAGTTGCCATTCATCCCATATAATCATGTTACAGTCTTGATAGTAATAGCATAACAGACGGTGGAGCTGGCATGCTGGCAGATGCTCTGAAGGTGAACCAGTCACTGCAGAATTTGAGGTCAGTTGCTAAATCCTCCATTAAAAATCTATAATTATACGTAGTTGCCATTCATTCCGTATAATCATGTTACAGTCTTGATAGTAATGGCATAACAGAGGCGAACCAGTCACTGCAGAATTTGAGGTCAGCTGCTGAATCCTCATTAACTTCATTATCACTTTTGAATCAATTGAAGAACATGGTATACACCAAGTACATAGGTTTTATATTTTAGGGGCGGAGATATAAAGGGGGCTTGAGCCCCCCCCCCCCCCCCCCCCCCCCCCCCCCCTTTCAAAAGCAGGTGGGCTGAGCCCCCCAAAACAACAGACTGGACGGTACTATCCCACGAAATCTAGCACTAACTTATAGCTATGTCACCTCGTTTCTTGGGGGCTGGCGTCTCTAACTTGCAGTGCAAAAGCACGAAGGTGCCACGAGAGCCCATCCTGATAACTGAAAAATTGAAAGCGAAAAAATTTTCCACGCTTCGCGCGAACTAATCAGCACTACACGCCTCTATGCACTGCCTTCAGCAGCGTGCAATTGTGCTATTAGCCCCCCCCCCCCATGTTTTGGTAGCTGTCTCCGCCCCTGTATTTTCATCTCTTTGTAGTCTTGATGGCAATATGGGAATTTGCCCAGACTCCCCGCTGTCATCCCTCACTCCCGTGCATGCTGTAGCTAACGATGTGAGGGATGACAGTGGGGAGTATGAGAGTATAATAAGGTCCAACCTTGCATGCTGTCAGGATGTGAGGGAGTGAAGGATGACAGTGGGGAGTATGAGAGTAAGGTGCTGGACCACAACCTTGCATTCTGTCAGGATGTGAAGGAGTGTGGGATGACACTATGGGAGGGGAGAGTCTGGGCAAATTCCCATATGGCTTTCGTATTGCACAATTCACCATCTGTTTGGGCAGCAGTTAGACAGTAATGGCTTCAGTTCATGAGTATATACCCCCGGTAAGGCAGCAGTGCTATGTTGTTGGCATAATTATAGCGATCGATGGTGATGATAATAGAGGTGGTATGGTGGTAGCCCCGTACCCAGGCCTTCAATCGCGGGGGGAAGGCCTGGTATACACTGTTTGCACATGCGTTTGATATATTACATCAATTTTAATTGTGACGTTTAAAAATGGGTTGGGCTTAACCGGAGACGTTTGCATAAACACACCCGCGTACGCGTGCATGAGAGCGATCAAAGGGCTCACAACAAGCACACCACAGCTCTTTCCACTGTCTACAAGTCCCTTCTTGTAGCTAGTCCATGAGGAAAGGGAGCGCTTGGTAGCACAGGCTCTTGCCATAGCCAGTAGGTAGGTAGCTAGCCACACGAACACGTCGCTGCCTTTGTACACAGCTCTCATGGAGGAGCGCTGCTCTTCTTTCACAGTCATCCGTGTCATTTTCAGCCTTCGCAAAGCGTAGGAAAGAGCCTCAGGGAAACTACTACCACCAGAACTTTTGCATGCCATGATTGCTACTCGTCGTTCGTTGCGGTTCTTCTAGGAATGTAAACGTAGACGTCATTCAACATCATTGTTTCACGGAAGAATACCGAGATATCCTATTTTCCAAGATTTTGGGGGAAATTAAACGCATGCGCAAACAGTGTATACCAGGCCTTCCCCCCGCGATTGAAGGCCTGGGTACGAGGCTAGTATGGTGGATGATGAAGTAAATTACACACAGAGCTGAGTTTGGCTGTGGACATGCATTTGCATGTTCAATTAGACGACATGCTTACATATGACTTAAAGCCAATTCAGCTGTAGATTCCAAGTGTGATGTGCCACTGTGACTATTGCTGCAGGCTGTGTTCTGCCTGATCACAGCCATTATGGTGGTAACCATCTATTGCAGGCTTGCTGATACAAACATGACAGATGTTGGAGCTACTGCACTTGCAACTGCTCTGAAATTGAACACATCTCTTCAGGAACTGGAGTAAGATTATTTACATAAAATTGTTGCAAGACATTGCATGGTATATAATTTCTCTGAGCTTCAATAAGGAGTTGTATTAAATTGTAAGTTAGTTACTATGCGAATAAGAGGGCATCCAATATGAAAAAACTGGGTTTTGCAGTAGTAAAGCTTTAAGAACTCTATATCAGACAACACAGTAGCATTCTCTATTTTAATTAGGATGGCCGGGGAAATTTAGAATTTACCGTATTGATGTACTAGCTGGATAATGGCTACAAAACCCCAAACCAAGCATGTAGATAGAAACTTAGCAGTTTTGGCTAGCTATGATTTTGTGCATTGCTAGCACGATGCCATTTTGAGACAACAAAAGGTCAAAGGTTAAGCTTTGGCAATTGCACATGTACAGTGCACATGTAAACGTATGACTGTTGACTTCTTACCCAATCCTCGTCATCTGGTGGCTCACTACCGCTACGAGGAATGCTACATGAATTATTGCGTGAGAGGCGTGCATGATCGAGAAGCTAATACAGCACAAGCAAAGCAGAGTGCTGTATTATCAAGACCCCCCCCCCCCCCCCCCCCCCCCAACACAATAATTTATGTAGTATGGTTTGTAGCGTGGCTAATAACGTCAAAAGCATCCTGTTTCCTGGCAATATGATGTCAAAAGCACGTAATATGGCTACATTGTCGTAGTTTTAGTGCATAGAATACTTGACGATTTCATGGGTAAGGTATAAAAACAAAATAAGAACCAAACGTTAGAGAATTGATTCTTTGACTTTGACGGTAATTTGCAAACAAATTTTATTTTGCAACGTTTCGATCACCGTCTTGTTTGCGAACTACCGTCAAAGTCCAAGAATCAATTCTATAGAACAATTATTGCGGAGCACAGTAACATGACGCTAAAGGATTGTATACTACCAAGTTGTAATATGACATTCATTCCAAGGGGAACATGTCACTGTAGTTGTTATATTTCAACCAATTTACAGTCTTGGTGGTAGTGGTAATCACATAACTGACAGTGGAGCTGGCATGCTGGCAGATGCTCTGAAGGTGAACCAGTCACTGCAGAATTTGAGGTCAGTTGTACGTAGGGTCCTCTGTCATGTAATTATATGCTGTACAGCAATAGAACCATCAATTAAATTTGAAGCCTGATGTTGTGATTCATAAAATGTTGATAGTTGATTTGGAATCAGTATCACAAGAAAGTGGGTACATATACATGAGTATGGAGACTTGTGCATTGTTTGTGGGGATGAAAACTGAGTGTGCAGTGCTGTGAGTAGCTAGTCTGCATGCATAACAGCATAAACTGTGTTGATCCAACATCCAATGCAGCTTTTGCTGTAAGTCTGTAATTGCTTTTCAGTCTCAGGTGCAGCCTTGTAACTGATGGTGGAACATACAGGATTGCTGAGATGCTGGAAACAAATACATCCCTACAGACTCTGGAGTAAGTCCATTGACACTTAGAAATCAAGCAAGCAA
The DNA here is from genome assembly GCA_963931865.1 of Axinella damicornis. Lineage (NCBI taxonomy): Eukaryota > Metazoa > Porifera > Demospongiae > Axinellida > Axinellidae > Axinella > Axinella damicornis. The sequence goes on from OZ007512.1 coordinate 1,544,617, forward strand.
CTATTTGTTAAAGCATTCCACTCAGGCAACATTGTGCACGCAAGTCCTCCCACTGAATTTTATATAAATCTCTCTTTCTCTTTTCGTAGTCTTAGGCAGAATTGGCGCATTACCAATGGACATATTGCAGTTCCTGTCATGTTGGAAATGAACTGTCTGTTACACTGTGACCAAACTCCAATCAAACTTGAGTAAGATAAGAAATACTCTACCCATCATGGATTACATACTGCTTGCTTCATGCATGGAGAGAAGCATGAAGCATATATTTTACTGCACTGTATACTGTTAGCAGCAGATCACTACAAGAGAATTGTAAACTATACTGCAAGTGACGCAAGGGAGATCATCAGCTTTGCGGATCCTATTGTCATCTTGTTATTGATTAACTGTTCTGATTGGGGTTACCAGGATTGTGGTAGAAAATAAGTAACGTCAGCACGGTCTACCAGACTAATTTCCCCACAGCACTTATACTGGAACCATGCTGCAAAAAATGGTCTGGGAAGGAGACTAGATATCAAATTGTCTTGTTTACTTCCATATCAGATTTGTGTTAGCACTGTTGTGCAACACTCTCTCGTGTTTCAGATTACATGACATCAGCTGTGATGGTAGGTACATAGTGTCTGCAGTTGCCAAGGTGATGTTAGTCAGTGATTCGTTGCAGACTTTGAAGTAAGTTTGAATTTTCACATATTTCTGTTGTCACAATTCATAGGCAATATAGGCAGCATCATGCATGCACAGTAGCACGGAGCAATAATAGATGATTTGACTGGCAGTGTAAGCAATAATCAATACATGATTGGTATTGGATTACAGCACTGCCAGATATCCATATCTTTTTTAATGTGATGCATGATTTAGTATCCTCCCTCATTTGTGATTTTACTCCATCACACCAACAAACAGCTTGAGTTCAAATGGTATGTCTGACGTTGAAGCTTGCAACATTTCTGAGATGCTAACTGTGAACACATCTCTGGAAGTCCTAGTGTAGGTTGCTGTCAGATATTTGTTGAAGTAGTGGTCTTGTGCAGTATATCACTGATAACATCTCATTCCCCCTCAGTCTCAGTAAGAACAATATTGGTGTTGATGGAATAACTGCAATGGCTGAAGCTTTAGAATGTACAGCTTTGACAACCATAGAGTAAGTATGAGATGATTGCATGTGTAGTTCCATACATGACACCAATAGCTATAAGCCTGTTGTTCTTCTGCAGGCTGTGTGGCAATCCTATATCGGATGAAGGAACTGTGGTGATAGCCAAACACATGCAAAGAAATTGGGAAGTGGAAACCCTGCTGTGAGTTCCATTCATTCAGGCTGTCTTGCACAAACTGAATTAATCTGTGTTTCACTATGTAGTGAACCCCACATTTACGTACTTGTACCATATACCCACCCACCAAGCCAGCTGTGCAGGAGCAATACCTTAGGCCTCTTATTATGCGTTGCTCAAAAAATAATTATTTTTGAAATGTAATGCAACAATAGAAATTCTGTCAGCCAAACAGCAATGAACTTTGATCCATGATTAGAAAGCACCACGCTAGGTACTCAGGTCAGACGAGTATAGACAAGGCTATTGCACAGCGGTTGTGTTTGTTCCGGGTTGTCGGACTGTCGCTGCCTTTTCTCTTACACGGGGCGTCCATATCCTTGGGCACAGAATACAAAAGTGAGATGCTTTCTTGTACCTTCACTGATGTCCCAGCCATATCGCAACTGTGCCTTTATACATCAACGTTCACAGGCAGTGATGTGATGCAGCCTCTACTCCGGTCAATTAACTGTACTGTGTGTTCTTTCGGGCTGGCTGCCACGTTGCTGTTGTTATGCAATAATAGGAAATTAGTCCCCTGAGTGCGACACATTATTGGAAATTATCGGCTTGAGACTTTGAAAATTAGAGCGCCTACGGTAGTGCCACCCAACTGTGGCCACTGACGCTGTTAGGGTTTCAGGATTCTGATTAGATGCCCAGTGGCGGATCCAGGGGTAGTTTGTTGGGGTTCCGTCAAACCCCCCTTCCTACAGTTGAATTAATAAAGAACTTACCTTACTTTCAACCTATAATTTCAAGCGCTTGCTTGCAGCGGTGACGAGCATTGAGAGCAACATCATGCGCTCAGTTACTAACTAGCTGCTCTTACATTGCAACTCCTGGCTGAAGCCAAACTACTTGGGAACGAGACCACAATCTAGTATATTTACGTGTACGTACGTATTGCGTTGCGCGAGCAAAATTTGAGAAAGAAACAGAAGCACATGGCGGCCCCGGTCCTGCAATCCTTTTACATCTGGAACTTGCAGTGCAAAGCACGAAGGTGCCACGAGAGCCCATCCTGATAACTGAAAAATAAAGGCGAAAGAAATTTCCATGCTTCATGCAGACTGATCCACACTATACACACCTTCGGCAGCAGCCCTGCACTGAGTCATATAAAAGAACCCCCCTTTCTAAAATCCTGGATCCGCCCTGGATGCCTTCAAGAACTTCATGAAGGACACCCTGGTATATCATATCTCTTGAATGCAGCTTAGCTCCTCACATCAACGCTTACACGATACCATGTATACTGCCTATAGTATGTGGAGGATTCACCATCTGTTTGGGCACAGAAATGGCTTCAGTTCATGAGTATAAGGCAGCAGTGCTATGTTGTTGGCATAATTATAGCGCTGGTGATGATAATAGAGGTGGTATGGTGGATGATGAAGTAAACTACACACAGAGCTGAGTTTGGCTGTGAACATGCATTTGCATGTTCATGTAGACGACATGCTTACATTATGACTTAGAGCCAAATTCAGCTGTACATTCCAAGTGTGACGTGCCACTGTGACTATACGTAGCTGCAGGCTGTGTTCTGCCTGATCACAGCCGTTAACAGTAACCATCTATTGTAGGCTTGCTGCTACAAATATGACGGATGTTGGAGCTGGTGCACTTGCAACTGCTCTGAAGTTGAACACGTCTCTTCAGAAACTGAAGTAAGAATATTTACATATTGCAAGACATTTGCATGGTATATAATTTCTCTGAGCTTCAATAAGGAGTTGTATTAAAATGTTAATCATAATATTATAGTGATAACAAGTTTCTATATAAAATGCCTGTACCACGAGAGTGCCATTATGTGTGTAATCTGCACTGCTTTCAGCCAATCAGCTGCTGATTACACTTTTTTGTACTGCTAAGAGTGCGAAAAGTGTAATCACTCGCTGATTGGTTAATGCCGCAGCGGTTTCTACGTGGTTTCTAGGTTCGAACAGAAAAGTAAACAAATGATTATCGAGCGCATATAGCTATAAAGGTAACTAAGCGTCATGGCAGAGGGTAGCTACTGGTCAAGTGAATTTCTGTCCCACTATTGCTGAGTTTATTGATGAGAGCGTGTGCGAAAATACTGAAGATGTCGCTGGGGCCGGAGAACTGTCAGAACTCGTACTCGATGGTCGCGATCGCATACCGCTCGAACCATGGACAATAAACAGCAAGGCGATGCTGCCACACCCACTGCTCCGCCTTCTACGATGTTTACTTGGTCCCAGCAGCGCCCAAGAGTTGCCACGCTGCCTGAAGGATACCGACAAGAGTACCAACAACTGGGCACGTACGGCGGCTTGAGACGGTGACAAAAACAGCATGGCATCACAGTAGCTACCACTGTTTGAGGTTAGTGCTAGTGACAATCAACTGAAGCACAGTACTACACAGCATCAAGGACCTCGTGCCTACTGATGGGGACTGATAGCTGCATCCGTGTCCTTGCATATACTTTCTGTGTACAGTTATTGCTGTATCAAAGAATGTTTGTTGTGCAACTGATTGATAAGTCGGTTTCTATATGATTAATATGTGATAGCATGATTTGGAGTGCAATTTGGGGAATTAATTGCACTCCAAATCATGCTATTACAGATACCAATAAGAGGGCATCTGATATGGAAAAACTGGGTTTTGCAGTAGTAAAGCTTAAGAACTCAATATCGACAACACAGTAGAATTCTGTATTTTGGGATGGCCTAGTAAATTCGAATTTACCATAGTGATGTACTGGCTGGATAATGGCCGAAGAAGCTACAAAACCCCAAACCAAGCATGTAGATAGAAACTTAGCAGTTCACCAAATACTCACAAACCTACCTTACAGTGCATGGGAGTCAAGAAACAAGTCGCTGTAAAGTTTGATTTCGTCATCTTCTTCTTTCTCATAGTCAAGCGTAGCTCACCAACGAAAGCAGCTACTATATGCACCAAACCACATATTGCTTTCACCGTAGTACTCACCATGACCTCTGTTAACGTTGTGTGCAAACTGGCAAGAGCAGCAGTTTTGGCTAGCTACGATTTTGTGTGTTGCTAGCACAATGCCACTTTGAGACAACAACAGGTCAAAGGTTAAGCTCTGGCAATTGCACATGTACAGTCCACATGTAACACATGACTGTTGGCTTCTTACCTAATCCTCGTCATCTGGTGGCTCACTACTGTATACGAGGAAACTGTTCTTGTCGGATCAATTGTGACTGTACCATCATGGAGACATGACTTTCTTTTCTTGGCATAGCTAAGCTACAGTCCAGAGCATAATTTACGCTGACTGGAACTGACTGGAGTTTTCTGTTCACGATATGCAGAAGCTTGTAGCCATTGCAAGCACTGGACTGCCATGACTATCATCGAGCTGTCTCATGAGGGGTGATGCCCCAGCCCCTCCTCCCCTAATATCATAACTACAACAGCAACACCTATACATGAAGGTCATTGGGTCCACAGCTGTCATTGTTGAGGATACAGTGGTGCAAACACCATTGATTATTTGATGACCTATTCATAACACTTCTTAGAAGACGATAAGCAGTTCATTAACCTGATCACATACGTAGGATACACGACTGGTATTGTATTTCACGAATCATGGACAGTCTGCCTCTTGCCATATACTGTTCTATGTGTCCATGCATAATAATGCTATTGCAGTGTATTTCATTCAGTTTTTGTAGTAGTGTGAATATCACGCTTTGAGCAGATGTCCAGTGCATTTCCTGGCCTTGTTGCACTCATGAATTTGTCATTATTTTTCAGTCTCAGGCGCAACTTTATAACTGAAGATGGAGCATACATGTTTGCTGAGATGTTGGAGATGAATACATCCCTACAGATTCTGGAGTAAGTCCATTGATATCTCCGAAATCGAAGCAAGCGGCTGCTTATTAAAGTGACTAAGTATGATGTAATTTCACTCTGTACACATGCATGCAAGCCTCATTGGATTTATCTATCTTTTCTAGTCTTAGGGAGAATCCTCGCATTACTGATGGACATATTGCAGTTCCTGTCATGTTGGAAATGAACTGTCTGTTACACTGTAACCAAACTCCAACCAAACTTGAGTAAGACAAGAAATACTCTACCCATCATGGATTACATTCTGCATGCTTCATGCATGGGGAGAAGGGTAGCTATATTGTACTGCACTGTATACTGTTAGCAGCAGATCACTACAAGAGAGTTGTTAACTATACTGCAAGTGACACAAGGGAGATCATCAGCTTTGCGGATCCTATTTCCTTGTTCTATGTCATCTTGTTATTGTTCTGATTGGGGTTACCAGGATTGTGGTAGAAAATAAATAACGTCAGCATGGTCTACCAGACTAGTTTCCCCACAGCACTATGTATACTGGAACCATGCTGCATAAAATGGTCTGGGAAGGAGACTACATATCAAATTGTCTTGTTTACTTCCATATCAGATTTGTGCTAATTAGCACTGTTGTGCAACACTCTCTCGTGTTTCAGATTACATGACATCAGGTGTGATCGTAGGTACATAGTGTCTGCAGTTGCCAAGGTGATGTTAGTCAGTGATTCGTTGCAGACTTTGAAGTAAGTTTGAATTTTCACATATTTCTGTTGTCACAATTCATAGGCAATATAGGCAGCATCATGCATGCACAGTAGCACGGAGCAATAATAGATGATTTGACTGGCAGTGTAAGCAATAATCAATACATGATTGGTATTGGATTACAGCACTGCCAGATATCCATATCTTTTTTAATGTGATGCATGATTTAGTATCCCCACTCATTTGTGATTTTTCTCCATCACACCAACAAACAGCTTGAGTTCAAATGGTTTGTCCGACGTTGAAGCTTGCAACATTTCTGAGATGCTAGCTGTGAACACATCTCTGGAAGTCCTAGTGTAGGTTGCTGTCAGATATTTTGTGGAAGTAGTGGTCTTGTGCAGTATATCACTGATAACATCTCATTCCCCCTCAGTCTCAGTAACAACAATATTGGTGTTGATGGAATAACTGCAATGGCTGAAGCTTTAGAATGTACAGCTTTGACAACCATAGAGTAAGTATGAGATGATTGCATGTGTAGTTCCATACATGACACCAATAGCTATAAGCCTGTTGTTCTTCTGCAGGCTGTGTGGCAATCCTATATCGGATGAAGGAGCTGTGGTGATAGCCAAACACATGCAAAGAAATTGGGAAGTGGAAACCCTGCTGTGAGTTCCATTCATTCAGGCTGTCTTGCACAAACTGAATTAATCTGTGTTTCACTATGTAGTGAACCCCACATTTACGTACTTGTACCATATACCCACCCACCAAGCCAGCTGTGCAGGAGCAATACCTTAGGCCTCTTATTATGCGTTGCTCAAAAAATAATTATTAATGTAATGCAACATTAGAAATTCTGTCAGCCAAACAGCAATGAACTTTGATGCATGATTAGAAAACACCACGCTAGGTACTCAGGTCAGACGAGTGTAGACAAGGCTATTGCACAGCGGTTGTGTTTGTTCCGGGTTGTCGGACTGTCGCTGCCTTTTCTCCTACACGGGGCGTCCGTATCCTTGGGCACAGAATACTTACGTGAGATGCTTTCTTGTACCTTCACTGATGTCCCAGCCATATCGCAACTGTGCCTTTATACATCAATGTTCATAGGCAGTGATGTGATGCAGCCTCTACTCCGGTCAATTAACTGTACTGTGTGTTCTTTCGGGCTGGCTGCCACGTTGCTGTTATAATCACGTTATGCAATAGTAGGAAATTAGTCCCCGGAGTGCGACACATTATTGGAAATTATCGGCTTGAGACTTTGAATATTGACACAGAATTAGAAAGATGCATAATTAGAGCACCTATGGTGGCACCACTCAACCTTGGCCACTGATGCTTAGGGTTTCAGGATTCTGATCTTCAACCTTGCCAGATTAGATGCCTTCGAGATTTTCATGAAGGACATCCTGGTATATCATTATACCTTGAACGCAGCTTAACTTCCCACATCAAAGCTTACACGATACCATGTATACTGCCTATAGTATGTGGAGGATCACCATCTGTTTGGGCCCAGAAATGGCTTCAGTTCATGAGTATAAGGCAGCAGTGCGATGTTGTTGGCTTAATTATAGCGCTGGTGATGATAATAGAGGTGGTATGGTGGATGATGAAGTAAACTACACACAGAGCTGAGTTTGGCTGTGAACATGCATTTGCATGTTCATGTAGACGACATGCTTACATTATGACTTAAAGCCAAATTCAGCTGTACATTCCAAGTGTGACGTGCCACTGTGACTATACGTAGCTGCAGGCTGTGTTCTGCCTGATCACAGTCGTTAATAGTAGCCATCTATTGTAGGCTTGCTGCTACAAATATGACGGATGTTGGAGCTGGTGCACTTGCAACTGCTCTGAAGTTGAACACGTCTCTTCAGAAACTGAAGTAAGATTATTTACATATTGCAAGACATTTGCATAGTATATAATTTCTCTGAGCTTCAATAAGGAGTTGTATTAAAATAATATTATAGTGATAACAAGTTTCTATATAAAATGCCTGTACCACGAGAGTGCAATTATGTGTGTAATCTGCACTGCTTTCAGCCAATCAGCTGCTGACTACACTTTTTTTGTACTGCTAAGAGTGCGAAAAGTGTAATCACTTGCTGATTGGTTAATGCCGCAGCGGTTTCTACGTGGTTTCTAGGTTCGAACAGAAAACTAAATAAATGATTATCGAGCGCATATAGCTATAAAGGTAACTAAGCGTCATGGCAGAGGGTAGCTACTGGTCAAGTGAATTTTTCTGTCCCACTATTGCTGAGTTTATTGATGAGAGCGTGTGCGAAAATGCTGAAGATGTCGCTGGGGCCGGAGACATGTCAGAACTCGTACTCGATGGTCGCGATCGCATACTGCTTGAACCATGGACAATAAACAGCAAGGCGATGCTGCCACACCCACTGCTCCGCCTTCTACGATGTTTACTTGGTCCCAGCAGCGCCCAAGAGTTGCCACGCTGCCTGAAGGATACCGACAGGAGTACCAACAGCTGGGCACATACGGCGGCTTGAGACGGTGGCAAAAACAGCGTGGCATCACAGTAGGTACCACTGTCTGAGGCTAGTGCTGGTGACAATCAATTGAAGCATGCAATACAGTACTACACAGCGTCAAGGGCCTCGTGCCTACATAATAGAGACTGGTTGCTGCATCCGTGTCCTTGCATATACTTCCTGTGTACAGTTATTGCTGTATCAAAGAATGTTTGCTGTGCAACTGAATGATAAGTCGGTTTCTATATGATTAATATGTGATAGCATGATTTGGAGTGCAATTTGGGGAATTAATTGCACTCGTAAGGTCAGTAATTTCACTCGGCTTCGCCTCATGAAATTACAAACCTTACTCGTGCAATTAATTCCAAAATTGCACTCCAAATCATGCTATTACATATACCAATAAGAGGGCATCCGATATGGAAAAACTGGGTTTTGCAGTAGTAAAGCTTAAGAACTCAATATCGACAACACAGTAGAATTCTGTATTTTGGGATGGCCTAGGAAAGTTCGAATCTACCATAGTGATGTACTAGTGTAGCAAGAAGTGTACAGACAACTATCAGAGCGGAGTCAGCCTTCTTGCTTTGAAACAATGGTTCCTGTCTACATGTCAGACTGCTTCCAGAACTGTTACATGAACTGTGAATACCACTGTTTGATTATTGTATCATGTATTGTATCATCATGTACCATTGGCGCCCAAGTTCCCCACACTAATTATTACCCAATTATCTGAATTGCTATAAAAGCGTTGCCATTATTTCTTACAAATGAGATTCTTTCATGCTGCTCAAGTCAATGTTACATTGGTGGCAGCGGTGAGCGAAATGGCCACCGCTCATTTCAGAGGACCGAAACCATACTCGCCTGATGCGGACTTTTCCCTGTGGGTACGGCGTTTCGAGGCTTATGCAAGAGCAGCGAAAGTCCCTGAGGAGCAGCTGCCTGATGCACTCCTGGCACTATTGGATGATGCTGCATTTCGTGCGTTTGATCTCCTGGGACTCACCTCAGTTGTCAGAGCTGACTACAAGCAGTTGGTAGAAGCCCTCTCTCGCCGATTTGCGCCCACTACAGGAGAGCCCGCCCTACGCTTTCAGTTGGGTCAGCGCCGCCAAGAATCTACAGAGACCTTGGATGAGTTTGCAGATGCTGTGTTGCACCTTGCCAATCGGGCTTATCCTGAACTGGAGGCTAATGTGAGGATGCGCTTGGCACGGGATCGATTTGTTGCAGGCGTGCGGGCGGACTACGTTCAGGAAAATCTCCTGCAAACAGCTCCAGAGTCACTTGACGAAGCACGCAGGGCAGCGACACGCCTGGAAGCGGCAAGGGCCGCCAGGAAACAGATGCAGACGCCGGCTAAGGCTGCAGCAGTACACTCTGTTGAAAGTAGTCTTGAAGACGACCTGAAGACGCATAGTCTGGAAGTAACGGCAGTTACTCGTGGAGACCAGAGTCTGAGGGAAGCTGTCCAGCAGAATACTAGGGCTGTGCAGAAACTGGTAGAGCAGATGGCCACAATGCAGGTTCAACCTCCTATGTCAGCTGGGCGTAGGCCTCCCAGAGGACGCAATTTGACTTGTTGGAAATGTGGAGAGCCTGGTCACGTACGACGGAACTGCCCGTCGGGAAACGAGGATCGGTCAGCGACGAGGGTCAATCGCCGGCCGCTAAACTAAAGACCCAAAATTTCAGCGTTGCACCACAGGGAGCTATATTTGTGTTAGGAGCAGTCAATGATGTGAAGACAACCATGCTGGTTGATACAGGATCTGCAGTCACCATTCTCCATAAGGATCTGTGGGAGCAGTGTTCCGCAAGCATGTCTGGGAAGCTGAAGGCCGTTTCAGCACCTGTTACTGTTGCCAATGGGCAGCCGCTACACATTCTTGGGCTGGGGACAGTTCAGATTCGCATAGCAGATGTGGAATTTGTTCACCAAGCACTCATTGCAGACGATGTGTCACAAAGCTGTCTGTTAGGAGCAGACTTCCTTGTCCCTCATGGAGCTGTGGTAGACTTCATGACCAAACAGCTTAGAGTGGGGGAAACATCAGTGCAGATACAACATTCAGCCCACCAAGAGCTACCAAAGCAAGTATGTCGGGTGTCTGTTGCCTCAACTGCCGTTATTCGAGGAGGGGAAGAGAAGCTGCTGTGGGCGAATGTCCACCACCCTAACAAGATGGATGTCCACTACTCGGGTGTGCTGGAACCAAGGGAAGGCTTTGAAGCACAGCACCAACTGCTGGTGGCTAGAGTTGTGGCACTGCCAGAAAACAGGCTAATGCCGGTGAGGATGGCTAATTTGACGCCAGTTCCAGTCACTCTCCACCAGGGATTGAGGATAGGTGACTTTTGTCCATTAGCAACACCATCGGAAGACTCGACTGGAGAGACCTACTATAAAGAGTTGCCAAGTGTTGAGTCCGTGGAACTCGGTCAAGTGCTGCATGTAGAACGGAAGCTGACTGAGGCAAGTGAGCCCGGGAATGGAGCATGTCTCCTTGGTGTGGATACCAAATGCCTTGATGCATCACAGCTCCAAGAGTTGGACACACTTGTCAACGATTTCCGTGACACCTTCTCTACTGGCAAGCATGACTTAGGAAGGACCGATTTGACATACCACCGGATTGACACTGGTGATGCAAGCCCCATCAAGCAGGCACCTCGCAGACTGCCTATTCATCGTCGGCAAGAAGTTGGTCGCCTGGTCAATGAGATGGAGAAAGAAGGGGTGATCCAGCCTTCACAGTCTCCATGGGCATCCCCGATAGTCCTTGTACAGAAGAAGGATGGGTCAACTCGCTTCTGTGTGGACTACAGGAGACTGAACAAAGTTACAAGGAAGGACTCCTACCCATTACCCAGGGTAGACGACATACTTGACTCGTTGGACGGTGCACAGTGGTTTACCACACTGGACTTGGCCAGTGGATATTGGCAAGTCGAAGTGGATCCCGAACATCGACAAAAAACGGCATTCACCACTGGTCAGGGACTGTACGAGTTCCGAGTAATGCCCTTTGGGCTATGCAATGCTCCAAGCACATTTCAGCGCTTGATGGAGCTTGTGCTGGCTGGGCTAGAATGGGATACCTGCCTGGCTTACCTAGACGACATTGTCGTGTTTGGCCGCACTTTCAGTGAGCATCTCCAGCGGTTGCGAATTGTTCTGAGTCGGTTAAAGAGTGCAAATCTCAAGCTCAGTCCCAAGAAATGCCAGTTCTTCCAACAAAGTGTCTCTTTTCTCGGGCACGTCATTTCCTGCCATGGAGTCAGCACAGACCCTACCAAGGTGGAGAGTATTAGGAAATGGCCAGTGCCTGTTGATGTACAGGAGTTACGCAGCTTCCTGGGATTGGCATCATACTATCGCCGTTTTGTCAAAGGATTTGCAGACATTGCAGCTCCTTTGCACCGGCTGTTGCAGAAATGCACCTTCACATGGTCGGAAGATTGCGACATAGCTTTCAAATCCTTGAAACAAAAGCTGCTGTCAGCCCCAGTCCTTGGCTATCCACGAACAGACAGCACCTTCTATCTGGACACAGATGCTAGCAAGAATGGAATCGGAGCTGTCCTTTCACAAAAGCAAGGAGGAGTTGAGTGCGTCATTGCCTATGGCAGCCGGGCCCTGACCAAGTCCGAAAGGAATTATTGTGTCACTCGGAGAGAACTACTTGCCCTGGTCTACTTCATGCGTCACTTCCGTGCCTACCTGATTGGTCGACCCTTCATGGTTCGCACTGATCATGCAGCCTTGCAGTGGTTACAAGGGTTCAAGGAACCTGAGGGGCAAGTAGCACGGTGGCTTGAGCAGCTTCAGGAGTTCGACTTCCACCTTGAGCATCGACCCGGGAAGTACCATCAGAATGCAGATGCATTGTCAAGATACCCTTGTCACCAGTGTGACCAACAGCACATGGAAAGTCAAGTTGATGACCATACTCCAGCCACAGTATTTGCTGTATCAGATGCTATCACTCCCTGGCTATTACCATGGACTCCGCATGAATTACGAGAAGCACAACTGGCAGACCCTGATCTGAAGAGGGTCATTCAGTGGCTGGAAGCCAGACAGGGACGACCCTCTGCTTCAGAAATTCAAGGCATTGGAACCAGGCTGCAAAGCCTTTGGGCTCAATGGAGCCAGTTGGAACTTTCCCAAGGAATTCTATTCCGTCGCTGGGAAGAAGCCAGTGGAGTTACAAGTCAACAGTTACTCGTTGTACCACAGAGTCTTGTCCCTACAGTGATTCGATCACTGCACAATGACGTGGGAGGTGGGCATCTTGGCCTAACCAAAACTTTGGCCAAGATCAAAGATCGCTTTTATTGGCCAGGTTTAAGAACTGATGTTGAAGATTGGTGCCAACAATGCCATGGTTGTGCTTGCCGGAAGTCCCCGAGCCAAACACCCCGTGCACCTTTAGTCCCAAGTTATGTGGGATATCCAATGGAACGCATTGCTTTGGATTTATTGGGCCCACTACCAACAACTAGACATGGAAACAAACACATCCTGGTCATTTGTGATTATTTCACACGTTGGACAGAAGCCTATGCTCTCCCAAATAAAGAAGCCACCACAGTGGCAAAAGTTCTGGTAAGCGAATGGATCTGTCGCTATGGAGTTCCGGATGCCATCCACTCGGACCAAGGTGCAAATTTTGAGGCTGGTCTCTTTGCCGAAGTAGCTGAATTGCTTGGTATGGAGAAAACAAGGACCACAGCATATCATCCCCAATCAGATGGCCTCGTTGAGAGGATGAATCGCACACTCCTCATGATGTTGAGCATAAGAGCTCAGGAGGGGGAAGACAGATGGGATGAATTCCTATCAGAGCTTATGATGGCATATCGAGCAAGTGTTCATGACACGACACGATTTACTCCATTCCATCTCATGTTTGGAAGAGAAGTCCGTCTACCCATTGACGTGATGTTTGGAAACACTCCCGATCCAGTACAAGAACATACCGAGTATGCCATCGACTTAAGATCTCGTCTTGAGAAAGCCTTTGAATCGGTGAGAGAACACACAAAGGCAGTCCAGAAACGGCAGAAGGATCGGTATGATTGCCGTGTGTCTGGAGGAAGGTATCAAGTGGGAGACCGCGTCTGGCTCCACTCACCTGCCATACCAAGGGGCAGATCTCCAAAGCTGCATCGGCCTTGGACAGGACCATTTGTGGTCATCAAAGTTCTGTCAGATGTCACCTATCGAATTCAATCTGAGAGACCAAAACCAAGATGTCGCAGACGAAGACTTGTTGTACATTTCAATCGCCTCAAACCCTGCCATACACCAGCCCAAGATGGTGTTGATAAGACCAGGCAACAGCTTGAACCAAGTGGAGCTGAGACACAGCCACCCCATGCTGAGACTGACATCGAAGATGATGCAATGACACTCGTTTGGCACTCGAGTGCAAATGACGATGAATCTCAGCCAAGGGAGCCAGCTGAACGTGGTGGAGCAACTTGGAGTGGACGACTAAGGAGAACAACTCACCGTCCAGATTACTCCAACCATGTAACCTGATAACTTTTCCGAGGCACGAGGTCGCGCCTTCCCAGAGGGGGAGCTGTGTAGCAAGAAGTGTACAGACAACTATCAGAGCGGAGTCAGCCTTCTTGCTTTGAAACAATGGTTCCTGTCTACATGTCAGACTGCTTCCAGAACTGTTACATGAACTGTGAATACCACTGTTTGATTATTGTATCATGTATTGTATCATCATGTACCATTGGCGCCCAAGTTCCCCACACTAATTATTACCCAATTATCTGAATTGCTATAAAAGCGTTGCCATTATTTCTTACAAATGAGATTCTTTCATGCTGCTCAAGTCAATGTTACACTAGCTGGATAATGGCCGAAGAAGCTACAAAACCCAAAACCAAGCATGTAGATAGAAACTTAGCAGTTCACCAAATACTCACAACCCTACCTTACATAGCCTCGTTCCCAGGCCGCGTGGGAGGAGAGACTTACAGTGCATGGGAGTCAAGAAACAAGTCGCTGTAAAGTTTGATTTCGTCATCTTCTTCTTTCTCATAGTCAAGCAAAGCTCACCAACGAAAGCAGCTACTATATGCACAAAACCACATATTGCTTTCACCGTAGTACTCACCATGACCTCTGTTAATGTTGTCTACAAACTGGCAAGAGCAGCACTTTTGGCTAGCTACGATTTTGTGCGTTGCTAGCACAATGCCACTTTGAGACAACAACAGGTCAAAGGTTAAGCTCTGGCAATTGCACATGTACAGTCCACATGTAAACACATGACTGTTGACTTCTTACCCAATCCTCGTCATCTGGTGGCTCACTACTGTATACGAGGAAACTGTTCTTGTCCGGATCTATTGTGACTGTATATACCATCATGGAGACATGGCTTTCTTTTCTTGGCATAGCTAAGCTACAGTCCAGAGCATAATTTACGCTGACTGGAACTGACTGGAGTTTTCTGTTCACGATATGCAGAAGCTTGTAGCCATTGCAAGCACTGGACTGCCATGACTATCATCGAGCTGTCTCATGAGGGGTGATGCCCCAGCCCCTCCTCCCCTAATATCATAACCACAACAGCAACACCAACATGAAGGTCATTGGGTCCACAGCTGTCATTGTTGAGGATACAGTGGTGCAAACACCATTGATTATTTGATGACCTATTCATAACACTTCTTAGAAGACGATAAGCAGTTCATTAACCTGATCACATTCGTAAGATACATGACTGGTATTGTATTTCACGAATCATGGACAGTCTGCCTCTTGCCATATACTATCCTATGTGTCCATGCAAAATAATGCTATTGCACTGTACTTCATTCAATTTTTTAGTAGTGTGAATATCACGCTTTGAGCAGATGTCCAGTGCATTTCCTGGCCTTGTTGCACTCATGAATTTGTCATTATTTTTCAGTCTCAGGCGCAACTTTATGACTGAAGATGGAGCATACATGTTTGCTGAGATGTTGGAGATGAATACATCCCTACAGATTCTGGAGTAAGTCCATTGATATCTCAGAAATCGAAGCAAGCGGATGCTTATTAAAGTGACTAAGTATGATGTAAAATCACTCTGTACACATGCATGCAAGCCTCATTGGATTTATCTATCTTTCTTTTCTAGTCTTAGGGAGAATCCTCGCATTACTGATGGACATATTGCAGTTCCTGTCATGTTGGAAATGAACTGTCTGTTACACTGTAACCAAACTCCAACCAAACTTGAGTAAGACAAGAAATACTCTACCCATCATGGATTACATTCTCCATGCTTCATGCATGGAGAGAAGGGTAGCTATATTTTACTGCACTGTATACTGTTAGCAGCAGATCACTACAAGAGAATTGTAAACTATACTGCAAGTGACGCAAGGGAGATCATCAGCTTTGCGGATCCTATTTCCTTGTTCTATGTCATCTTGTTATTGATTAACTGTTCTGATTGG
Organism: Axinella damicornis; assembly: GCA_963931865.1. NCBI lineage: Eukaryota > Metazoa > Porifera > Demospongiae > Axinellida > Axinellidae > Axinella > Axinella damicornis. The sequence goes on from OZ007512.1 coordinate 1,560,485, forward strand.
GGTTACCAGGATTGTGGTAGAAATCAGTAACGTCAGCACGGTCTACCAGACTAGTTTCCCCACAGCACTATGTATACTGGAACCATGCTGCATAAAATGGTCTGGGAAGGAGACTAGATATCAAATTGTCTTGTTTACTTCCATATCAGATTTGTGCTAATAGCACTGTTGTGCAACACTCTCTCGTGTTTCAGATTACATGTCATTGACATCAGGTGTGATGGTAGGTACATAGTGTCTGCAGTTGCCAAGGTGATGCTAGTCAGTGATTCATTGCAGACTTTGAAGTAAGTTTGAATTTTCACATATTTCTGTTATCACAATTCATAGGCAATATAGCAGCATCATGCATGCACAGTAGCACGGAGCAATAATAGATGATTTGACTGGCAGTGTAAGCAATAACCAATACATGATTGGTATTGGATTACAGCACTGCCAGATATCCATATCTTTTTTAATGTGATGCATGCTTTTGTATCCCCCCTCATTTGTGATTTTACTCCATCACACAAACAAACAGCTTGAGTTCAAATGGTATGTCTGACGTTGAAGCTTGCAACATTTCTGAGATGCTAACTGTGAACACATCTCTGGAAGTCCTAGTGTAGGTTGCTGTCAGATATTTTGTAGAAGTAGTGGTCTTGTGCAGTATATCACTGATAACATCTCATTCCACCTCAGTCTCAGTAAGAACAATATTGGTGTTGATGGAATAACTGCAATGGCTGAAGCTTTAGAATGTGCAGCTTTGACAACCATAGAGTAAGTATGAGATGATTGCATGTGTAGTTCCATACATAACACCAATAGCTATAAGCCTGTTGTTCTTCTGCAGGCTGTGTGGCAATCCTATATCGGATGAAGGAGCTGTGGTAATAGCCAAACACATGCAAAGAAATTGGAAAGTGGAAATCCTGCTGTGAGTTCCATTCATTCAGGCTGTCTTTCACAAAGTTAATCTGTGTTTCACTATGTAGTGAACCCCACATTTACGTACCTGTACCATATACCCACCCACTAAGCCAGCTGTGCAGGAGCTATACCTTAGTCTTGCTTATTATGCGTTGCTCAAAAAGAAATGTAATGCAACAATAGAAATTCGGTCAGCCAAACAGCAATGAACTTTGATGCATGATTAGAAAACACTACACTATAGTACTCAGGTCAGACAAGTGTAGACAAGGCTATTGCACAGCGGTTGTGTTTGTTCCGGGTTGTCGGACTGTCGCTGCCTTTTCTCTTACACGGGGCGTCCATATCCTGGGGCACAGAATACTTACGTGAGATGCTTTCTTGTACCTTCACTGATGTCCCTGCCATATCGCAACTGTGCCTTTATACATCAACGTTCACAGGCAGTGATGTGATGCAGCCTCTACTCCGTTCAACTGTACTGTGTGTTCTTTCGGGCTGACTGCCACGTTGCTGTTATAATCACATTACGCAATAATAGGAAATTAGTCCCAGGAGTGCGACACATTATTGGAAATTATTGGCTTGAGAGTTTGAATATTGACACAGAATAATTAGAGCACCTACGGCCAGTGGCACCGCTCAACAATGGCCACTGACGCTGAGGGTTTCAGGATTCTGATCTTCAACCTTGCCAGATTACATGCCTTCAAGTAACCAAATTCAGCTGTACATTCCAAGTGTGACATGCCACTGTGACTATAGCTGCAGGCTGTGTTCTGCCTGATCACAGCCATTGTGGTGATAACCATCTATTGCAGGCTTGCTGATACAAACATGACAGATGTTGGAGCTACTGCACTTGCAACTGCTCTGAAGTGGAACACATCTCTTCAGAAACTGGAGTGAGATTGTTTGCATAGTACAAGGCAGTTACATGGTATATAATTTCTCTGAGCTTCAATAGGGATCGAGTTTGTTGATTATTATGCGAATAAGAGGGCATCCAATATGAAGAAACTGCTCACTGCATGTAAGGTCTGGGTCGAGTTGACCACAGCAAGAATTTCGCGCGCCGTGCGTATCTATGGAAACGATTGCACACGGCACTAAATGTCATCTGATTGCGGTTGGTTTATTACGTTGCAGAATGCCATGAATACTGATTTTGTGTTTTATTGGACTGCATACGGCATCCATCTTCAAGCGATTGCAAAGCGCTAGCGATCTAGCATTAGACGCCGATGTCCGAGGTGCCCTGCCTGCTGTACAGACGAGTTTGTTCGTTGGAAACGGTCAAACGACCCTATGAGAATAGTGGGGCGTGGTCACTTGTCCCGTGACTTTCAGGCCTTTGCGGTTGATATGGCCGCAAATCAGAGAGTGAACAAAAAGTCGAGCGATACGGATTACTTGTGCTTTGGTATTCTTGACCTTACCGGTGGCAATCCAAAGAGTACGAATGGCTGCGTCTTCCTACCGGGTAGATTGTGGAAAAATTGCTCGTAGGAGTTGCTGTGACAGAAACTATGCTCCCACTGGCCATCTCTGGAGTGGCTGTTTGCGTCGTTGAGCAACTTCCCAGCTGAGTTCGAGAAATCTACCCGGTAGGTTTTGAGTTGGTTATGTGTACGTTCGAACGGTACCACTCAGTACGCTCTAGCTAACCGGCACATAATCCGTATATCAGTCTTTCTGTATGTTTATGTTGGCAACGCCGGTCCCACCCACTGACGTCATGTAATAGTTATGACGTAATTGAATATACATGGGTGGAGTTTTGAGGTTTCACTTTCATATTATCATCAACAACATGGAACACAATGATCTATGTCTGTGTAAAACCAAGGTGAAGTTGGCATACTAATATGTACATCCTAGCCCGACCCAGCCCTTGCATGCACTGAGTGGGTGTTGAGGCTGTAAGAAAACAATGAGAACAGTAGTAAAGCTAATACTGTAACCTGATTGGATATATTTCTGTGTCACGGTTGAAGTGGCGGCTGAATCAAACATTTTTGCCGTACTCCATTCATTCCTGCCTTTGCTAAGCTTGGTGAATTTTGTCATTGCTTTCCAGTCTCAGGCAAAACCTTGTAACTGAAGAAGGAGCTTACAGGATGGCCGAGATGTTGGAAACAAATACATTCCTGCAGACTCTGGAGTAAGTCCATTGATACCTCAGAACCCGGAGCAGATTATGTAGTTTTGCTCCATATACATGCATTGAAATTTCTTTGTTTTCTAGTCTTAGGGAGAATCCTGGCATTGCTGATGGACATATTGCAGTTCCTGTCATGTTGCAAATGAACCACCTGTTGGAATATGGCAGAATACCAACAAAACTTAAGTAAGATATAATTATCTCTCTCCATACTCTTATACTAAACTGACTTGTTTGGATCAATATTTTACCTTAGTGCTACTCACGTGACCCTCAACGAATCAGTTTTGTGTGCATTATCTAGATAATGCACACTTTTCAAAGATCAAAGGCTGTCTCGGGTCAGTGAGTTGCACTAACTAGTTTAGATACCACTTTGCCGTGCATTACAGGCTTTAGTGCACTCGGGCAATCTAGTTAACGGTCTCGGGTGGATAATGCACTCGCCTTCGGCTCGTGCATTATCTCGCCCTCGACCGTTAACTAGATTGCCCTCGTGCACTAAAACCCGTAATGCACGGCAAAGTGGTATCTAAATATTACTTAGAGTATAGTTGTACAAATTCCACCAATCAGATTGCTCACTGCAAGTTATCTAAATCCCATAGTGAAACCTTGTACGGGGTTTCACTATTGAGCCCATAGGGTACTGTACCTGTTAGAGTTATTGTTTACTGCCGACTTGAAATCCATGGCAACTAACAGGCTACTGTATTATACAGCTGCTTTAGAATTACAGGCAGTGCATGTCTGTATACTCAGTCTCTGTGTACGTTTTGTTGGAAGTGCAACGGCTAGCTACATCAAGCGCTCGAAGGAGGAGCTATATATAAGCAGGTGGTCACGGGTGGGGTGGAGCCAAGTTGAGGGGCGGAGCCATGTGACTGCTCAATTGTGCGCGCAAGTCACTCGAGCGCCTCGTGTGTCAGCCGCCTTGTCGTACTCGTAAGTCAGTCTGTTATTCGTCAAAAAGGACCTCCGACTCGTAGGTTATTAATTTTGTTGACAACTGAAGCGCTAGCGTAGTTACCGTTGCTATACTCTGAATCGATTAGACACTGAGACCAATGGGATCTACGCGATTTAGAAACCCTCAGGCCCTTAGTAGCACCCTCGCTGCACTCGGGACACTACAGCCCAGGACCCTCGGGTCTCTAAATCGCGTAGATCCCTTGGTCTCAGTGTCTAACCTATATCTACAATGTGGGGATATAGGCACATACGCTTAATAGCATGTGACTGCGGTATCAGATTTTGTGTTTATACTGGTGTACAACGCACTCTTGTATTTCAGGTTGCAGAGTACCAGCTGTGATTGTAGGTACATATTATCTGCAGTTGCCAAGGTGATGCAAGCCAGTGATTCGTTGCAGACATTGAAGTAAGTCTGAATGTTTAAAGCATTCTGCCTTTTTGTTTTCACAATTTATAGGCAGCATCGATGCATGCATAGTAGCATAGAGCAATATAGTAGATCATAATTAACTGGCAGTGTAAATAATAATAATGGTATCGGTTCGCAGCACTACCAGTTGTCCTTATTTACTACAAATGTGACCAGATTTGCGAAAAGGGACCATATCCCGCAAAGAGTACACTTTTTGTTAGCATCTTTTTTTATAAACATGGGTGTGCACTTCACTAAAACGAGATTATCACTTTTGTGGACTTACCAACCATTGCTCTTTCAGTTCCCAAGGGAAGTAAACACCAAAGAACGATCGCATATCAGTCTCAAGTGCGCGTATACAGAGGGGGACGCTAAACTAAACAGGCCAATAAATGGCACGTCTGTCTCTTCACACACAGCTGTACCCAGGAGTCCGTTGCAGTTCTCCTTGAGCTCATCATCGGTTGAGACAAATTATTTTCTTCACTGTTTTATGTCGAAGACACAACCGATCAATTTACAGCAAAACATGCTTACTTACGTAACACAGATGTGCACGGAGCAACTTAACGCGTTTGGAATCGAATTTCTCGGTTTCAATTATCTGCGATAGCATTGTTTTATGCAACTGTTACTACAAGAAGGTTGCTCCAATCGCTTCCAAATTTTCATGGTTGACCCAGTGAAGGTAGGACTCGTCATTGGTATTGCTGACAAAATTTGACAAAATGCAGGATATGGTCCCTTTTCGCAAATCCGGTCACAAATGTGATGCATGCATTTGTATCCACCCACACTGTGATGAGGTATTTTTACTCCCTGACATCAACATGCAGCTTGAGTTCAAATGGTTTATCTGACGTTGAAGCTTACAGCATTTCTGAAATGCTAACCGTGAACAGATCTCTTCAAGTCCTAATGTAGGTTGCTGTTATTTAAGTAGTTACCCTCATTGATGTCTGTATTCTTGTGCAGTATATCACTGATAACATCTCATTCCACTTCAGTCTCAATAACAACAAGATTAGTGTTGATGGAATAACTGCAATGGCCAAAGCTTTACAATTTGCAGCTTTGACAACCATAGAGTAAGCATGATTAATTGCTTGTATAGTTCCATACAAAACACCTAGCTATAGCTATAAGGCTGTTGTTCTTCTGCAGCCTGTGTGGCAATCCTATATCGGATGAAGGAACTGTGGTGATAGCCAAACACATGCAAAGAAATTGGAAACTGGAAATCCTGCTGTGAGTTTCATTCACCATTCAGACTCTCTTGCAAATACAAATCTGAGTTTCACTATGTAGTGAACCCCACATACACCAGTAACACCACACCCACTAAGCCAGCTGCACTTGAGCAATATCACCACTCAACCATGGCCACTGACACTTAGGGCAAACCTGTTGGGGCTTCAGGATTCAGATCTTCAACCTTGCCAGATTAGATGCACCTCATGAAGGACAACCTGCATGCCAGCAGTATGTAGAGCCACATCAAAGCTTGCACGGAAACATGCATACAGTATGTAGAGGATTCACCATCTGTTTGGGCAGCAGTTGACCCAAGTTGGACTTCAGTTCATGAGTATAAGGCCACAACATTGTATTGTTGGTATAATGATAATATTATAGTGATGGTGATGATAGTAGAGATGGTATGGTTGATGATGAAGTGACTAAACTTGACTGTGAACTTTAGATGCATTTGCATGTATGTAGACTACATATACACATGAGTTAGAGTCAAATTCAGCTGTAGATTCGTGTGATGTGCCACTGTGACTATAGCTGCAGGCTGTGTTCTGCCTGATTACAGCTGTGATGATAGTAACCATCTTGTACAGGCTTGCTGATACAAACATGACAGATGTTGGAGCTACTGCACTTGCAACAGCTCTGAAGTGGAACACATCTCTTCTGAAACTTGAGTAAGACAGTTATTTGAAATAAGGAGTTGTACTATTGTATGCTATGTATCCAGTATGAAGAAACTGGATGTTCAGGCTGGAAGTACTGTCTGAACACAATGAGAACAGTAGTAAAGTCAATATTCTATCGGAGTACATAACTAACTGAACACTGAACAGAATACTGTAATCTGATTAGGTATATTTTCATGCCGCAGCTGAAGTGGCGGCTGAAATGCTGTATCCATTCAGTTTATCGCCTGACCAGAATGGGCATTGATGATTGACGGCACTGGATGTTGCTAGTTATTTTTCTCAATCTGGATACGACTGAAGGCGAACCTGCAGTTTTGTTATCCCAGCCAACTGTAGCCTGCTCCTCGGAATAATTTGCAAGGGCTGTCAATCAAGGAAGCTAGTGCTGCTGAGTGTGAGTCACATTATTGTACTCCTTAGGTTGGGCAGTACAGGAGAATACTTGGTCCTAAGCTTGTGTTATAGTGGCCACTATATCACAAGCTTAGGACCAAGTATTCTCCTGTACTGCCCAACCAAAGGAGTACAATAATTAATGCAAAAAACTTGAATAGGACCTCCACACAAGCCATCCATAAGCCTATTGACAAGAGTAGTAGACCCAGCAGTTAGCCAGTAAATTTAATGAGGTAAGGATATTACACAGTGCGATAATGCCAATGAAGTCCTTTCTGATAGTGTTATTCATTCCACAGCTGTCATTGTTGAGGTTAATCACCACTGAGAATTTGATGACCTGTTATCAACCAGAGTCATGTATCATATATGATCGTTCAGTTTGATGAACTGCAAAAAGTTTAGCCTCGTTCCCAGGCCCGCACGCCGCTTTCGGTTGCACGAAAGAACGCAAGCGACGAAAAGCTGGGCGGGGCCTGGGAACGAGGCTACAAAAGTTCTTATCATCTTCTAAGTGGTAATGTTTTGAAATTCATCAATCATGTTGGACAGTCTGGTAGCCTCATTCCCAGGCCTCCACGCCCAGATTTTGTCGCTTCAGTACAAAAAGCAGGGGAAGGCCTGGTAGATCTCGTCACGTGATATGTGCAGCAGCGGTTTTGTTTCAAATCGAGGTATGTTGTATAGGTAGGACCTGCCTCTCCTCTGGAGTTTGTCTGGTCTCTGAAGTGTCTCTGAAACAGGCAATAGCAAGTTGAATACTGTGAATATGTATTAACGGAATCCGTTGCGGCACGTATCACATGATGAGATCTTCCAGGCCTTCCCCCAGCTTTTTGCACTGCAAGCGACAAAAGCTGGGTGTGGAGGCCTGGGAATGAGGCTACAGTCTGCCTCTTGCATGCCATATACTCTCCGAGAAATACATGTATACTTCATTCAGTTTTTGTAACTGTGTGTGTAGTGTGAATATCACCGTAACCCCTACATGTGTTGAGCAGATGTCCAATGCCTTTGCTTAGCTCGGTGAATTTGTCATTGCTTTCCAGTCTCAGGCAAAACTTTATCACTGAAGATGGAGCATACAAGATTGCCAAGACATTGGAAACAAATACATCCCTGCAGACTCGGGAGTAAGTCCATTGATACCTCAGAAATCGAACCAAGCAGCTGCTTATTAATTAACCCTTTAACTACCGAATTTTCCCACCATGACGACACATTTTCATGCATTCAGCGCACACCACCTTCGTAGGTACTCCTCTCCCACAGTATTCGCTCCTCAGTGGGTGGGGCTTGCACACATGGAGAGCCCCCTCTGGCAATACCATTAATGATATTCATGACCCCCCACAAGCCCAGCAATGGGAGGTCAAAGGTGGATGTCAGCCGGATTTTCGCTCAGCCTAAACATGGGCCAGATCTGACTGATGGCACACCTTACACCATCAATTTGTATGTTTTCTTGAGGGGGTCTATGAATCTCATTAAAAGCACAACCCTGGGGTCAATGAATCTCATTAAAACCCACGACATACAAAAGCCCTCTGAAGCCTTTTTGGTCACTTTCTGGACTGACGAGAAGCCATACAAGTGCATAGGGTCTAAATGACGTCTATGACAGGAGTCAATGTAGTCAATGTGTATTGTAGGTACTGCAGTTCAATAAAATCCTTACTAAAGTGACATGATCTGTAGTAGTACTATAAGTCTTGTGGAAAATCCATACCAGTACTGATACACGTCATGCGAGAAATCAGTATGAGAACTGCAAGTCACACACACAGTAGGACAGCCATCTGATAGTTTGTGGCAGAGATTGACATTCCTGAGATGGGATGGTTTTACTGGTCTGGAATCTAGTACTTCCGGGAGTAGAAGTCAAATTTAGGGCTCCTATGAGATGAGTTACATCACAACCATTTTGTTAGCAGAGCTACATTTTAAGTCATGGATGTACCGGTATACAAAGTGGCCAAAGTGACGTTCAAGTTCCACTCAAAGTCTGAAACCAGTGGTGCTACTAGTAGGCATTGGTTTCAGACTTTGAGTGGAACTTGAAAGTCACTTTGGCCACTTTGTATACATCCATGACTTAAAACCATCCCATCTCAGGAATGTCAATCTCTGCCATGTGGTGAAATCTACATTATGCAACCAACATCAGCATTACAATAATATAATGCGTGAAAGTGCTGTCAACATCAATATCTGCTAAGCACATCATGATCATCATTATACACATTTTTCTTATACAGCCTCAGCAACAATCCTCTCTCAGCAGAAGCAAAGGACTTGTTGGCTGGACGTAGTGATATTGACATTGAATTGTAACTCTAGAGTTGCACTGTTATTTCACGAGTGTTGTATCCGTGTATTCCCAACTGAAATTATAATTTGTGTATGTGATAGCTTGACTGCTGTGCAATATACGAAGTAGTGCGCTTTGCACAAGGTGAATTGCACATTAAATCATGGTTAATCACACTGGCATACTTACAGAAACAGATGCACGGCCATAACCAAAGCTTGAGCTAAGCTCCCGGTGCAAAATAATATATATAAGCTCTGTTTTACTCAGCCAGTCCAAGACTTTGTGAAAGAGGAGACCTCAGTGTGTTGGATGGGAGAGAGTCGTTACTACAGCAACAAAGCAGACTAGAGTGCTATCCTAATGCCTGGGCCTTCCCAGTTTTTGATGGCTTGCAGTATGCTTAGCGATCAACAACTGCATGCATGGGTGAGACACGAGGCCTCCAGACCTGTACCACCTTCTATGTTGTAGGGAAGATCATGCAGTTGTTCCATTGCTTTCATGGTTCCATAAGCTGATGAAAGGAACAGAATCAATAGACAGTTCTCTGCAATATCATAAGAGTCCAAGAATCCAAGGATCGGAATTTGCACAGTAGGCATTCTCGAGAATGTCTACTGTGCAAATTCTAATGGGACTGCATTGGGACCAGGGAACATTCACAGCTAGTGCTGACAATAATATTATTCTGATGGTTTCTATCCCATTCCGATCCTTTCCCTATCAGAACTGGTCTTTCAACCGATCCTTGACAGCAAGTCGTATCAATAGGTTTAGTTTTGTCAACACTCACCCACCTGTTCCATAATTATAGTTAATTGGTATACTGACACTATTACATAACCTGAATGGCTACTGTGTGAACACAAGAATTTACTGCACATGCAGTCGCATTCATATCGAGTCTGCGAGCGAGAGTTCTCAGTGGAGTTAGTACATATATGGCAACAGCTGAATCAACACTTGTCCTTCATGCTAGGAGAATTAATGGAGAAAGGGAAATGTAGGGAACTGGAGAAAGAAGAAAGATGTTATCCACTGCTGACACATAACTCACAAAACCTAGAAGGCAGCTAACTAAACAATCAAAGGTTAGTTATTGCTATTGTTATTGAATAGCTACTTCCTATAGTCTGAGGTGAGCATCCTGACTCCTGCTTCTGTGTATGGAGGTAGCAACGGTTGCCAGGGCAACCGTACTGCTGCAGTGCTGAGTCTGAGATGACATCCTGCCTGAAGGTTAATTATTGAATACCTGTGGAGTGTATATAAGTGTTTCCTGCTTATGTCTGGATCAGTAATGGCTGCCAGGGCATGCTGCAGGCTTGCTGCTGGAGTTTAAGAGTCTGAGGTGAGTGTCTTGATTGATAGAACAAGATGTGTACTTGTCCAGCTAGCCCAGGGGATAACTTCAATTGGCTGGCAGAGCCTAATAGATACTGTATACACAAAACCTATACACAGTCAGGACATATTTGGCATATTGAATATACTACTGCAAGTTTATGAATTGCACATGGGGTGTCACTGTGATGTGTTCATCATAACTGCATGGTAGAGAGTGTGTCACTCGCCAGTTTCTCATAGACTTTGACTTTTTGACTTTGACAACAGAGTATAAGGCCAGGCAAATTGGATTCACACATTCTCTTATTCTGGACTCCGTAACGACTCTGGTGCTGCCAAGTGAGATGTGTGTGGGAAAGTCAGGTGGGGCGAATATGCTCCCAATGACTGTTTCAAGCAGAGCCGCAATGTCAGTGATAACCCAGCTTTTACCTGGATTCGGGTTGTTCCTGAGGAGAAGCACTTGACCTTTGTCATGCAGAGTTTGGAACAGAGGCAGTAGTTCAGTTGGATTGCTGGGAAGCAAGTGTGAGTTACCTTCAAGACCTTCAGAAATGCTCTCAAGGGTGCATCCTTGTATACCAACGTTAGTGTAGAATTTCCGGACATATCTATGCAGAACATAGCACCGTTGGTCAATCCTTCCTGCATGTTCCCGGATGGAGTTACAGCTCTCCTCCAAGTGATAGCGGAGGAGATCTAGGCCATGAGACACAGGTCTGGTGAAGTCCAAATGCACAATACCCTCGGGCTTATAAAACATATTGCTGGCATGTGTAGAGAAAAATGCTTCATCAACTAGTGAGTGTAATTATTGATCAACATCTCCCTTTGCAACCTTGTCCTCATGACTTCCAACAAATATAATGTGAGGTTTCATCTCACTGCGAGCACAGCATTCCAGAATAAAAGATACCCAGTACTGCAGACTTTGGCAAATGTCACTTTCACATTGTGCGATGTTTGCCACAACTATGAAGATTCCTGCCATCTGGGAGGAAGAGTTTTGCAAGAAAGCAGCATGGCTGGTGAGGAATTCTCGCTGGCCTGCAAAATCATAGATCACAACATTCCCAAAGTCATTGCTACTGAAACTAAATGAATCAATTCCAGCTGTTTGCTGTCTCACTCCTTAAATTCTCTGCAATCGACCAATCAGGGAATTGATAAAGCTGGAGTTAGTTTTGGAGAGCTTGCACCAAGGAACTTTTTCCTGCCTGAGGATCTCCTAGAACAAATACTTTCACGACTGATTCGAGAGGGTAGTTGCCCTTGCAGAAGTGGTCAAGAAGTTCTCTTATTTCCTCTGAGGTTGCTATCTCCAGTGGAGTCATTCCCTCTGCATTCTTGTACAGTGGATCACATTCCCCTGTTGAGAGCAGGAATTCTGTGATCTCCAGCTGACCAAATTTGCAAGCAATGTACAGTGGTGTGTCACCTGAGAGTGTTGTGTGGACTAGATCACTGAGCTTTTCCTTGTAAAGGTACTGCACAATATTGAGCTGACCACTTGCACAGGCATAGTGGAGTGGAGTTCGTCCATCCTTGTCTTCACACTGTACGTTGCATTTCTGCTCAACTACAAGGTAATTGAAAACATTAAATTTCCGGGATTTCAAATCCAGATGACCTCCACTGTCATGGTCAATTCCCCGTGTGACATAAGGATTTGATACTCCCGGAACAGTTGCAGCATTATTGATGAATTGTGAGATCAGTGTCAATAACGGGTATATGATCACTTGCCAAACATAGAAAAGCATACTGTGCTCTTTGAAATTTGAACCAGTGTTGCCTTCTAAGTTTTGATTGCTGTCTTCCATGAGCAAATTCATTGCATCTATGCATGTAGCATGCACTAGAGAGAGGCCATTTTCATCTGTATCATGTGGGTCATGCACACCCACATTCCTCTATAAGGAACTTGACGATATCAAGGCGTCCGTATAAACAAGGTGTAACCAAGAGTACAGATAAGATTTCAGAACATTGCGGTAAAATGTATTTGATAATATCCACCTTCCCAACAATACATGCTCCTATGAATGCCATGTAATCTTGTGGAGAAGTAACGCCTGTGTGTGGACAGTAGTTGTATATAACCTTGACAGTTTCAAGGTCCCCGAGGATGATTGCCATTTGTAATGGAGTAAAGTTCAAATCAGTCAATTCACACACCTCTTTATAGAAACCCAGCAAGCCCCACTCTCCACAGCTATGCAGAACGGTATCAAGCAAAACTTTCATATACATACCAAGGTTATCACAGGAATTTGAATCGCATTCACATCCAGTGATAAGGTATTTCACAATTTCCAGATGCCCTTCACGACATGCTGCATGTAGGGGGGTGAAACCTCTAATACCAATGTTTGAAAAGATGCCAATGAGGTTCATACCTGTATTTGAAAGGGTGCTAATGAGGTACTTGACAGAAAGTGGGTGTATCAGTATATTAAGGGATCTGGAAATTATTTCTTCAATAGCCTGCTCCGGTATTTTGAACTCCATCCTCTTGCCTGGGTTACATTTACATTCCGCGACAAGATACTTTACAATGTCGAGGTGGCCTCCGAGACAGGCATTAAACAATGGTGTCATACCATTCTGCAAAATACCATGAATTTGAAACTTTCCATTGGTACAACAGTGTGGATTACATTTGCAGTCAGAGATGAGAAATTTGACGATGTCATGATGTCCATTCAAGGCTGCATAATGCAGCGGAGTGCAACCATTACGATCAAAAATTTGTGGATTGCAACCAAGTTCACTGATAAGATATTTCACTACAGCCAGGTGGCCATTTCTAGCAGCTGAATGCAGAGGTGTGTAGCCATTAATGTCGCCAAGTTCTGGATTACATTTGTGTTCTTTGACAAGATACTTTGCAACTTCAAGATGACCATTCCCACAAGCACAGTGGAGTGGTGAGGTGCCATCGTTTGTACAGCACTCTGGGTTACAGTTGCAATCAAATTTTACAATGTCGTGATGTCCTTTGAAGGTTGCATAGTGCAGTGGAGTGACACCATAATTGTTACCAATTTGCAGATCACAGCCAAGCTCAGTGATAAGATACTTCACAACAGCCAGGTGACCATTGATAGCAGCTGAATGCAGAGGTGTGATGCCATTGATATTAGGATGTTCTGGATTACACTTGTGCTCTTTGATGAGATACCTTACAACTTCAAGATGACCATTCTCACAAGCACAATGAAGTGGAGTAAACCCTCTGTTTGTACAGCACTGTGGGTTACAGTTGCAATCTGAGATAAGGAATTTTACGATGCCATGATGCCCCTTGAAAATGCTTGAGTAGTTTCCTTCTGTACGCGGTAAAATGTGCAGTCTCACAGAGTTCTGTAGACCTAGTATAAAATGGAAATTTGATCGGTAAGTTTGAAATTCGTTGTCCCATTCTGACATTATGCACATTTAAGACTGATTTGAGTGCTGATCATATAATACAGCTGCGTATAAATCTCCCTTCCCACCACACACCATGCATGTCTATATTCCTACTGGTACCTTGCTTTAAATTAGTGTCATGGTGACGTTTGGAGGGGGGGGGGGGGGGGGGGGATTATTATATACAAGCAATACAACCACAGGAGCACGTCTTGTGATGAAGGCATGACGTCAAGGGGGATCTAACTTTAACGTCACTATAATGCTAAGCGTACGCATAATAGTTTGGAAATGCCCCCTCCCATGGTGTGCCATTCGAGGCTATTTACCACGTTAGGTGTGTGGGCCTTGCACTATACATGGCTAGCAGGTTTCCACTGGAATTCGCAGTAATGACTTATCAAGGACATGGCCGATTCTGTTTACATAACACCTTGGGATTCTTGTGCAGTGAGGAATTCCATGCAGGTCAACAGGCCAAGCTGTTGCCTGGATAAACAGACTTGAGTTCCTACTTCGTAGGCCAAGCTGTTGCCTGGATAAACAGACTTGAGTTCCTACTTTGTAGGCCAAGCTGTTGCCTGGATAAACAGACTTGAGTTCCTACTTCGTAGGCCAAGCTGTTGCCTGGATAAACAGACTTGAGTTCCTACTTCGTAGGCCAAGCTGTTGCCTGGATAAACAGACTTGAGTTCCTACTTCGTAGGCCAAGCTGTTGCCTGGATAAACAGACTTGAGTTCCTACTTCGTAGGCCAAGCTGTTGCCTGGATAAACAGACTTGAGTTCCTACTTCGTAGGCCAAGCTGTTGCCTGGATAAACAGACTTGAGTTCCTACTTCGTAGGCCAAGCTGTTGCCTGGATAAACAGACTTGAGTTCCTACTTCGTAGGCCAAGCTGTTGCCTGAATAAACAGACTTGAGTTCCTACTTCGTAGGCCAAGCTGTTGCCTGGATAAACAGACTTGAGTTCCTACTTCATAGGCCAAGCTGTTGCCTGGATAAACAGACTTGAGTTCCTACTTCGTGGATATGTAGGGTACGTGGGCAATATACCATGCTACTTTGCCGTCACGGGTATAGCTAGAGCATTGACAATGATACCTATCTAGTAAACCTTTTGACACACAGTACACACAGCATGCAACAAAGTTCAAGAAGAAGCGTTTAACTCTTTAGCAACCAATGACCGTCATGAGCTCCCATAAGAAGATATAATTATAGGGGCTTTAATACTTAATACTAGCTACAAGCTATACTTTAATACAGGCTGCTCCTTATGGTCGGTAAAGGGTTAAGCTACTCATTCCATGTGGCTAGTACATCATGTTGAGGCTTGCTGTTATGTCTGTGGTCCACAACAACGACTAGTCTCGGAACCAGACCATTCGCATGGGGTCTGGTTCCGAGACTAAACAAAGACCGTGTATACCCGTATCTACAACAATGTCATCCATTTGATTCATGGCCTTCCACCTTCAAAGCAACCATATGCCTTCAATATTGGCCAGATCCTCTATTATTCCCATATACAGCATTTGCCTAGGGACTTATTATAGTGCCCCAAAAATGAAAAGACACACGGTTTTACACCTTACTAACTTAATAACAATAGTACTAGTTATGGCTAATGGGTAACTATGCAGCCAGTCCATGCTGCAGTACTGCAGTATTAAACTTGGCTAACCTGAAGTCCTTGAGACTCATCCGGAGATATCACTCGTGGCTAACTCAATTGAAGCAGAGATATAGGACTTAATTGGCCAACTTGAAGCAGAGTTGACTTGTAACAGCAACTACTCTATATAGCTAGCTATGAGTATAGCTAGCTACAGTGGCAGTGCCACCTGAATTATATAGCTAGCTATAGGCTTGAAGCAGAGCTGACTTGTAACGAGAACTAGCTACTCTAGACTACAGTTAAAAGAGCAGCTATACCTACATACAGTGGCAGGGCCACCGTAATTAGCTACCTACGGCTGGTTAGCTCTTTCCACTTCAGAAGTGAACAGGAGCTGACTGCATGGACAGTAGTTACATGCCTATCTACACGAATACTACTACTGCCCACATCCAGATACCACCAGGTCCTGTGAGGAATTCAATCAAAATTGTTTTCTCCTGTTGTGTGCCCTACAGGCTGGAATAATCATGCAGGCATTAACGTGTTACCTCGTACTCACCTTTAGGTGTAATATTTAATCTTAGAGTTAGTTAGCCTGGATGGATAATCCTACCCTGAGTATAAGCACTGCATGTGTTGTGTCAAGCATGTCAAGGGGCACAGTCACTCCAATACACGCTGTGCTTAGAGCTGCATGCAACTGCATGTGGCCACAACTGTCCAACAACTGCCTGCATGTGACCATGCTGCTAAACAGCCAGTGACCCTGTGACCGTTGCTAAGTAGTACAGTAAGCCACACCTACATCTGCCATATACGGGTCATACATAATCCCCTCTAAGTTAGCCTCATTCCTAGGCTCCAACGAGTCCAACCTGTGCACACGGAGACGAAAAATACGAAGCATTATTAGTTTTCGTCTCCGCACAAATACGGTGTTTATTGGAGTGACCACTCCTTGTGCGTACAGCTAGCTTTGTATTGGGTTGTGCTGTTGAGTGTTCAATGATAAGTTTACTAGCTCTTTGTGTAATGCAAACAGAAAACACTTCTGTAATTTCGATCAAGGGGTAAAAAAACTTTGCAAAACACACACGGGACAACACAGAGCACATACACACATGGGACATCACAGCACAACACTAGCCAGGGAGCACATACACACACCGTGACACACGGGACATCACAGCACACCACTGGTTACCACCGCCCCAGGGAGCACATACAAACAACCAAAGAATAAAAATGACGTCACTGGAATCAATGTGTGCGGGATAAATGATGTTTGCAAGAGCATAAAAGGGTTATAACGATAACCCATGCTTGTGTAAAGCACAAACAAGGGTTAATAAATCTGACCACACATAAGACGACATCTTAGAAGAGATACAGTGACTCAGGACAGCCAATGAGGCGGTGTTCTGGAGAGTTCCTTGAGCATGCTCAACAGTTTCCTGTTGTGCGATGTGTAATAGTTTCTGACAAAGAATCTGTCCGACTCAGACATGGGTGAGTAGTGTCTTCCCTTGCTGGGCCCAAGGCAGTGAGGACGGCCACCGTCAGAGAAGCAGAAGAACCCTTTCTTCTTGTTATACCTGGCAACAGCAGCAGCAGACACAGATCACGTGATCCCATTCTTCCAAGAGATTAAGCCTTAGGGTTGCCTGGCCAGACCCAGTTCCTCACTGAGGGAAAGGGTCTGGGACATGGCTATAGAGGAGTTTGTCGCCCTGCAACGTGGAGTGGTAACCAATACTCCCTTCCCCTCCTTCCCCCTCCTCGCCCATTCCCCCCCCCCCCCCCCCCCCCCCCCCCCCCCCCCCCCCCCCCCCCCCTCTCCTTCCCTCTCCTCCCCCCTTCCCCCCTCCCCACTTTCCCCCTTCCCCACTTTCCCCTTCCCCCTCCTCCGCCCTTCACCATCCTCCCCACTTCCCCTTCCTCGCTCCTTCCCCCTCTTCCCCCCTTCCCCCTCCTCCCCTCTCTTCCCCCCTTGGTTATCCCCCCATCTCTTCCGGACTCACTTGAGAAGTTTCCAGTAGTTGACGTCCGGTATTTTGAGGAACTTCTGCACATTGAACATCACCTGGGCGGGATGGTCGACCAGCTCATCCCCATCAACAAACAGCAGCTGCGTGTGAGGCAGAACGGAAGGAAAGGAAGCCAAAATAGTTTCAGGGGGAGAGTCCATTAGAGGTAACCGTGTACCTAGCCTCATTTCCAGGCCATTCCCACCACCAATATCTGCAAATATGGCGAGGGAAGGCCTGGAGATCAGGTAGATAGATGGTAGACACATGGGAAGCAGTGCCCATGGACAATGAAGAATCTCGAAGCCCTTTCTTGTGCTGTCCATCCAAAGGCTGGATGTCAGAGCATTCAGAAGACAGACGATCAATACCGTTCGTTATTCACGATGCCATCAGGTGGACATACGGGGGTGGGGGGGTGGGTGCCCAACGTTATAATACCTGTTTTATGTCAATCCATGCCTGGCAGATCTCCCAAGTTTTTCCTGCCGCATTTGCATACTTCAAGTGATCAAATACAGGCAGTGGAATTGCCTGGGAACGATCAACGAGGCTAGGGCGCACCTGTTTAGGAGGGAAGTATTCAAGCCACTTGCTGATGTGTCGGTGGTATTCGCCGGGCAGGAGACACTGCGACCTCAGGGAGAGCACTCTCCGGCTGGATGAGGAGGCGGCACTGGATCGAATCACCTCGGAGAAGGAGTGCTGCGTGGCAGCAGGGACGCATTGGGCGAGCATGTGCTGGGAGGTGGGGGGAAAGGGTTAAGATGATGTGGGATCTAGACACTCCCCTTTCACACGGCACACACAGCTCACACACACACACACACACACACACACACACACACACACAGCTCACACACACACACACACACACACACACACACACACACACACACACACACACACACACAGCTCACACACACAC
This sequence comes from Axinella damicornis, assembly GCA_963931865.1. Classification (NCBI taxonomy): domain Eukaryota; kingdom Metazoa; phylum Porifera; class Demospongiae; order Axinellida; family Axinellidae; genus Axinella; species Axinella damicornis. The sequence continues at coordinate 1,578,948 of OZ007512.1, forward strand.
ACAGCTCACACACACACACACACACACACACACACACACACACACAGCTCACACACACACACACACACACACACACACAGCTCACACACACACACACACACACACACACAGCTCACACACACACACACACACACACACACACACACACACAGCTCACACACACACACACACACACACACACACACACACACACACACAGCTCACACACACACAGCTCACACACACACACACACACACACACACACACACACAAACACACGCACACAGCTCACACACACACACACACACACACACACACACACAGCTCACAAACACACACGCACACACACACACACGCACACACACACACACACACACACAGCTCACAAACACACACGCACACACAACTTCACGCATACACCAAACACACTCGAAAACACGTGCACAAACACGAATAGCGGGAGTTATTGAGCTAGTTCACAGCATCAACAATTGAATGATAGGCTCCCAAAACACACACACACACATGCAATGAGTACGTGCCTACACACACACCTGGTACCAGGAGTAAGCTCTCTTGATAGGGTCCTGCAGGATGATGATCAGTTTAGCATCTGGTAGTAGAGTGTGGGCCCTGTGAAGAGATGGAGGGAGCGGGGAGGGAGGGAGCGGGGAGGGAGGGAGGGAGGGAGGGAGGGAGGGAGTGAGGAAGGAGGGAAGGAGGGAGCAGGGAGGGAGCGAGGAGGGAGGGAGGGAGGGAGAGAGGGAGGGAGGGGAGGGAGGGAGGGAGGGAGGGAGGGAGGGAGAGAAGGAGGGAGGGAGGAGGGTTGGAGGGAGGGAAGGAGGGAGGGAGGGACAAAGGAGGGAGAGGGTTGATGGAGGGAGTAGAGGGAGGGAGGGAGGGAGGGAGGGAGGGAGGGAGTGTCGTTGGGAGGTGTGCAAGGTATGTGGGTGTGTGAGGTGGGTGTGTGTTGTGTGGGTGTGAAGGTGTGTGAGAGTGTACCTGAGGGGGGCCAGTGGGTGCGTGAGGTAAGTGGCACTCTTCTCAAACAGTTTATGGGACGGTGACTCCGGATATCGGAACTGGTCCATGTACCTGGATTGGGAATGGGAACACTGCCTAGCTCATACACTGGGGACACACACACACACACACACACACACACACACACACACCACACACACCACACACACACACACACACACACACACACACACACACACACACACACACACACACACATACACACAAACACCACACACACACACACACACACACACACACACACACACACACACACACACACACACACACACACACACACAAACACCACGTGCCCACTCACCAGTCAATGCCGTACTGGTAGATGGTATCATGCTGAAGAATTGAACCTCCTCATAGTGGTCCTGGGTATTCCTGTTTGACATCACGCTGTGGTGTAGCTTGAGGAACGAGTACAATGCCGTGGTGCCAGACTTCTGGGGGCCCAGGATCAGGAGGGACGGGAGACGCGAGCAGGTGTGACCAGCCGGCCAGATGTCCATGTGTCGCTTGTCCCTACAGGGAGACTGTGTGTGTGTGTGTGTGTGTGTGTGTGTGTGTGTGTGTGTGGTGTGCTGGTGTGCTTGGAGGTGTTCAACGTTCATCTGGCTATCTAAGTCAATCAGCTTGCATGTCACTGTACAAGGTCAGTCATTAGCACTCAATCAGCTTGCATACCTCAGTAAAATTTGATGAAGATTTTGATGCACTGAGCTCAGTATTCTTGATGCACTCAGCTTGCGTACATTGTAGCTCTGTCAAATATAACAAGCTGAGTGTATCAAGAATACAGAGGTTTACTGAGTTATGCAAGCTGAGTGCATCAAGTTATGCAAGCTGCATCAAGAATACTGAGTGTTACTGAGTTATGCAAGCTGCATCAAGAATACTGAGTTTTACTGAGTTACATGTATGCAAGCTGGGTGCATGTACTCACAGTCCAGACGGGCATCCTGTCCTCAGGAAATATCTCAAAGTATTTCTTGCCAAGGGTCAAAGGTCGGTCAGTTCTCAGATCCATTTGTGTCCACCTCTTCACAAATTAGAAGAGGGCATTAAATAGAAATGGAGCGAGGTGGTCATGGGCATAGTTTGTGACGTGGGTCATGAAAATGGATACCTGCGTAATTTGTGTGTGTGTGTGTGTGTGGGAGATAGGAGGGGAGTGTGTAATGTGTGTGTGTGTATGTGTGTGGGAGACGGAAGGGAGTGTGTAATGTGTGTGTGTGTGTGTGGGAGATAGGAGGGGAGTGTGTAATGTGTGTGTGTGTATGTGTGTGGGAGACGGAAGGGAGTGTGTAATGTGTGTGTGTGTGTGTGTGTGTGTGTTGTGTGTATGCGTGTCAAATGCCTGCGTGTGTACACTATGTAGTCTTCAAACGAGCCTACCGGGTCCTTCATGATAGCAACAAGTAGCGACGCAACCAGTTAGGACAGGCGTTTTGGCGTCCCTTGATCACGTGATCGATGAGGACCATGCTCGAGTCGATCGAGTCAGATCAGCCATGGCATCGAAAGAACATATTGGTGAGTTTCGACATGTAAGCGTCAGCGATCACGGCTGTGTGGTCAGGATCTTTGTGGGTGTACTGGCAACCAACATCGAAGAGAGTGATCGAGCAATGGCGGCTAACGGCATCATTTATATATATATGCGGTACAAATTTTCCTGAGTGAATTTTATCTACGTGGCATAATTTTTCGCCTACCAGGAATGTACTTTATTTACACGGCACAATTTTTCCCTTACCAGGAGTAAAGTTGGGGATACATGGTCACAGTAATGAAATGTGTCCTGTGTGAAGCTCAAGCTAACGAATCTACGGCATGCATGCACACACTTCGTGCCAGGTATTATACTCACAGGGTTGCTAAGCAACACATCAAACAGATCCCCTCCCTCTGCAAAGGAGAGCAGTTCCTCCCTTCCTCCTCGGAAGTGGCTGAACTTGAACGTGTGCGTAAACAGCCGGCACGTCTGCCTGGGAAGCACCTGGGGAATGATACCATGTGACAGTCATGTGACAGACATGCGACAGACAGGCATTCCTTAGCTCAAACATTTGACTTACATGTAACTCAATATATCCACCGTCTGTAGACCACTCAAGCTCAGCTTATACATAAAGACACGTATCCATGCATTTGAATGAGTTATGAAGCTTGGTATCGTGCATAGTGCATAGTCCAAACATTTGGCCTGACTCCTCCTCCCTGTATCCTGAAAGACACTATATCTTGGTATGTGAACGAGATATGAAGCTGGGGATTGTGCCATTGTGATCAGCATGAAAACAGCTTTCAAATAATGTCCTAAAATTGGTTTTTATTGTCGGTCACATTTTTGCCAAAATCGCACTCGACCAAAGGCTATAATCCATGGTTTTTCATGATTTTGGGTCAAAATTCAACCTACAGCAAAACAGACATCATTGGAATGCTCAATTCATGCTGATCACAATGGTGCAAATCCCGGCTTCATATCTCCTTCCTAGCCCAAGATATCGCACCCGTCCAAAGGCTATAATTCAAAACATTTGGCCTAATTCCTACTCCATACAACGCCAGTTTTTGATCGCTTACAGTAATTTTGCATACCGCAAGCAATGAGGTGTAGAAGGCCTGGGAATGAGGCTATGCATGCCCCCAGGACGCACTCCATAACAAGGGGCAGGCAGCAATCGGAACTTTGAAGACAAGACTTGATCTTTGCTGGCTTCACTGTGTATCCTCAGTGTGCTGATGAAGTACTGAGCAGGGATCTGTCGCTCACCAGAAGCACTGTTCTGGCGATTTTGGTTTGTTCCATTTTTGGCAGAAAAGGTACATCAGTCAACCTATAGGACAGTAGCGCTGTTTCTGCCAATTTTCGTTTGATTCCAAAATTGACATTTTACATCAATGTGCCGTAATTGGTTTCCAGGTTTCACGCGTGAACATACCTGCCCTTTCACCACACCTCCTTCCGCCCCTCAACCCCTCCACTATACATACCCTCCATCCTTCCGTCCCTCCACTCCTCCACTATACATACCCTCCCTCCTTCCCGTCCCTCCACCCCTCCACTATACATACCCTCCATCCTTCCATCCCTCCACCCCTCCACTATATATACCCTCCATCCCTCCGTCCCTCCGTCCCTCAGTCCCTCAACCCCTCCTCCCTCCACCCCTCCACTATACTCTCCATCCCTCCACCTCTCAGTCCCTCCACCTCCCCACCCCACCCCTCCATCCCTCTGTCCCTCCACCTCTCCACCCCACCCCTCCATCCCTCCGTCCCTCCACCCCTCCATCCCTCCGTCCCTCCACCCCTCCATCCTCTGTCCCTCCACCCCTGCACCCTACACCACTCCACCCCTCACCATGATGCCTCGATGTATGAAGCCTCGTCTCATGTGATCCGGTCTCAGGTGGGGGTACTCCTCGGTGGTTGCTATGGTAACATTCCAGATGGTGTTCCAGGCGTGGTAGAGGTGTGGCAGGATGGGGTAGATGCCGGAGTGATGGGGGGAGACCGCATAGTGGTTGGTGAAGGCAGGGATGGAGTGAAGCTGGAAAGGGGGGAGGGGAGAAGGGGAGGGGGAGGGGGAGGGGAGAGAGGGAGGACGTGTGAGGGTCAGCAATGTCCTATTAAGTACTATGTACACCGTACATTATCGCTATAGCAACTCCTACACAAATAAACCACACATGCACACGTGCGCACACATACACACACACACACACACACACACACACATACACACACACACACACACACACACACACAGACCTTAGCAAAAGCTACGTTGTCTTTCAAAGAAGCTCTCAGCTTGTCCTCACTGACGTTGTGAGGTTGCAGGTGGTGGTAGCTAGGTGTGGTCAAACCACCAGAACTGGCCAGCGTGGTTCACCAGCTCCTGATCTCCAGCGACTTCATCCGCTGAGATTCATGTGTGGTGTGTGTGGTGTGTGTGTGTGTGTGTGTGTGTGTGTGTGTGTAATGTGTGTGTGTGTGTGTGTGCGTGTGTGTGTGTGTGTGTGTGTGTGTTTCCTGTGACCTGAGATTGTAGCGTAAAGGTTCAAGGGGGGACAAAATCATAGTGCAGCAAAGTGCGGAGAGCATGAGTTGCCCCGAATAATCTTCATGATGCGTTTACAAGCTTGTAATTAAGTCACATGACGTGACTACAAGCTTGTGATTAGGTCACATGACGTGACTACAAGCTTGTGATTAGGTCACAAGACGTGACTACAAGCTACATGTATTAGGTCACATGACGTGACTACAAGCTTGTGATTATGTCACATGACTGGAATGACCTGTTCCTCTGTTGTAGTATCTCCCACAGAAGCCGAGGTTGAAGGCGAATCCAGGGACACGGTCCCTCAGCTGCTGCTGAGCTCCTACCAGAGCCTGAGTGTGTGTGTGTGTGTGTGTGTGTGTGTGTGTGTGTGTGTGTGTGCGTGTGTGTGCGTGTGTGTGTGTGTGTGTGCGAGTGTGTGTGTGTGCATGTGTGTGTGGGTGTACATGTGTGTGTGTGACCTATGTTTAAACGAAATTTAGTTCCCCCTACATCCATCGTTATGTCACGTGTCATGGGATGTTGCCATGGTATGTCACATGTCATGACAGGAGGCTATGAGCACCCGAACAGCATGTACATGTATGAGCGTCCAGATAGCAGTCCACAACACCCTTTGCATGGATTACACCTTCCCGTTCTGAATTGCAAGAATTTGACGGCTTCTCACATGTAGCTAATAGAAGTGACATATGCTTCTTAAAGAATTAGGTGCCAACGTAGCACTTACCATACATGGAATTTCGTTACGGCTGCTAATTGGACAACAAGATGTAGGATGCTTCCTTGTGCAGTACACTCATAACCTCCCTGGTCACAACAACTGTGGCATCCCTACAACGTATGTACACATGTATGTACCACCAGGAGCGCATGAGCCACCAGGAGCGCATGAGCCACTAGGAGCGCATGAGCCACGAGGAGCGCATGAGCCACCAGGAGCGCATGAGCCACCAGGAGCACATGAGCCACCAGGAGCCACCAGGAGCGCATGAGCCACCAAGAGCGCATGAGCCACCAGGAGCACATGAGCCACCAGGAGTGCATGAGCCACCAGGAGCGCATGAGCCACCAGGAGCCACCAGGAGCCACCAAGAGCGCATGAGCCACCAGGAGCGCATGAGCCACCAGGAGCGCATGAGCCACCAGGAGCGCATGAGCCACTAGGAGCGCATGAGCCACCAGGAGCGCATGAGCCACCAGGAGTGCATGAGCCACCAGGAGCGCATGAGCCACCAGGAGCCCATGAGCCACCAGGAGCGCATGAGCCACCAGGAGCCCATGAGCCACCAGGAGCGCATGAGCCACCAGGAGCGCATGAGCCACCAGGAGCGCATGAGCCACCAGGAGCGCATGAGCCACCAGGAGGGAAGGAGCCACCAGGAGCGCATGAGCCACCGAAGGCTGGGAAGGAGCACTGAACTAGTATAGACATGTTGTGATCCCTCCCGCCTTACGGTCATATCTTACATGACCACACAAGCAAGAGAAGTATTGATAGCCAACCTGAACATCGTTGGGGGTCATCTTCCTTCCCTTGGGAGCCACAAAGGCATCGTCGATGTCCACCATCACCCAGCGCTGACGCCCAAACCTCAGCACGGGAGAGGAGGCCAGACTCCTAATCATATCCAGGAGCAGCAGCTTCATCAACCAGAATGTGATGGGCCCTCCGATGAACACCTTCTTGACCCCATCCAACATCCCCCGGACGGAAATTACCACAGGGGAGGTTGAAAAACTGGAATTACCGCGCTTGAAATATTTCATACTGAGAAGGACCACAAAGTTTGATTCAACTTCATCCTTGCTCGTATCTCTCTTCCTTCTGAGCCTTGCTGGGGTCACACGAGCTCTCTCAACCATTTGCAAGAGTCTCCGGGATGTGTGATGTCCACTGTCTTCCATCCCTGTCACGTGACTTGGTCCATTAGTCACATGACCTTGCACATTATCCACATTGGTAGTCACGTGACTTTGCACACTATATATCCACGTGATGTGGCTTTGTCCAGCAGACTTGTGACCAGGGATGTGATCTTGTCCGTTAGTGGTCTGACTGTCACGCTTCTGGCGCACTATTGGTTCGAACACCTGCCAGACGGTGTTTGGAAGAACTTTACTAATTCTTTCACTGGACTTTGCGTAATAGAACTTGTGGGAAGAGTTCAGTTCCAAATACTCTACCGCTTCAGCGTACACAAGACGAGTCCTCAGGCGATTCAAAGCGGTTGGTTTACCGACACCGATGCTTAGCTTGTCTGTAGCAAGCTGTGTGAGAAGAATGAGCGAGACGTTGAACGTTCTGCAGTAGCTGAGGTACGGTGACCTCTCCCTCATAGCCCAGTTGGAGAACAAAGCAGTCATGTCTGTCATGATGATCAGGGAGAACCTCTTGACTTCTCTCCCATTCAATGGCACTGTGAGGGTGGGTTGCCTAGCAACAGAGTGGCGATACAAGGAGAAGTCGATTCGCTGGGACTCTAGGAATGTCCTCACGCTCTCAGTAGTTCGGAGGGAGTTACCCGTGTGCAGCAACAAGACTTTAGGATGAACTTCATCCGGTCGGTTTCTTTTCTGAGGCAGTACTGGTACCTCTGGTCTGTCATTCCGTGTTTCTTCCGCACTACTGGACGTAATCCCCGGATATCCCTCTGTATAAGTCCGTAAAATGAATTCGTACCCTCCATGGATCCAATGGCATTGCTGTAGTATACAAACCCGTACACTGCTTAGTCTCGTTCCCAGACCCAAACCATGGATAATAAAGTACGCGAGGTGGATAGGAAACGGGTGTGGTGCACGGAGTAGTTTACGGAAGTTGCAATTACTGTTCTCGTTACGGGTCGTGTACGTGTATGATTTTGCAGCTGAGTAGTTCTTCGTTCTACCCATTGCGTACCGATTCTGCTGGCCTTCCAATGGTGGTCCTATGGGGCTGGTAAGTCATATCTACAGTCTAACTGTGCTTACATGTACAGAAAACACGGTTTTGTTTTGTGCCATGAAGTAGCCGGCAGCCATTGTGCAACTAAACTTGTGCTGGGTAATCTCCATGGGTGTAAGGTATAGGACCAAAAGACTGCTGGGCTTGTAATCCCCCCTGGTGTGGCCACTGGGTCCACCACTAGAGAAGAGACTATAGCTATCTGGTTCTCAGCTTGAGGATCTCAAAGGTGTGACCAGGAGGAAGCCGGCAGCCATTGTGCAACTAAACTTGTGCTGGGTAATCTCCATGGGTGTAAGCTATAGGACCAAAAGACTGCTGGGCTTGTAATCCCCCCTGGTGTGGCCACTGGGTCCACCACTAGAGAAGAGACTATAGCTATCTGGTTCTCAGCTTGAGGATCTCAAAGGTGTGACCAGGAGGAAGCCGGCAGCCATTGTGCAACTAAACTTGTGCTGGGTAATCTCCATGGGTGTAAGGTATAGGACCAAAAGACTGCTGGGCTTGTAATCCCCCCTGGTTATGGTATGTGATGAGGTAATCAATTTTGTATTTGTACTTAGGATGCCATGGATAAAGAGAATAAACGACGCAGAAAGAGCTACAGGAGGTTCCACGACAGGAGAAAGAATGATATTAGGAAACGTCAGGCAAACGCGTTATCACTTCTCCAGTTTAATGTACCAAAACGTACGCAAATTGTAGCAGCCAAACCCACCACACCCCCACCCCAGCGACAGCCTACACCTACCCCACCCCGGCAAAAAGCTGCACCTACCCCACCCCAGCGACAACCTACACCTACCCCACCCCGGCAAAAAGCTGCACCTACCCCACCCCAGCGACAACCTACACCTACCCCACCCCGGCAAAAAGCTGCACCTACCCCACCCCAGCGACAACCTACACCTACCCAGCTTGACTCCAACATAGTTCAGCCAGACTCCACCCTGCTGCTGCGACACCATCCAAACCTATCCTTCGAACTTATGTGCCAACATCTTCGCTCTACCCCTCTATCTGCTGAATGGATCCCAGTTTATTCAGAGAGTTCAATCCAGCTGTGTATGGTGAAGGTGATGCCGCTATCACAAGCGAAGGTTGGGAGGTCCATCACTGTCAACACAAATATGTCATGGCATGTGCATGTCGCTGGGAAGTTAGTAGCAAAAGATACAAGCAAACTTATCCGAGAATTTCCACATCAGATCACCGACGTGAAATGCTTGCATGCCATTATCCAGTGTGTTGAGAGGGCTCATATTTGCCCAGGAAATCCGCAACTAGAGTTTGTGGAAATCGTGGAAAAGAGAGGTGGGTCATCTGCTGGTAAGAAAGTAGCATTTGTGGATTCTGAAGGTGAGGTCGTTGATGTAGATGGTCGAATGTATGGGCGGACTGTGCGAAGATGTGACTGTGAACTCCTTTGTGAACCCAGCAGTTCAAATCCCAAACGGTGCAAAAATTGCTGCCAATACCGTGTTCAACTGCGGATAGCTAAAAGCCGAGAACAGCTGAAGGACAGCAGTGGACGGACTACTCATGATAGTCACTGCAACTACCGGTACCTCTCAGAGAATGAGAAGGTGGAAAGACTTCAATGTCTTCAGAAGCAGAAAATTGCATTGAAAGATAAAGTGAAGAAGCTACAGAAGAAAGCCAATAGACTCATAGAAAGGGAAGGTGTGAGGTTGACTGAGGCAGATGCAGCAGACATTCAGACAGTCATGGCTGAGACTTCAGATAAAGTTGATGATGACTTTGTCAAAGATTCGTTTCAGCACATTCTATGGGAACAGCAGAGAAAGTACAATGCTTTGAAAAACAAACGGCAAATGAGGTGGCACCCACTCGTTATATGGTTTGCACTGAGTTTGCGATACGCCTCATCAACAGCATATCGTACTGTAACCAGAAGTGGTCTCCTCTCCCTCCCATCTGAACGGACACTTCGTGACTATACTCACTGGTGTTCTGTGCGAAATGGTGTCCACTTCCCATTCATCGATAAAGCTAAGAAGGTCATGGCTCAAGAAGGCTTTGAGAAAGAAGACATGCAGTTTGCATTGATAATGGATGAAATGAAGATTAAACGTGGCCTTGTGTACAGAAAGCACACAGGAGATCTAGTGGGATTTTGTGATCTAAGCACAGTCAATCAAGACCTGGATGAACTAGCAGCTGATGTTGAATCCAACGCTACTCCGAAGTTGGCTGAACAAATGTTGACTTTCATGATTCGCCCTATCTTCAGGCCGTCTCTATCCTTCATGGTTGCATCGTATGCATCACTTTGTTTATCAGGCGAAAAGCTGTACGCCCCTGTATGGGAAGTCATTGAAGCCCTGGAATTCAGCGGACTACCAGTTGTCTCATTGACAAGTGATGGTGCTTCGCCAAATCGTCGCTTCTACAAGCTGTGCAAGATTACAGATAAGACACACAAGACACGCAATCCTTACGCTGACCGTGACCTGTACTTCTTTTGCGACCCTCCTCACCTCCTGAAAACTGCAAGAAATTGTCTCAGCAATTCAGGCGCTCATTCTAATACGTGGAATCTCATGGTTAGTGAGTGTTACTGATTGTTAGCCTAGATTCTGGTGGTGTTTAAATAGAATAAAGGGTGCATGTTGCTAAAAGTTCATACCATACTAGATGTAAATGTAGTGCAGTGTCTGATCACTTTGTTCATACACATCTTTCCCAGAGGAATGGATTTCCCCTCTCCTGGAAACACCTGGAGTATTTGTTCCTATCAGAGACGCAGACACTCACCCCTGGTGTTCGCCTATGTCCCAAGTTAACTAGGGATCATCTTTGGCTTACATCCTATGCCAAAATGAAAGTGAATTTAGCCGCACAGGTATGAAATTTGCAGTGAAGTGTACTACATGTACATGTACTAATCAGGTTTCTGTGATTTATAGATCCTCAGTGATACGGTTGCCAATGCACTGACCTACTTGGACCAGGAGCATACAAGAGAGACAAGGCTATTTATTTCACTGATGGACAGGTTCTTTGACTGCTTGAACGTGAAAAGCAAAATCGAAGGTAAACGCAAAAGGAAGGAGACTCGGATGCCTTACCAGACACCAAGGGACTGGAGATTTAAGGTTTGTTGTACCATAGATAATATAGTACCATGGTTGTGCTTACTGCATTTGACTGTGGACCTAGAGGTCCCTAGCCTCGTTCCCAGGCCTTCTAACCCCAGCGTTTGTCGCTTGCAGTACTAACGCGGGGGAAGGCCTGGTCAAACTCGTCACGTGCAGTGACATACATGGACATTGGACGCCTCCTTACGTCCACCTAACGTCCTCACTGCACGTGACGAGTTTGACCAGGCCTTCCCCCGCGTTAGTACTGCAAGCGACAAACGCTGGGGTTAGAAGGCATGGGAACGAGGCTAAGAGGTCCCAGGTTCTAGCCCTGAGCCGTCGGTCCCAAGGGCTCTGCCTTCCAGGCCCTTGTTAGCCACCATTGTGGTAAAACCCTCAGGGGTAATGAAAACTACATTCAATTGGTGTGACTGATTCAGCGATACATTTGTCCTCCTTTTAGTGGCTGGAGACAACCTTTCTAGGTTACTTCCGTGAGTGGAAGAAGGAGATCCAGTCACTACCACTTGACGCAAATGAGAAGCAGCGAATGCTGATTAGCCGTGAAACAATGGAGGGACTAGAAATCACAGGTACAATAACTTTCAAAGCTTGTTGTATTCCAGTCATTATGTGCTTTCATTGTATCCAGTGACCTCCTTCTGTGAGCTAGCCCCGGTGCTGATCCGTAATTCTGGCCACTATCTACTGAGTGAAGTTTTTAGTCAGGATCCGGTGGAGAGATATTTCAGCAAACAGCGTCATCGGGGTGGAGGAAATGAAAACCCAACGGTTCAACAGTTTGAAACTAATGCAGCTATACTGATGCAAAAACAGCAGACTCGACACGACCTGAAGACCATGAACGTTCTGCCTGACAGGCATGACATGCCAACGAAGCTACCTATAGATGAACCCCTCCCTAAGAGACCAAGGAAGCACTAACATGATTATGATGTATACATGTAGCTGTACATGTTATGTTGTAAAGTGAAGGTTGTCATGATGTTACCCAACAGATTTTACAGTAAACAAAGTTAATACATAATACATGTACATAGCAATGTGATCAAGCTAAAACATAACTTATGTTTCTTTCTCTGTTCCTCTTGTCTTGAGTGCTCTTCTCGTACCTTGCTTTTTAGCAGCTGCTTTCTGAAGGAGGATGTTACAACCTGCTGCGAACGAGAAGCAGCGAACTGTAGCCCACAGTTCAACTACTGCTTTCAAAAGTTCTAAACTGTAGGTTTCATATTTCGCTGGGATGACAGTCGCATTTGCTTCCCACATTTCTAGTACACAGGGGTCATCCAAGACTTCTTCTACAACCGCCGAATGAAGGTTTACAGATGGTTTAATTCTTCGGACATTCAGGACACTTCTGGTGATTTGCTCCACTCTCTCCATCAACGAATAAACCTATGGGAGACAGAATCATATTAACGCTCTCTGGCATGAGATTACAATCATGGTACAATAATAATTACCTCTGGCTTGATCTGGTACAGCCCTCCCCTGTCAATCTGCTCAGTCCATACTCGGGTGTAGTCCTCAGGCGTATCGATGTCATCTGGCTGGTGTTCGGCTCTCATTCTCCTAAGTACATGTACAAACATCTGGTGTTTCTGCTGGATGATTCGATTCGATGATCTTTTCTTGAATTTCTTGATAAGCTTCACAGATATGTAGCCACTCATGTAGTAAACGACATTCTTTTCTCTGAGAGTAAGAGTTGACAGATTGTTTCTACCCACTCTCTGTGATTGCTCTTCGGCCCTCAAACTGATCAACTTCTTCAGCAACCTGTCAACTATAAGCTGCAAGGCAAACACAGAATGCATATGCAGTGCATCAGGGAGTTGAATATTGGACAGAAAAGTGGTCCAATTCACCCTGAGATGTGGTTCAACTCGAAACCGGTGAAAAGCGGACCACATTCGCCCAGCTTTAGATGATGGCAGTCGGCACCGATCACCAGCTTGTAAACAAGCTTCCAGTCGAGAAATTACACCTACAAAAAAATCTCGGGCCTGACAAATATGAACACTCTTCAGTACATGATTGATCAGTTCGATCACTGGAGGTCCATGTTCAGTCACTTTAAGGAGTGTCTCCTCCTTGAGGGCTCCAAGAAGAGCTACGAGGATGGTGATGTACCCTGCAGCTGCCGAGCTGGATGAGATGTGTCTACTTCCAACCACACCTTCAACCTACAGTGATGTATATATGAATGACGCTAAACCATGGGTTGAATGGCTGAATGTCATGCATGAACAACATGGGAAGCCTAGTACATACAAGTAGTCTGGCGCAGCCAGACCCTCGTGTGAGAATCTGTATGGTCGGCAAAAGTTTACTTGTTTATCACGTACCTGGCTCTCAAACGCCAACTCCTCTTCCTCACAAAGGCTGTTATCACTCAAGCTACTAAAACTTGTCTCCAACTCACTTGTCGAGCTCTGCGGAGACATAGGACTCTCGTTAGTTGCCATTTCGATCCCCCGAAGTATACGAACATCGTAAATTACTCCGTTACATCCGTAACGCGGATTGATTGTTATTGGCTTCCGTATTTGACGTGCGTTTCCTATCCACCTCGCGTACTTTATTATCCATGCCCAAACAACCCCAGCGAAGATCGCTTGCAGTATCTCGCGGGGAAGGAGGGTCTGGTCATTATTGGTTAATAAATCGAATTCTACCGTAAATATTTTTCCGCTGATTTAGAAGCGCTCTCAAAATGACTTGGATGTAGATGGCAGTCCAGACTAGTAAACGATTGATGCCGATACGGCGTACGGCAAGTAGCTCATGGACTTGTTACCGTTCAAAGCGGCAAGATAAAATGGTGGCTAGTACTGGCAGCAGGTGCTTGGGGGTAGTCACTGCGCAGAATCCGACGATCACGACAGTCAGGTATGTCATCAGGCAGTACTGTAAGGCCATAGAGTCACCAGGCAGCGACAACGCTCGAGCGCTTGTGAACAAGCCATGACAGATGAACAAACGCTTAACTACATGTACAGTATGGGGCGAAATTTTATACTACGGAAATGACGTCGCGTATAAATGAAACTGTCAACATTCCGTAGATCCGCGTTGCCCGGGCCCGGCCGCGCCCGCGGTCAAATGACCAGACCCTCCTTCCCCGCGAGATACTGCAAGCGATCTTCGCTGGGGTTGTTTGGGTCTGGGAACGAGACTATACACTGCTATCACGAACAGTACCAGAACCACCAGCCGGCGCAGTCCAGAGAGTGACAGCTTTGACCGGCAGTGGTTCTTCAGGAAAACTACGACGATTCGAGAACTAGACCGCATGCTCGAGACTGACTTAAGTTAAAGCTCAGTTTATGTTCGCATCGTGCAAGCATCCTCTGCAGCAGACTATCCTGCGCATGCGCCAGACATTCAATTGGCGAACGCGGGTGCCACGAAAATTAGATCAAAGAATGGCGACCATGACTCAATGAGTTGCTGTCTCTCTCTGAGGTGTCTTGACTGCCTCAGCTCCAGAAATTCCGACTTGATGTTGTCTCTCGTGTCCCTCTCGTTCTCGTCCAAGTGCATTTTCTGAGCTGAGTTTGATGGTGATAACCTGTGACATCTAGAGCCAAAGTCTGACCTCGTTGAGCTCTACTGCTAGACGTTCACACATGGCAGTACAAATGCCCCGCACTGGGAGTGTCTTCTGTCATGATGGGAAGGGTAGCCCCTCTGGTGCTCGTTGCCGACTGTACTGCTCTGGGTGTTTGGACTTACCTTGCAGGGGTTCTGCTAGAGGAGTACACGTGGCAGTGCTCATGGTCGAGTGTCTTCTGTCACGGTGGGAAGGGTAGCCCCTCTGGTGCTCTTTGCCGATGGTCCTCTTCAACGGTACACCGCTCTATCTACTATCAAACTCTTCTCTCTGTTTTGTGTTATCTTTTGGACTCATTAGTGTGCGTACATTGTGTACCTGTATTGTGTGTGTGTACCTTATGTGTAGCGTTCCCCTAATCGGGGTGATTCGATGAACTTGACTTGACTTGACTGTGAACCGCTACCACAAGTACATTTATGATGAAGCCATGCAGGCTAACTGAAGGAAGACACAAGACAACTCTGGAGGCTGGATTGAATGTTACTGCGGCAGTGGCAGTTTTGGTCTACAATTAATAGCTACACAGGCATCTGTGACTTAAAAATCATCATTGTGTCTCTCTGTATATGAAGGACAAACATCAAATTCGAAGATAAATGTATCCATAAACACCAGACAAAGGATAACAAAAAACAAACATAAACACCAGACAAAGGACCCACAAAAAACAAAGGCAGCTCCACCAAACTTAAACTGACAATGTCCATTCAATGACACGTGCAGCCACAATTACAATAGATTTTGTACAAAGTACGTGTTTCACTTCGGCTCAAGCTGCATCTGTTCACACTCTATTGCCATTGGATACTGAATCTATTTAACTGAAGGAAACTGTGCACACGTCATCATTTAACTCAAGCTCTATTGTTGCTTCCTCCTAAAGTTTCCCCACTTTGTGTTGCTTCAGTTTGTGTAGATCTGAACTTGCTCATTCATTTGCAGTTCATGTCCATGTAGCTACATGCTAAAAGCTACTGAAAGTATAGCTATAGCGTATACACAAAGCTGACCATATTTAAAGCAGCTGCTCTTTTTCTGAGACACAAAACTCCACTCCTTCCTCCACGATTATGAGTGGCAGTGTTTATACTTGAAGGTGATAGGTACAATGCTAGAAACGAGTAGTCTACTAAGAGCTATGATAAACAGTACGATTCATTCTTGCAAGGTTGTTTATTACTAGCCATACGTGGATTTCTAGCACTGGTACTTGTATAATCCCACAATTATTGCATGGCAGTGCAATTCCTTGTGTTGATAATTATTAATAATGTCGAGTCAAACCCAGCTAGCTACCACTGATTGGTTTGGTAACTGAACTTATTTTGATAACCAGCTAGCTACCATGCAGCTGCAAGAAGCAGAAATTCTTACTGCATGGAGTCCATAATGAGAACGTGTCGAACTGTAGCATCGTCACGGAGTGTGGACGCAGAAATGAAACCTTTTCTTGTAGGGATGTACAATTAGTATACGAGTATGGGACAGCATGTTTACAATGGCAGCAGTACTACATGTAGTATACGAGTATGGGACAGCATGTTTACAATGGCAGCAGTACTACATGTAGTATATGAGTATGGGACAGCATGTTTACAATGGCAGCAGTACTACATGTAGTATACGAGTATGGGACAGCATGTTTACAATGGCAGCAGTACTACATGTAGTATATGAGTATGGGACAGCATGTTTACAATGGCAGCAGTACTACATATAGTATATGAGTATGGGACAGCATGTTTACAATGGCAGCAGTACTACATGTAGTATACGAGTATGGGACAGCATGTTTACAATGGCAGCAGCTGGTACTACAACGAATTGCAAACCAAAACAGCAATTTGCCAGAAAAAGAACACCGAGATTCTTTGGAAACTACCAAGGTTGCCATGGAAACGAGAAGTCTCGGCTCACTACAACGAATTGCAAACCAAAACAGCAATTTGCCAAAACAAAAACACGAAAGCACATAAACTTGCAATACTGAAATATATTATACTGAATCTGTGAAGAGTATAAGATGTGGGTTTGTTTGTATGTACATCAGTGACAATAATTAAGCACAGTGATGAATGTGAGATGCTGGTAGCTATACAGATCTGTTACATACTGACAACAGGTACAGAGCCAGGGGCCAAAACAAATCTCTATCACACTAACAAACTAAATTTAGGCCACTGTGGGTCCACACAATGTGCCAGGGAAAAACCTCACCAACTTGGCTAAGGAAAAAACCCTCAAATAATCTGGCTCCTAGCTAGACAGGTCCATAACCATAGTCTAACAGAAACACTAAGAAAAGTGAACAACGTAAGTAGCTAGCTACAAAAAAAACAACACATCACACAAAACGGACAAGGAATAGCAAATGTGTGGTTGTGAGAATGTTGTGGATGTGTCTGCTCACAGTGTTTTCTCCATCCCACCGACCCCACGAGAACCACTGCTCATTTCAGCCATCGCCTCCTGTTCTGAACCTTCACGCTTTAATACTCCTGCTGTTTCATATTCGGTGACAATGTCTTTCTTTGCTGATTCTTCGCAAACTTCTGAATCTTCTGTAACAGTTTCAACGTTTGCAACAGAGAACTTCTGTTCCAATTTCAGATCGGTACCTTGAGGTCTAGCGGACCCATTTCCAAGAGATTCACCAAAAGCATTGTTTTTAGCAGGTACGTCACTATCTCTGTGTTTCAAACCTTCAACGTCTCCAGTGGGCACATTAGCAACAACTGTCTGTTCCACTGAGTCTTGATGCAATTCATCAGGTTCAAAACCTCCATCAGGTATTACTCCAGTGACTCCTTGCTCTGAATTGTGCAGACATTTGACAGCTTCAATCTCTCCAGCTAGTGTGGTCAGTTCTGAGTCACGTAACACCTCAGTAAGGGTCTCCCAGGTGACGGGACGCTTGCCCCTGCCTGCAATCCACTGTTGGATGATCTCACAATTGATTTGTTCGACGTCATTCTTGTGTTTGTGAGCGATAGAGTTCACCCTTGCCATAGTATCGTCCTCAAGAAGAAAGAGACCAAACGGGTGATATTTAACACCGATCTCCTGGGGAATGTTGATCCTTCTGTCTTTTGCTCGAAACCGGATACACTCCATCAAGGTCGGTCGGTCTGCTTGATCTAATAGAGAAACATGCAGCAATTACGAAAGGTTGGTGCCTATATATGTGCATACGCTTCCTACACATGCTTACATCCATGAGAACGTCATCAAGGCCAGGGGCGTAGGAAGATGAAAAGTTGAAGGGGGGCCCAGGGCCGTACCTAAAATTTTTTTATCTGGTGGAGGCAAATTGCACAGCGCACCGCCGAAGGCGGTGCGTAGAGCCGCGAAGCGGCGATCAGTCCGCGCGAAGCGCGGAAAATTTATTTTACATGTTCTTTTCAGCGCTCAGGAAGCGCTCTCGTAGCATCTCTACGCATTCTGGACACGTTCCCAGACGCAACGAAGATTGACCAAGTAACCACGATGTGTGCGGCTGTTAGCTTCCTTCTTTTCATCGTCGACGGATAACCGTTAACCACGCGGACAGTCGATTGAACACTGCGTTATCTATTACACTCCTGGTATAGGAAATAAAGTGCCGCGTAATGTAATATAAAGTAAATAATTCGTTCGAGTGATAGGAATGGCGTACGAAGATTCTGACTACACCTTCATGATCGCTATCATGCACTGTCCCAACCGTACAATTTTGGTGCTGAAACTCACCTTGGTGGTGGAGATATGAGCGCTTTTGTCTCGCCGTGGACGCCATTCCTCGAGCGCTCTCTCCGACTTCCGGTTGCAGTACCGTTCTTAGGAAAGGCACACGAAGTTTCTGCCGTTCACTGACGCTTACATGCCAAAACTCACCGTGCTGGCGAAGTTGTGAGCGCTGTATTCTTCTCGATCTCCTTGGGCCGCCATTGCTGACTCAGCTCAATCGATCGACGCGAGCGCTCATGGTCCTCACGTGGCATGTGCGTTAATTGGAATGTGTTGCAAGACCTATGCGCTATCGTCGAGCTGCAAGCGGTTGCAACGCGGCTACCAGGAGTGCGGTTGCCCCTCGATTATACGTATATACAGTTATATATACCTCACAGCCATAGCTGCCTGCCAATAGGTTCGGCTAACACCCCCTCCTCTCTCCCAGTTCACCCTCTAAACTCCACCACTGACTATAATATTCTCACAGTGAACGTAAAAACTTACATTAGGCCACTGCAAATTAGACTTTAGTTTCCCGTCCACCGCCCGCCCCTTTCTGAGGGGACCGCATGATTTTGCCATTATTGACCCTTGAACTCCATTATATTTGCCACGTGGCGGACAAGTTTGCCGCTGAAGTTTGCAAGTCCTTAATTTCTCTCATGCACGTCTTGTTGCTGGTTGGTATGCTTCTAGTCAATGTATGTGTTTATGATACGTGTTGCAGCAAGTCCCTACTTTGTTGGACAATCCTGAGCAGCGATGATGACCGTCTAACCTTGGCCAAATTCTACGAAACGGCGGGTAATTAATCATATTCACAGTAATGGATAATGGAAATGGACCGCCGGCCCGCATGGAATTTCCAGGAAGGGGTGGAAGGGAAACTAAAGTCTAATTTGCAGTGGCCTTAGCGACATGTACACACAACGAATACATAATTAACTGTCAAAGTAATGTTGGAATCACAGTTCCAAAATAGTGCCTTACTAGCTATACTGTGTGGCTATGCCTATGGCGGTGAGATCATCGCGTACGCCTTGCGCCATGTGATCGGCAGAGCTGACTGGATCGCGGAGCGACAGGCCGACGTACGTTTTGTAAGTCAACTTTGCTTGCTGTAAAACAAGGGGGGCCCTGGCCCCTGTGGCCCCCCTGGTTCCTACGCCCCTGTGTACAATGGTTTGCATGATGCAGAAATCAAAGAGCTATATCATGCCTCTTGCATATGCTATTTCAGCAAATACAAATTCAGTACTTTGTAGGTATTGCTGATTCCGTTTGGAGTAACATTTTATTCAAGAGCCATTGCTCTCAGGCTGGATGTTACTGTATTGAAAGTGAGACAGGAATCCAAGGAAAGGATTAAGTACGGTTTATACATGTAATTAGTAGAGGATAGAGCCTTAATGTGTGCTTTAACCACTTAAACACCCTATGGATGCCTGTAAACATCTGCTTTGTCATGGGATGACAAATGTATTGTTGCTTCAACAATGTAGTTTCCACAGTGACCTGTACTATATTCTGAGCTTGCATGTGGCGTTTGTAATTATGATTTTCCCAATCTGAAAATAGGACTGTGATTAAGAAACTTGATTGAACATCAAAACCTTGGTTGAATTTCAGAGCCACTATTTAACTTGACACTACTGTGTTGGACAAATCTGCCATCAAAGGAACTTCTTATGTGATGACTTCTAATTGATAATTAAGCTGTCATCATGCTGCAGACAGTTACCATAGTAGCCTAGTTGTTACAATACCCAAGGCAGCTCCATTCATGCATCATATTATTATTATTCATGCACAGTTCATAATTTCAAGAAGTACATCATTCTGACAATCACATTATTAACCATAAAGTATGCTGTGTGATAATATGTGTAAAGAGGATTTGAATCTTCATGGGTGGAGCGTTTTCTTTGCATGGCATATCTTATGCAAGGTTGTTGATTGGCGAGGGGTACATGGGAATGAAGCTAATTCACTATAGGTATGGCAACTTTCAGCAATAACTTACAAAAATAAGAAGCTAATACTTGCTACGTAGTGGCCTAATGTCCACCTCAACAGCTAGCTACTTCAATCTGTTATAGTTACACAAGTGTGTAGTTCTCAAGTACTACAATTAACACCGAAGGTTCCCGTAGCAGTCATTGGCGGAGTTGCACCGTGTATACGACCAGCACCAGTAGCTTGGAGAGGTATACATCCAGCAATACCATCTGAAAATATACCTTTTACAACCACGTGCCAAGGGTGGAACAGCTTCAGAGGCTTTGATACGCTCCCAGGGGTTAGTATTGCTATCTGCAAGGGCTAGGCTGGTTTGAAACTCATCGTTAACAAGGGTTTTCAATCGGTTTGGATAGTTAGTAATAATAGCATCAACGCCAAGCTGTAGCCATTCCCTCATAGTTGATGTCTTATCAGCCGTCCAGGCATACACTTTGAATGGGGCCAGTTCAGAGGATGAGTCTCGTTTTTTCAAAATTTCTATAAGCCTCGTATTACCCATTGGGAGGCAATTTGTTATCCCATCACCCATCCAGATGTTATCTTGGATGCCCACTTCTTCAAATGCAGCAAGGATTACATCAATACCAACTTCCCGTTCAGAACTGAAATCGTAACCAAATTTTGGTAGCAATTCTGGCCTGTTTTTCTTAATGTATTTTCGGAATCCAGAAAAGAAATGCTTCTGATTCAGTTTCTCAGCTGCAAGTAGGACCTTAATGGATGGCACAAAAGCTCCTGGAGGAAAAAGGGATCCTGCTTTTGTTATCTCTATTGCCACTTGTTCTCCACTATGCTCATGGTCATTCACATTGCCAAGCTTCAGATCAAGCCAGAGCAAGCCTAAGGTGCCATCTTGTAGTGCTTTACGTCTTATGGTATCAAAGTGAGTAGTGATATCATTGCTATATGTACATGTGCGTCCACAATCGCAAGGAATTCCATGATAGAACTTATCTGGATCTCCCTCGTTTGTAAAGCTGAGGTCAACTTCTATTGCATTGGCTTCATTGACCCAATCCTCATTGATCTGTGAATTGCCATTCACCATGTGTGCCGCATTGTAGATTGGTCTCAGCTTGTTGCCTGCACTGATATCTGCATAAGGAGCTGGAGGTAGGAAAATAGCAATGCTGAGATGCAAAAGGTCAGAACTCAACCTTTAACAGTGTAGTGCAGTTAGTTGCTGCATGAAATTCCGCCAGGTTGCATTAATTGAGTCATCCAGCAACAAAACTTTGCTGCCCTGAATGGCATTGAAACACACAACTATGAGTTTTCAGGGCCAACACTCTAGTCTTTCTTGCATAAATAGAACTCCGTTAATAAAATGACCAAAACAGCACAAAAGAAGGATATAATAGAGCTCAATCCTACTAATGCATGCATGTACACATGTAAGATGATTTATGCATCCGTGCATGCAGTTGCACAATGTATGCATGACAAGCTGCAGCTGCATGCATGTGCATGCCTGGTCTTGTAGAATTCATGTATGTGTAATTGGACCTGTGAGAATAGGATAATACATAAAGGATAAAGGATCAGAAATGTGGAACGGGAGAGCAATTTGAAAACCCTACTATGTTGATTGAGATGAGTCTTTTCTGACGGACAGCTGAACATCATATCCGATATTGCCATATGCAAAATATACAACATAATCTGATGTAACTCAACCACTAAACCTTCACCCAAACAGTCGACTAAATCCTTCCTGCATATATAGAACTCCATTAATAAAACGAAGCAAGAATAAACAACCAAAACAGCACAAAAGAAGGATATAATAGAGCTCACTCCGACTAATGCATGCATGTACACATGTATGATGATTTATGCATCCGTGCATGCAGTTGCACAATGTATGCACGACAAACTGCAACTGCATGCATGTGCATGCCTGGTCTTGTAGAATTCATGTGTGTGTAATTGGACCTGTAATTGGACCTGTGAGAATAGGACAATGCATAAAGAATGAAGGATCAGAAATGTGGAACGGGAGAGCAATTTGAAAACCCTGCTGTTAATTGAGATGAGTCTTTTCTGACCAGTTACCAGAGAGCTGAACATCATCGCATATCCGGTACTGCCATATACAATGCAGCATATATATATATATACAACATAATCTGATGTACGTAGCTCAACCACTAAACCTTCACCCAAACAGTCGACTAAATATTTATAATGGTAGCAGATACTAAGCTAGTCTACAGAAAACCAGTTACAGCCCATCGCTGCAGATTTGCAATCAGCAGGGAGGCTGAGAGTCGGACAGAAAAAAGTTCACCAGCCTCAAAATTTCAATTTTCCAAAGTGAGGTTATGGGGGAAAATAAAGTGGTGAATATTTCAGTGTGATTTTAACCAAGCTCAGTTAGCTACAATTTAATTAACAGTATTGGATACTATAGGGTTCACAATTGGGACTACAAAGATACTGCAAGCAATGATTTGTTGCACTCAGCGAAACACTTGGCTCAAGTCCAAATCGTCGCTGTCCATTAAAATGAATTTAGGGATGAGATGGACGGAGGATTGGTAATGGCATTTCGAAGAAAAGACGAGTTGGAAGTTGGAAGAAGATATCTGAAATTAGTACCTGGATGGTAATTCTTGCAGTTACATTATAAGTAATTCACGGAGAACATTTTTAGGCATAGTGAACTGACACGAGACTGGTTCACAAAGTGACTATGATTGCATGTAGTGTGCTGTTTCACGTGTGTCAAAGGCCGTGTGAACCTAGTCAAATAAAGAAGCATCTATTGTGAATCCAGACGTGGTTACATTGACTACAACAGTGCTCCATGAAATCAATTCACCCCTATAGGCACTGGAGTCAGCAGTGGCTATTACTAGTGCTGGATGCACTATGGCCTTGCCAGCTTCTGACATGCACCTCTGTAATGCAACCAACCAGGAGTGCTAGTCCCTTGAAGTAGAACTGTGACAGCATCTCTTTACCATGAGCTATTCCTGCTTACCTCCAAGCTTATATCCATCTGTGTTTACTGGTCCAGCTTCAACACTAGCAGTGTAGATCAATAATAAGAGAACAGCTTTCAATGCAGCAGATTCTCCACCTCCCATCTTGTATGCCATGTGCAAGTCTATGGCACCAATTCTCCTTCTGCATGGGCATAAACAAATATTATGTGTAAGCCTTGCAAATTCAGCCAGGCCACAAGGCCATGTAGCTAGATAACCAGCTGCTTTGCAGCCCCCCTGCAGAGGTGATGCCTACAAACATTTGCTATTTACTTTTATCGTTCCCCCCCTCCCCCGTCTTCCAAAATCTTGAATCAGCCCCTGCAGTTACAGTTTGCTTATGGCACCAGTCGTGTTCTGCACCAGCAATACATGGAAGATCCATTTTGAAACTCCCTTTTAAAAGCCCTAAATCTGCCCCTGCATGGTAACGTTCACCTTAGTAGAACTTATTAACCGGAGCAGCCTGGTAGCAACTTGAAATATATATAAGATCAGCCAAATCAACCTCTTCAGCTAACAGACTTATCTAATGACTACCCTTAGAGTTCAACTCAACTTTATATCTTACAGGAAAGGTCAGTACTTGAGTGAAGCCCTAGGCTTCAGGAAAGCCCTGACCTTTTCCCATTGGCAGTCATGGATAGTTGAGTCTCGTTCTGCATGTCAGTGTAGCATAACATTTCCTGTGAGTGTACAATTACATTTCCTATCAACTCTAATCTGTGGTTTAGGGAAGATGTGCTGCCACAATGCCTCCGATAACAGTATAGAGACACTAAATTAATGTGTTCCCATGACTATATCTAGCCAATGCCTGTGCATGGGTTTACTCGTAGCTATAGGTGCTTGTTGACTTTAGTTGAGGAGTGCATTTGGGGACTTATAGGCTGGATGAATGGTACACATCTGAGGAGACCTATTTTGGAATGATCTCTTGAGCTCTTTGTCTGGTTAGACCCTCCCTGCCAACCCCGGAGGTAAAACAGTAGGGCTGAGATGGACACTTATTTTTTTATTATTTTAGTCTCTATTGGTCTTGTACCGATCTCTTAACCCAAAATCCTTGATCCAATACATGTACCTAACATCTTGGAACACAAAATTTTTGACAAGAAATATTATAGCTAAAGTCATGTGCTGCCAGTTTCGGAGATTATTGTTGATGGAGTACATGTGTTTCTCCTCTCATTTGGCATTGCGGTTAAGCTTGAATACAGCATACGCACACACACACACACACACACACACACACACACACACGCACACACACACACACACACACACACACACACACACACACACACACCACACACAAAAACAAAAACAAAAACAACTTCTAGTCCTTCATTCTGGATTGCACAATGTTACTGAATTGGTTGAACTATTACACGGATTCACCATCCCCAATTTGTTAAGTTATTATGTGAATATATTACTTGGTCCTTAATGAGTTAGGGTTAGAGATAGCCAGGATGTTGGTACAGCAGTTTATCTCACCTTAATCGTTTCAAAGTCATACTATGTGGCATGTCATACAATACTTACACGGCTTCTAAGAGGTCACCTGATGCCACTTGAATGCATGTCACAAGTGCATACTAAAGTTCCTCTTAAAAGCTTTACATTTTGTGTTATGTATAAACCTCTTAACCTGACACATTGTATGAATCACCTCCAAAGTGCCTCCTAAAAGGTGTGAATAACCAAGTAATTAATAGCAGCTGACACATTGTTTGACTCCCTCAAAGTGCCTGTAATTTTACAGGTAACACCTGTTTTATACTGCGTGGGAGAGCATTTTGGTGTAACTAAGGTAACCAAACTGAGTTAAAACAACCATGGTCCTTTTACAGTGAATTGGCTGTATGAATGGTACACATCTGAGGAGACCAATTTTTGAATGATCTCTTGAGCTCTTTGTCTGGTTAGACCTTCCCTGCCGACCCCGGAGGTAAAACAGTAGGGCTGAGATGGACACTTATTTTTTATTATTTCAGTCTCTATTGGTCTCTAACAATCTCTTAACCCAAAATCTTTGATCCGATACATGTACCTAACATCTTGGAACACAACATTTTTGACAATAAATAAAAGTCATGTGCTGCCAGTGTCGGAGATTGTTGTTGATGGAGTACATGTGTTTCTCCTCTCATTTGGCATTGCGGTTAAGCTTGAATACAGCATACGCACACACAACACACACACACACACACACACACACAAAAACAAAAACAACAACAAAAACAACAACTTCTAGTCCTTCATTCTGGATTGCAAAATGTTACTGAATTGGTTGAACTATTACACGGATTTCACCATCCCCAATCGGTTAAGTTACTATAATTTTGAATAATTATATTACTTGGTCCTTAATGAGTATAGGGCTAACTTAGGATGTTGGTACAGCAGTTTATCTCACCTTAATCGTTTCAAAGTCATACTGTGTGCCTTGTCATACAATACTTACACGGCTTGTAAGAGGTCACTTGATGCCACTTGAATGCATGTCACAAGTGCATACTAAAGTTCCTCTTAAAAGCTTTACATATTTTATGTACATACCTCTTAACCTGACACATTGTATGACTCACCTCCAAAGTGCCTCCTAAAAGGTGTGAATAACCAAGTAACAGCTGACACATTGTTCGACTCCCTCAAAGTGCCGGTAATTTAACAGGTAACACCTGTTTTATACTGCGTGGGAGAGCATTTTGGTGTAACTAAGGTAACCAACTAAGTTAAAACAACCCCAGTCCTTTTACAGTGAATTGGCTGGATGACATCTGATTTTGGAATGATCTTGTCTGGTTTTATCTCCCAGGCTAGACCCTCCCGACCAACCCCAGAGGTAAATAAGGGTTGAAATGGACACCTATTGTTTATCATTTTAGTCTGCATTGGCTTCATAAAAATTTCACAATGCAAAATCATTGATCTTATATGTGATTGTACCTAACATCTTGAAGCACTTTTGATAATAAACTCTTAATTGTATATAGTGTCGGAGACTATTGATGGTGGAGTACATGTGTTGTGTAGATACAACTCTCACTTGGCATTACAGTTAAGCCTGAAAAAACAAAACAGAACAAAACAAAAAATATCTCCTAGTCAGGATTGCAAATTATTTGCTCAATATTAGACGGATTGCACCATCATTTATAAGTTGCCATCTGTGTGGAATAATGTTCATCGTGGATATTACATTACTCAGTGTTTAATGGGTTACAAGGGTTAGTGTTAGCCCTGAGCACGGGGGTGGGTGGGGAGGATGCAGACACAGCAGTTTATCTCATGTTAATTAATTTGCTTTGTTTTCCATAGTAAGTGTAGTGTGCTATATTTTCCACTGGAAAATATTATAGCATCGGAAATAGTGCTCCGTACATGGTGCAATAAACCAGTTAAAGTACCGCTTACGCTCGTACACTACGGAAAATATTGCACGCGGGCGTGGTCTCGAGGCAAATATAGTACTCGGCTTCGCCAGTGCTATATAGTCTCTCGACCACGCCCTTGTGATATTTCTCGTAGTGCACTCACAGCGGTACTATATACTGTGTGGCATGACATACCAGTACCTTGCTACACAGTTTCTAAGAGGCCACTTGAATGCTTGTCACAAGTAGATGCTAAAGTTCCTAGCTCTTACAAAGTCTGTTATCAGTATGATACCTCTCAGCCGGACACATTGTATGAATCCCAAAGCGGCTCTTATAAAAGGTGTGAAAATCAGTAATGGATCTCTTAACCTGACACATTTGTATGAAGCCTCTCAAAAATTGCCTCTTAAAAGGTGTGTTACCAGTATTGCATCTCATACCCTGACAAATTTTATGAATCCCCACAAAAGGAGTGTTGGGACCTCCAAACTTGGTTTGTCTTAAAGTTGTGTTACAAAATTTTCATGTATTAAAATTTCGTATTAAAAAATTCATACAAACGGATATACGGTACGAAAAATTGCCACAGTGCTATCATCAAGCACGTCAGAATTCGACGGAGCTTGTTGCATTCGTGGATACCATGTGAATTAAGGGAGGCAGCTGTCGGTGAAGAGCTGGTGTGTACGAGAGAACCCCACAACGCTCACAATCATTATGCAGTAGACACTTGCCACGAGGGTAAAGTCGATAAAGGGCCCTTGGGTATAAGGGCGATAAAGATCGGGCAGGCCATTTCTTTATTTCAAATAGCTCCGAATCGACATAGCTTGTGCACTCTCGACAGCAATAGCACGTGCCGTGGCCTCGTGTACGTGTACTGGTGTGATTTTCGGGCCATAAATTTTTCGCTTGTTAATTATTCATTCGTACATTACTAGGCGTACGAAAATATTAATTTCCCAAACTACGGCACAAATCAAATTACTATAGAGTGTTGAAAAGCTTATTATCTCAAAATAGCATTTACAACAGCAAAACACAGAAAACTAACAATAATGCACAAACTCATGAAAACGGCATGTCAATTACTTGTTTCTACAACTCTAAATCAGCATCCTCAAGTCCTGGCGGTAACTCGTATTCAAACTCTTCTTGCTGATACTTTACAGCCCCATATTGCTTTGGGCAAAGTTCACATTTATTACACAGCTTGTAGTAGCACCAAACAGCGAAGAAATTTGGAAAGGGGACTGACCATTTGCAAGTGAAGTACTTGTTGCTACATCCGGGATTCTTTTGCGTGTCAATTGCTCGCATGTGTCGAAGCAAGACTGCGAGTAGCCCATGAAGGCTACTGGGAGGGTACTTTGACCCAGCCTCCTGTGTGAAGAGGTTAGTCATTGGATAGTTCGTCGTCACTCACAAACTCTGAAAAATGGGTGACGTGGCGAGGCAGGGCTAGGACCAGCAACAAGTACAGAGCTGGAGGTGGAGTTTTCACCAAGGGCGGAGTTTCGTGCACAGTCGGTCCATTTGCACACACCAAGGCAGGAGGGAGTGAAAGAACAGGCCGTGGCTGCAGTTTCTCAAATCTATCGTTACCAAGGTAGCCACCAAGGTAGCCTTGGCTATTTGAACTTTGAACTTTAACTTTGCATTGCGCTATGAACAGTTTGCGCATGCACACATTCAATTGCCACAGGGAGGGAAATATGACCATAACCATCCTGTGTAGTTACCCTGAGGGAGGGAAATATGACCATAACCATCCTGTGTAGTTACCCTGAGGGAGGGAAATATGGCATTAGTGTAGTAGGTGGGATATATTGAGATACAACCAGCAAAAAAAAACGTGATCGAATTGTTCATCGTAACCTATTCCAGCATGGGGGTGCATCCAAGTGTTCATGGTCCAGCTCAAACACGCCAATGACTCAGAGAGTGACAAGTATATACGGGGTAGACGTTTATATACAATTCAGCACGATTCCTTCAATGACAACGTATTAATTCATTCTTGTACGATGTGCAATTACTGTTCTCAGCAATACTACCAGCATGGGTACCAGGAAGCCAACAGGATGCCGACAAGTTTCTGCTAAGAATGTTTCAGATTCTTGATCAAGAGTGATGTTGGTTGAACATCGGTGTCGGCACCGATATTAGAGTATCGGTATTGGTGGAATTATCTCCTACAGTGACCGATGTTGTTCAATTTTTCTTTGGTGGGTGGGCACTGTGTGCAGTAGGCTGGTACCGTGACATGCATGTATTATTTTCATAGTACCCTTCGATATTTGGATATGGATATTTGAAGCACGAACAAGTCAAAATGTATAGTAACCTGCAATCGGATTGGTCATCCGTATCAGCCATCAACCACTAGCAATTACTTTACAGCACTAGTCTATAGTGCGTGGATTTTGCACGTCTACAGACCTGTATGAATTACTTGAACATGCCCTCCACCTCAGGTCTTGTGTAAACCTCCACTTGCCTAGGTACCTATTCTATTCTATTCTTGTACCAATATCCGATATTGGTACAAGAATAGAATAGAATAGGTACCTAGAGGTACTGAGATTCTATGCTACTACTCACCTCTGTATCATCACGACATCAGAGTTCTTCATAATCACCTTTTGTATGCTATCAGACTTGACTGGTGACACGCAGACATACATGGTTCCGACTTCGGAATCGCAGACATCACGGTTCGGAACCGCGGCGTGAAAATACATTACATCATTACATACAACACGATGACATCATTTGGATCTCTTCTACTTGTACTTGTGCTTACAGCCAAGTGTTCGGGACTCTGCTGTCTGGTACACCCAGAGCGCAGGACTACTGTAAGTTTGGTAGTCCGATGAAGCAAGGCCTTTTGTAGATCTGATGAGCAGTGTATGGAGACCTGGTACCACCAGGTCTGCATACGCTGCTCATCACAGCAGGTCCTAGCATAGATGTAAGACACGTAACAGGATTGGAAACCGGGCAGTTTTCACTAATTAGCGCGGACCATGCATCGGCGTTTGGCCGAAAGCCCATGTCCAGAAGGGGTGAGTATGTTACTCCACAGACGGCCTGGGAACAAGGCTAGCGAAAGTAATGTCTGGTCACAAGAACTGTGGAACTATCATAGCACATGATGTCTTCCTCGGAGGTTCCAAATGCCAAGAAAAGAATGTGGAAAGAAATACCTCTGTCCCCGCTAGAGAGATACTGGCACAATCTTACCTTTCCACTGCTGGTTGACACGCTCACTAATCCATTCACAAACCTCTGACGGACTTGTAGTACACTTTATACCTGCGTAGCTTAGTCTGCTGCACACTGCCTCGATCGTTTAGCTTTCATGGTCGCCGTGTATTACATCATTTACGAAACACAATCTGATTGGACCGCCATGGCAGAGGGAACGAGAAAGAGGCTATCATCGATCTGTTTGTAGCCTTGATGGGGGTGGCTAGTGAACCACCCCCATCAAGGCTACAAACATAGATGAATGAAGTACTCCCAATCTATGCATCCCCCCCCCCCCCCCCACCCATCCACCCCCCACCCCCTTCTATCTTAATTGATAAACTGTAGCCACCCCCCCCCCCCCCCCCCCTTCTAAGCAGAGGAGGTTGGACACATTTTCTGCACGTGTCACTGTGTCAATATGGCCAGGGGTTAGCCTCATACCAAGGCTCTTTCAGCAATTGAACAGGGTTGATGGCATATTTGTGATCTGCTCCACTAGCATTTTCAAATGATATCAACAATTTTGTTAGTAAGTACTACCAACTAAACTCTGAACCCTTTGTAGTACATGTACAGAATCTGAAGAAGGCATTGCTGTTAGATCCAAGGGCATGGGGTTGTTGATGAGACAGATGAACCCACATACCAGGAAAGCTTGTTGCTGTCATTTGTACTGTGACTGTAGATGGGACACACTGCAGTGACAATGGACCAGTGATCAAGTTCTGTACCTTTCAACCTATATACCACGTTAACTGTTGCTGTGGCATGGTATCTATGGGTGCGCATGCAGCCCCTGTGCACTTTTGAGCTTTCTACAATGTTGCACCTCCAGCAACCACTCACCAAACGCTCCTCCCACACACGTTTTGGGTTGGAGGGTTTAGTCTGGGACAAGGGCGTCCCCGGACCCTTGCTGCTTGTGTACATGAGAGTTTGACTAACCAAAATGGAGGTTATGGCTCGCAGCGAAGGTAATTGATGCACTTCTGCTGACATTGCTGAAATGAGGGCATAAGATTATGCCTGGTACAACACAGTGTCTTCTACGTACATTGAGGCATCATCTTGTTGCTGTTTCTGATGCTCATGCTCATTTTATTTCATACATAGATACTTTACAAGTCAAGCAAATGGAGAGCAACAGACAGCCAAATGGTGAGTGATAGCATAGTGTAGAGGGGGAGGATGTGTAAGCCTATCAAGCGCCCATGGTTAGAACACAGCTAAACAGGGGATGCTGCATGTGGATACGTACTCAGACTAATTATTGTAGTATCCACCCACCCTTTGAGCAGCTGTAGTGTAGTTCCCAGACTACCAACACGTACCCATGAAAAGGGGTCTGGTGCCAATACGACATGCTGTCCGACCTTCGAGGAGCATGACCATGGTGACGTACTCAGTAAATTCCAGGTGAAAATTACAAAATGAATAGTAAGTATTTATACGCGCAATATGCACACGCAACGTTCAAACACAATGGAAATCATTGAATGTCGAGTCTGGTGGGGGTATATACAGATACTTTCTCAGCTAGCCCATATCTTGAGACAGGCAGATGAATGTGATATTGTGGCAGGATATAGTGGCTTCCCAGAAGGTAAAAGGTACTCTTTCTCTCTCACACAAAGAAGTCCTCACTCATATGGATATGTGTAGCCTACTGTGCAGCACATTACCCCCAAAGTGGGTGGGGTAATTAAGGACTAGGAGGTATACGGACCAATCTGGGATACACAAGTGCACTTACAATATTCAGTATGGTTGCAGACCTTAATGTTCCCTCTGAGAATGAGTTTATCCGATAACTAATGTGCCAACAATTGAGCCTCTTACCCAGACCAACCCTACCTCCAAGTTTTGTTCACTAAGTGATCATAGACTGAAGACTACCATGTTCCGTTATTCCTACAGATCGTCTCTCTGTGCCTGATCTCACCAGCATTACTTCCATATTGAGAGCAGCTTCTCCACAATGGCGAGGAATTGGTGGTGATCTGGGCATTGAAGAATCTGACCTCGACATAATACAAGGCAAACCTCTACTCATTGTAGAAGGTGCCCCAGGCTACTTCAGGGAAATGCTGAGCCTGTGGTTGAAATGTTCACCTCCCAAGCATCACTGGCCGACCATCACAGCTTTGGAAAGTGCTCTTCGAGACAATGGGCATGAAGGCCTTGCAAACAACTTCAGAATGCAGCTTTTGCAGACGAAAGGTATACTAGTAGTTTAAGTTAACTTTTACCTAGATATCATTTTCCATTACGCGCATATATATCATGCCTACCTTTCTGCTACCCCTACATTTAAATTATTACATCTTCAATGTTTTTTTATTACTTGTGTACAAGCAGCTTTGCTCACTTCAGCCCCATTGCTTCAGTGTGAGTTTGGTGCCAGGCAGCTCCCAGTACAGACGTTTCACAAGCCCAAGTTGCATTCTCATTAGGGCGGTGTGCATGCAACATTTCTCTCTCAGCATTCTCGCAAGCTCTAATCCTCGGGGCCTCACTGCGTTTGTGTGAGTCTGGCTCATTATACTCAGAGAACGACAGCCTTGTGCAGTATTACATTGTCTCAGGCAAACAGCTAGATTAGCACACTGGGTTTGCAGGTCAAGTGGCACACATTAGTCTAATCCCACCCTCCAAACACCCAACTGCCATTACTAACACACACACACACACAAATTTTTATGTTAAGTGGGGCGAGCATTAGTAAGCCCCACACTCAGGGGCGGATCCAGGAAAAATTATAAGGGGTGGCTGAACTGCAACTGAAAGCTAGTATGACATTGGAGATGCTTTTGATAAACCGCGCGAAGCGCGGAAATTTTTTTCACCGTCATCTTTGCAGTTGTCAGGAAGGGCTCTCATGGCAACTTGGTGCTTTCCACTGCCCTGCTACTGCTTTCTGCCTCTTTTCTCAGCATCGTGCATCGTGTGGTGATCGCACAGTCAGTAAACTAGGGGCGTGCACATAGGCATTTCCGGTTTCAGACAAAGAAGGGGGGGAGGGGGGGGGGGGGGGGGGGCTGTAGGCCCCCCCTTCTTTGTCTGAAACCGGAAACGCCTATGTGCACGCCCCTAGTTTACTGACTGGCTACTGGCTACAGCCCCCCCCTGGATCCGCCCCTGCCCAGGTGAAGTGTGCAGAACTGTTATCATGGATCATGACACATACTTATTACCACATTTCTACAAATACTGGAATGTTTATTGCATTGTAGGTAAATTAAAAACCTATTCTGCTGCCGACAAACCATCTTGGAGTGTAATGTATTTAGTGCCTATAGCCTCACTCCCAGGCCGTGTGGCCTGGGAACAAGGCAAGTATCTGCTCCCGCTCGCTTATGCTCACCCCTACATACAATGTTTTACCTTCTACCTAGTGTATTGATTGCAAATGCCAGCTCAGTATCAGGCTGTCATCGTCAAGAGTATCACCCTCACTAAACTCATTGCCACTATGAAATGCTATAGAGAGGAGAAATCAGTGCTAAGTTCTGTGCTTTTAAAGTGCCCTTGCAGCCATCCTGTGCACATTTATGACTCTAGCAATGCCCACTCATTCGGTGTCGAACTAAAGGAAGGGTTTCCCGCATTTTGGGCATTTTTTTCTCCTTCCTATGACCATGCATGTAGCTAGGCCCTCTCCACTCAAAATAACTAGGAGCGGGGATGATCGAGGCTATATACAGCAGTGTGACCATTTTTTCCTCCTTGTTGTGCCATCTCAGCATCTGGAAGATCACAGCCCATTCCTACTCCGGGAGCAGCTCCTCCCACTTTGAAACCAGTGGCTGGTGAGTAGCTCGGCAGAGCCTACTGCGGTGTGCCTGTATGCCGTACATGTGCTTAAGTTCCTGTCTGCCTTTCAGGATTCTGTGAATTGGAGCCTAGTCTGATCTAGTCTTGTTCCAAGGCCCCACTCGGAGTGGGGTCTGGGAACAAGACCAGGTCTGATCTTGACTCGGTGGATGCAAATTGATCTTTGGCACTTCAGAACTGTGTATACATGGCACAAACTAAATTGTTAGAAATCCACTCATAGCTTCCATTCTGCATTGAAAAAAACTCAGTGACCAACTTGGAATTGTACCGCTCTATGCTTCATCATGAACCCTGCACATGAGAATCAGCCATCCACCACCATTGGATCGGAGTGCCCTGTGCCACTGCAATTTAATGGCCTGCCCGTAGTGATTGCTACATGCACCAATCAAACGCGGTTGAGTTATGTTGCGAGCAGTTCACGCCGGAAGTCGCATGACTGTAATGTATTTTCCCCCTACCAGGAGTGTAATGTAACTGTGCGTAATGAGGTACATGGCTTGTTTATTTGTGTAGGAGACCCTCTCCAAGACTTCCAAACACAACAGCTGGTCGAGAATGCACCTAACAACCCAAAAAACTGCTGGTAAGTACTGTATGTTTCGCTGGCAGATATTCGAATGGGATATCAAATGGGATTATGAATACTGGTAGGAATGCATTAAGGGAAGGAGTGTTGAACTCAAGATTACTAACCTTTCAGTCAAGTAGTTAGCTTAGCTAAGTACTAGTCTACTAGACCATGACATACCGTAGTGTCCTGTTGATATGCCCCCCCCCCCCCCCCCCCCCCCCCCCCCCCAATTTGTACACTACATCCACCACAAAGTGGGGAGGGGGCGTATTGCTATGTACACAAACTATTATGACACTGCCAAGGTTCATGTTCACAGTTATATAAGTACAAACGATTGCCAGTACCGTTCGTGGTCATCATGCGTGGTCTCCCTACATCGGTGAGTAGAGCTGCCACTCCAACGCGAGGGCCAGCCACCATAGCATTCACGACGCCTTCGCTGTAGCAAGCCTTCGGTCATGTACCACGGGACATTTCCTGCAGAAGCAGTGGCAGCGAGATGACTTGTATATATCGTCAATGTGAACGGTGACTTCTCTGCATCTGAGAGACGATCTGAAGTTGCGCATGTGTAACTTAGAAGACACTCACCAAGGGGCATTATAACGAGTCAAACTACCCTGTGCAGGAACTTAGACGGGAAAGCTGGGGGTGGGGGGGGGGGGGGGGGGGGGGGGGGGGGGGGGGGTGTAGTGTATTTTCGAAGGGGGCGTATTAACAAGACGCTACGGTGTAAATAGTAAGGCAGGATAGTTCATACAGCAAGGGGGTGCCCTCTTTTCCCTAATTATTATAGTCAAGCTGCTAAGTACTTGGCTGAAAGGTTGTTTGACACTCCTTCCCTTCATGTGCTCCTGACGCCAGTAAAGCCTATTGGATGATATGGTGTAATGTTGGAAGAGAATACCCGTATGGGTTGTTGTGGGAAAGCGTGCATTGATGCTTCTGCTATTGTATGTACATCAAGTCATCTCACAGTTACTGTGCGTTCTACTTGCAGGTGCAGTTTGTGTTGTGTAGTGGTAATCTGTTTTAGCTTCCTGCTGCTGCTGTGTTCCGTCTCCTACCTATTACTGGCCAGCATCCCCTCCAGAACACCTGCTCTAGACTTGTACCTCACTCATTTAAGAGAATTGTACAAAAACGAACCAGTTGTACCGACTCTAGAAGTGATGTGGCATGATAGAAAAAGGATGGTAGACTACATCGAACCAGTGATAAGAGAATCTAAGCCACTTCATGGAGATGAGCACTTGGGCACTACCAGTACTCCAAAAGCTAAGCCAGAGCTGCAAATTCATGAAATCTTTAGTGGTGTGGACGTGGGACGTGGAGGTCGTATCGTGGTGCAAGGAAAGCCTGGCAGTGGTAAGACCACACTGCTACAGAAACTGGCAAAGATGTGGTTGAGTGGGCAAGTCCTGACTCATTGTAGGGTCTTCTTAAAGATACAGCTGCATAGATCAGCAAATATGGGCATGTCTTGCATCACAAGTGAAAAGTCCTTGTTTCAAGACCTCTTTAGCCTCTGTGGTATTATCTCCAATCCAAAAATAGACTTGGATGCTGTCATTAGCGAGGTGGATCAAAATGAGGTTTGCATTGCGCTTGATGGACTTGACGAGTATGCATTACAACACCATCTCACTGATCCTGACAGCTTCATATATCGAGTTGTCACTGGAAAGGATATTCTTCCCCTCTCAACTGTTATAGTCACATCCCGTCCTACTGCTCTTCATGAAGACTTTCGATATGGTTCAAAGGTGTCAGTGAGTATCGAGATTGTGGGGTTTGACGTACAAGGAATAGAGGCATTTGTTCGTGGCTACTTCACAGGCAACAAGGTCCGTTCTGACAAACTCATTGCAGGCATTGTGAACAACCCGGACATTCTATTTACATGCCATAACCCTTTGCTACTAACATTCTTGGTGTATGCATTTGACCTGGGTGAGAAGTTACCGAAAACCGAGACAGGAGTGCACATTGCATTTATCACAGCATTCTTGAAGCAGGAAGTGAGAAGACTCGACCGAAAGAGGTATCTCATGAGAGAGTGTCAGTTTCTAAAGCTCAGTAGCTTTGAAAGTGTAAGCGAATGTAGTTCACGTCTAGGGGAACTTTTTCAGGCAGTATCCAGGTTGGCATACAAAGGGACATTTGAGTCTACGGTAACCATGACATCACAAGATGGCAGTACAGTTGAACTTCAACTGGTTAAAACTGATTTCCCCTGGAATGAGGTACCCAATGAACTACTGCACAGCTCGTTTGGTTTTATTTTTGGACAGCCAATCTACGCATCTCCCCTCAACCAGCATGGAATGAGTGAAGTGCACAGTTTTCACCATCTTGTTGTGCAAGAGTTTTTGGCTGCCTTCTACATCACTCAAATGGACCCAGAGAAGCAGAAGGAGGTCATTGAGAGTGCGGTAACCCACCAGTCTGCTGATTGTGTGAAATATATACTACTGTGGGCTATTTGGCTTCTCTTTCTACAATAATTCTTTACTTGAGCACTATGTGCGTGTAAGTACGTATGGTGATTCCATTGACTGTGCCTTTCAATCTCAAAGCTCCTCTGTAGCCAATGAAATCATGGCAGCTCAGGATTATGCTCTTGACTGTATCAATGTCTTTGCGCTTGAGTGGCCAATCGGTGGTGATGTCTCGACAGGCCTCTGCCCAAGCGGAATGGAGTACTGTTTTGATCCCAAAACTGTAAACCCGATTATGAGAAGGAAATGGGACTTTCTTGTCAGTAGAACGTACAGTTCGATACGCCAAGTTTCACTCCACATTAGCTGGAGTTGCCTCTTTCTGTATTGTAGTATTGTTCACACACTTGAATCTCTGCCAGCCACTAGTCTTGAAGTTGAGACTACACTGCAATTTCCTATGTACATGCCCAGGTGTATGAAAGACGAGGAAAAACAAGCAGCGGTGCTGCTGGCAACAGTAGAATCAGTATTAAAGAAGGCCTCGTACTTGGAGCATGTTACCGTGAGGGGATCTTGGATCACGAATGTTGACTGTATTTGGAGAATGAAACAATCTGGCCAAGTGAATCGTCTGCATGAAATAACAATTATGGATTTTAATGCAGAACTACAACCATATCACACCAGTATACTCTTGGGTGAATTTTTTACTAGCCTGCCAGGACTCAAGAGACTCACAGTTATTTGTTCCACTTCTGGAGAGGTGTTGGAAAATGGGAGTGTCTCTGTGAACCTGTACATTGCGTTTGTGCTCTGTAGTTGGCAATCTGCAGAGCTGTCACGCACCTCCAGTTTAGGATCAGCCAATACCTTCACTACGTTCTCTATTCACTTCAAACGCTCTGAGTACATGACTGTCTGGCTAGACTGTGACCTTCAACTGACCAGAATGTAACCATGATGCACATGTGTTGGTGTTTGAAACCACAAATATAGAGATCTATATTTTCCCCTACTTGCATAATAATTGTTTGTTTGTTTGTTTGTTTGTTTGTTTGTTTGTTTGTTGTATTTGTGAGTTTGTTTGTTTAGTTGTGAAAAACCCTTATAGTATACTGATGACACAATAATTGTATACATGGGCAGGTATACATGTGCATGTGTGTGTAGTGTGCACAGGGTCCAGTGAGGTGGTGTTGGTGAGTCCTTCATGAGGTCATCAGTTGTCTGATCTCCTCCAGTCGATGCCTTAAATAATTAATCTCCTGGGTGCATGTAGTTGACGTGAATGGCACTGGAACACAAGCACCTCATGCAGCCTTTGCTCATCCTGGAGTGAGGATTGGGGAGGTGGAGGAGGAGAAGGGGGTGACAGGATAGGAATCTCATTTGTACCCTCACGTTGAACGTGTCCACTTTGGCTTGCACACGGAACATGTGCTCCTTGAAGTTTGCCTCCTAACACACCTGCTCAAACCGAGCCTATTCTCTCTCAAAATTCCTTCTGAATCATCAGGACGAGACATTACAAGCAAAGGGGGTGACATAGTCCTATTACGTGCCATAATGCTGAACAATCACATGTACACAAATAAACTCTTCATTGCGCTGTCACATATGCATGAGTACAACTCAATGAGGGGAGGGTATAGCTAATCGAAGAGCAGATTGCCAAAGTTCCATACTAAGGAGCTGTACAATAATACATGTAGCTTGGTCCCTATCTAAGCAAAGATAAAGTTACACATAGGGAAGTGTACATACACATAACTATACTACAGACGATGTTCAGGTGAAGGTGTTGTTGATTCACTGCATCTCTCTCTCTCTCTCTCTCTCTCTCTCTCTCTCTCTCTCTAATATATACTGTGGTTGATACATGCGCAGTCAATCACAGCAAGGGTATAGACAGGTTTGTAAGAGTGGAGGCTGGGATGTGATCTATGGCCTCAATTAGCTCCGCACTCAGAAGTAGGTTGCAAAACCGCCTCTCTGCTCTAAAACTCAATCTCAAATTTATTGAGGGGCTGAACATCACTGACTTCATTGCTAAGGCCTACAATATTGGCATTGAGTGCCCCTCAACAGGATTTCAGGATCGGCTGTGGATCTTTTCTGCGACTTTCTTTATTGTCTTTGTTGAGTTTGATGACCATTTTGACGAGCAGTCTTGCACACCAGAGACTGTTGCCAAGCTATCGATGGAAATGAGGGGGATTCTGAAAGCTCTCAGTAGGCACAGTCTTGGAGGCCTGCAGGGAGTCCTGGATGATTGGCCCACTGCGGTTCCTTGCAGGGAAGCCTACCTCTGGCTTCTCCAAGAAGCTGAAGGGTTGAGAAAAGGTGCAGCTGAGCTCATTCACAGCAATTTCAACGACTACTGTATTGGCGTTGTATCGGAGATTGTGGAATGGGCACCAGACCTGCATCGAGGTGATCTGACTGCCTGAAATCTGGAGCGATGCAATGAAGTTCGCAAACGTTCAGTAGCAGGAACTTTCTTTCTGGTACCACTCTATGTTATCAACGTGTGGATGACCCGGGAACACTACAGAGCTTGCCGCGACCTTCTCTACAATGTCTCAGTGATCATTGCACTTGCAAATCATGTGCTGGGGGTAGTGGACAAATAAGAGTATCACTGCATCGGCATGGAAACTTCCATGATAGTAAGTGCTGACGAAATTGTGCATTGCCACAATGAGAAAGTCGAAAGCCTCAGAAAGGATATTCTAGAGCTGGACGGAGACACAGAAGGTTCATTGAAGAGATGGAGACTAGTGCAGTTGGATTCTTTCTATGGGAGTGCAATTGTAGGCATTGTATAAGCTTAGCAAAGGAACTCGTAGAGCATGATTTGCAGTTCTGAATGTTCTCTTATAGTTAGCAACTGCACTGTAAAGAGAGATATGGATTGCTTTAATCAGGCTTTGGTCACCTCAGTTGCATCTCAGTGCCTCCACTGTGGTGATCAAGGAATGAGCACACAAGTGCAATCCTATTAGATAGGAAATCCTAGCTAGTAGGCCTGTTGAGATAACCTAGGTCAAGTTTCTTAATTCCAGGTAACTATAGGAATGCTATGTAGAAGTGCATGCAGCTGCACTCCTAGCAATTCTACTGATGAACGGTTGCCATAGTTGCTGCTTCAATGCCAAACAATGTGATCACTACCTCCAACAGACATACAGATGGGTAAACAATTAAATCACAATACCTGTGATTAAGAACAACATTTGTGCATTCCATGATCACCAAAGTGAGGAGGCACTGAGATGCAACCTTACCTTGGTGATCAGAGCCTGGTTAAAACAACCTTCTCTTTTTGCAGTGATAAGGTAATTACTGAGTGTGTATTTTATACGAAAACAAATTGCTAATACAGCAGTAATGAAAAACTTCATTGGACTAACAAAATAGGTGTTGAATTTAGATTTTTAATGAAGGAATAAAAATGATACACAAAATTTTATGATACAAAATGATACCAAAAAAACTGTTTAGTCATGCATGGTGCCTCACATCATTTCCACGCTGGATTGCCACAGCAATCCTCTGCATAAGGAAGTGTTTCAGTAATGAGCAGGTTCATGCAGTTTTGCAATAATATTGCTTGTGACAGTTTCGAAACTGGTCCACCCATAGACTAGTCATCTGTTGCCACAAACATTCACCATTATGAATGCCACATCAAGCTATAGTTGAACTGAACTGAACTCAACTGCATCGTCCAGTGATGCCATGTCAGGAGTGATTCCATAACTATGATGTACGGTTGTACATGTACTTCCACCTGAACTGAACTTGGTTAGCTGCCTCAATTGCAATGCTTTTGAGAGGTGACTTGAATGTCTACTTAAAATTAAAGCTTCAGTGTTAGTTAGTCCTGATCAGGTTATGTATGCAACTAATAATGTACTTCTGATTGAACAACGCATGGCACACCAAATGGCCTTGAATATTATTATACACTCTTGATTAAACCCATTCGTTAAACTTGTATTGCAACTTTCAAATGCACTTCCACAATACTTTACTTCAAACATATGAGCATAGTGTCCTATAAATGTTTATTGAATAGGACATTCAATTGGCTCCTTTAATTTGTGGCAATCAATTTGGTGAGGTAGCTAGCTAGCTACTAGTACCAGTTATTGCACTCGAGCATGTCTCTTAGCTGTTAAGAGACCTTCGTGATGCACCTATAATAACATACGTAGCATTCCTCATCTCTAAAACAGCTAAGAGACAAGCTACTCTCCGGCTGAAACCCCTGTTTACTTGATTAGCTGCCTCAGTTGCAATGCTTTTGGGAGGCGATTTGAATGTCTACTTAAAAGCTTCAGTGTTAGTTACCTTCTGGTCAGGTTACGTATGCACCTACCAGTACCAGTCACCATGCAAGATATAGTCTCGTTCCCCGGCTCCTCCCCAGCTTTTTGTCGCATACAGTATGCGACAAAAAGCTGGGGAGGAGCCTGGGAACAAGGCTAGGCTACCTAACAAAATACACAATTCGGTATCATCACCTGGGAACGAGGCTAGCAAGATAAAGTTCCAGACAATTTCGCAGTGGTGAGGTACGGTATGCCTCGCTATTTTTTTTGTACTTCTGATTGCTATTATTTCATGACACACCATAATTATGACCTTGGATTTATGCCCAACATCGTGAAGGAAATTGTTACTGAAAGCCGTAATAGGACATTCAGCTGGCCTCTTTAAAGCCTTTGTAGTATTAATTTGGTGTGCACGTGGCTGGCAAATCAATCACCAATAGCTAATTGAGACGATGTTCAAGTGGCCGTACACTTCCATGGCCCTGATTTCCGGAGCTGTTACGGGTAAACAAGCTATAGGGGTTAAACTGACAACTATCATGGAGGTATGGTAACCAAGCTGTGGGTTACAACAGCTATG
Source organism: Axinella damicornis (assembly GCA_963931865.1). Lineage (NCBI taxonomy): Eukaryota > Metazoa > Porifera > Demospongiae > Axinellida > Axinellidae > Axinella > Axinella damicornis. The sequence continues at coordinate 1,620,871 of OZ007512.1, forward strand.
AGGAGGTACCGGTAACCAGGCTAGAGGTTAAAGTAACTATTGTGTAATGGAGGTGTTAATGGGTATATATGTATCTCAACTGCTTGAGAATTCTTAACAGTGAAAGGGTTAATAAATGCAAGAGCGCATAAGTAGATCGCCCGCCCGGAGTAACTCCGGGCGGGCGATCTACTTATGCGCTCTTGATAAATTAATGTCATAAGCCAGCTCATACATATTGTCACGTTCATCGTTGGGCTCTGAACTTGTACCCTCAGCGCCTAATACTAGTGGTGTGTTTCTCTCTGTCATACTGTCAGTGGTCTAGAGAACGTTGCTGCTGATGGGAAATGCATGCGCAGTGGATGGACCTTACATTCCAGTATACTGTGCATGCACAGTGGACGGACCTTACATTCCAGTATACTGTGCATGCACAGTGGACGGACCTTACATTCCAGTATACTGTGCATGCACAGTGGACGGACCTTACATTCCAGTATACTGTGCATGCGCAGTGGACGGACCTTACATTCCAGTATACTGTGCATGCGCAGTGGACGGACCTTACATTTTAGTATACTGTGCATGCGCAGTGGACGGATCTTACATTCCAGTAGCTATACTGTGCATAGATTTTTGCTTCACACTAATGTACCACTGCTGCTAGGAAGGGATGAGCTAGGTGGGGTCAGAGGCACCCTTCAGCTGTCTACGTATGAACTTGAATAACGACCTAGGTGAATATATTTCATCCTCTGACTTACCCTATAGCTAGCTACTGGTCTCATGTGTTCCTGTTAGAAGATTCAAGTTTCTGTGACAACCATCAGGAATGCAATTGTCTACATGGATACTGCTCATAAATATCAGCTAGGTTTTGAATCGTGCAGTGCAAAATATTAAGTGAAATATTAGAGCCCAGCAACATTTTTATAGACTAGCTACTATCTTCGGGAAGAAACGATCGGCTGATTCTATGATTTAGCTAACACTATAATATTACAAGGGGAATTAATATCGGGTGAGACACTTTGCACAAACTTGGGTCACCATGGATCTGAAGATGCCAAAAGCTGTCCGATTCTGGCATGTATAGTCAATTTAATGTTTGAATATGCATAACTAATCAATTTTAAAAGCAGTGATAATGACAGTGTGCAATAATTACCTGATGATGTTTACATGACATGATGTGGAACACTACCTATATCTGGTCCAGTATCATGGCTTCTTTATAAATTCAAGGATTCATCTCATCTCTCTAGCTGATTGAACCGTAAGTGTACACAGGTGTCAGTTGTCCTGCCACTGTAAGTCTTTCAGAGTTGGCATGAGCTTGCTCAGGCCGGCTCTGAGAATAGAGAGTGGTTGTACCGGTTGGGATTAACCAGTCGATCAGGCAATGGATCAGCATCTGAGCGGTCATCTTCTGCTCGGTTTTCCTTGTGAAACTTCTTCAGCAGAGTACCAACTTTGCCTGCAATGTATTGTGATATCCGCTTTCCATTCAGTTGTCGGTAGATGACACTCAACAGCAGGACTAGCTGCGGTAGACCACAGGCTATCACAAATATGAGTGGCAGGGCTTCATCTGATGATGGCAGGACATAGTTGAGAGTGACCATGGTTAGAATTAGAAATGCCAGCAGAGCTAATAATAGAGCGTCCAGCACATTCATGTAGCTTTTTCTGTACGGCCGTACAATCAGTATGAGTGTTGATAAACTCAGGAACATCAGCGCACGTAGTGGCCAGGCAAGTAGATGGATGGGATTGGCAAAGAAGAGTGCAAATCGAAACAGCAAATAGACTGCAGACATTGATCGGAAATCACACCCTTCTGTTTTGTAGCATCCTTGAAAGGCTTCTACAAAAATTCGTAGCGCATGTTTCCGTCTGTCACTGCAGCAGCTGAAACACCTGCTGAATAATTTGCAAGGATATAAGATCAGCAGCAGTGGAGGGAGTAATGTGAGAACCAAGATAAAGAAAGCGGCTGTGGCATACGGAAAGTGTTCTTTACTTAAAAATCGCACAGTGGCATCAACCAGAAGGACATACAAAGTGCCTGGGGCAAGCTCACCGTCAGCGTTGTATATCTTTGTTCCTTCTAACAGAAACAGTGAGACAAACAGAAGCTTAGAGTAAGACAGAAGAAGAAATGTGGCAAAGACATCGATAAGGGATGCTTTCGTATCACACCGCCTACGAACATTAACACAACATTTCTGAAAAGGTTTCCATAGGCAGACAATTGGTCTGAAGTTGTATCCATGTAGTTCAATACAAGTGTAGGTAAGAGCAATGAGCAGTAGTGGATAAAAGGCAGACACATACTGGAGGGCAAGAACGTGAATGTTTTTCAGGCTTTGGCTCACACAGAATGGTGGAATGAAATAGTGGAAGAAGTCCAGGTTCCAGAATCCATACCCTGTGAGAATGACTTTGAACACGGCAAGTGAAGTTGTACTGAGTTCTGCCATCAATATCCCTTGGAACTCAGGACTCTTCTTCAGAGAGATTACCATGAATTGACTGAACATGACAAAGCAGTTCATTGGTGCAGATGTGATACGAATTCGAAGTGTGAGAACTACAAAGTAAAAGACAGTCACAGGGACAAATTCAGATAGGATGTACAGCATCACCCATAGTTGTTCTCTGTGCAGTTTGCACAAGCATAGCCGATGCTAATAATTGAAGGGCCAAACCCATCAATGCAATCCCTGCACAGCAGCCCCTCTCTATTCAGTGGGGCACAGAAGAAGTCGTTCAGATCAGATACGTTGTGCGGTAGAGCTCTGTATCTGTGGCGTACAATGCTGCTGTAGTAAAGATAAGGACAACCGCCAAATGATATAGCGTTGGATTCTTGTTCGTCAGAGCAGCTGTCATTGTAAGTCATGCATTTACCCAAAACCAGGTAGGACTGCTGTAGCAGTTGATCACAGATGACACCGTGAACACTCTTCCTGCACACACAGCGATAGCATCCTCCACCAGCACTGGCAGACTTGTTGTTGAAAACAAACCCTGTTGGACAGCTGTTAGTAATTGTGATGGTTCGGAGATTGTTAGGCTCCGACAGAGCAGCAGCAATCTGTATTGAAGGAAGAAGTTCAAGAGATGGAATGAGCCACTTTGGATTATGATGAGGAAATCATTAGCCTTTCTATGGAAACAACAGATTGAGCTACCAACCATTATTTTTATGTTGCAGTAGCTAATTACCAATAAGCACTTATGAAGTTAAGATTATGTGAACATCGATCTTGCATTGATCACTGGTTGAATGTACGTTAAAGTTTGTGTGATGTGATGAACAAATGAATTGTTCCAGCGCCAGTCATGCCATCTAACAAGTTATTATCACCATGAAAGTTACATATATCATATAAAAAGGCTTAGGCCAAAGTGAATGTGACACTAGTTTAACATCTCACCTTGCAGAGGATGGCAATACATATGGTTAGTACCACCACCAACAAATTTATAGACATGTTCCACGGACCTATATAGTAGCTATATAGGAAGAAATCACTAAACCCTTCATGTATACTGCTAAACTGGCCAGCTGGGTCGCGTTGTAATAGGTTTCCCCCCCTGAGTCTAAGTCACTTAGTACTAGCCAAATCTGATGTTTGAAATCAGCAGACAATTAAATCATAGATGGGCTTTGTATAAATACAAGCAAGTCTAACAAACAAATTAAAGATGGGCATTGTATAAATACAAGATTGTCTCCTAGTCTAAGCATCTTACCACTTGCCAAATCAGATCAGCAGACATCACAGGTAGGTGTTGTACAAATACAAGCCAAATCCGGAACATAAAAACCAGATTGATGTTTCAAATCAACAACATGTTAGCTAAGTTCAAAAGATACCCGTTTCCTAGCGTCAGTCACACAATTAACACGCTGCACTCTCATGCACGTGAATGTCCAACAATAGCAAATTTAATAAAGTTTCATCTGCAACAATTAATTTCAATACACTTATTTGTTGAGTGCATGCGTAAAGAAAACAGTTTGACTTAGCAGGTTGAAGCACAGAACCTTGTTTTGTTGTGTGCTGTGTATATCATAATACTAGCTGAGATTAGAGTATAGCTAAAGTAAATGCTGTATTCTGATTGGCCAGTTACCCATTACTAAATGTCATAGTTGCGGGTATTCTACATGTAGAAAACTCGGCCATACAGGTTTTCTATATTTAACAGGATTTTTACATGAGAACATGTCTGCTTGTAATGTTTTACAGCAATATTACAGGTTTACATGTTTATGGAATGCTACACTCTAAATCAGTTAGACAACTCGACCAATGGGATCTACGAGATTTAGAAACCCTCGAGCCCTAAGTAGCACCCTCGCTGCGCTCGGGACGCTACAGCCCAGGGCCCTTGGGTTTCTAAATTGCGTAGATCCCTTGGTCTCAGTGTCTAACTTATATTTATTACCCATGCTCTGGTTCAAACTGCTCTGGAAACAAGCTTCTACAACAATGGCTTGTAGCTAGAGTATAGAAAGGAGTGTCACTTCAGGCCCGTAGCCCGCCTTGTAGAGAATGGTATTCGATCACGCCTTGAGGCGCCGAAGAGAGGTTTGGTAGCTGCAGAGAAATCGCATGAAGTCAAAACATTTTTTACAATCATCAGCAAGGGCTCACATAGCTACTAGCTTCTTGCTTTGCACTGCACTGGAACTGCACTGGAACTGACAGATCGAAGGAGTGACTCTTTGGAATGGTGGATGGTAGACATGTTTGTCCATTCTCTTTATGGTATTAACCAGTCAGGTATGCACCATCTGCTGGTTAGTTTGGGGAGTTCACTGAAACCAGGGTAGCTAACCACTCTATGGATTTTTTTTAACTGAGTATTTTTTTTCCAGTGATATATAATTGTCAAGATAGTAGCTACATGCATGAAGTCAACTGATTCACTTTGTCCAGCAACATGCATTGTCAATACTGTAACAGTAACCAGCTTAATGCATGCACATTGTGCACTTCTAATTGACCACAGAGCGGTTACCTTGGTTGCAGACAAGCTGGTTATTAATATAGGAGGTTTACTCAAGGGCTAGGGTAATTTCATAAGATCTAGACAACCTGCAAAGGCAACTGGCCCAGATCATCTCACTGACAATCTTGGAACATCTGCAAGGTCAGTAGCTGCAACTGGTTCACTGTAAAAAGACTTGGTTACAGCAGTTGCAATTATAGATAGCAGATCAAAGCAGGTGTATATGTACCTGCTTTTAGGAGATACTTTGTTAACAAACATGGGGACATTTGGCGACAAACAAGTGGACCCATTTATGACAAGCATTCAAGTGGCCTCCAATGCAGCTCAAGAGTGATATGGATTAATTAAGGTCGTGGCACTCCTTGATTCATACAATGTATACACCTGCAGGTTACCAAAGTGTTCATTAAAATGTGTATCTGCTTGTTACCAAATTGTGTTTGTTACCGAAGTGTCCTTCAAGCGTTAGCTAATGCATGAGAGGCCACTTGAATACTTGTCATAAATGGGTCCACTTGTTTGTCACCAAAATTAATGTCCCCATGCTTGTTAACAAAGTATCTCCTAAAAGCAGGTACATATATACCTGCTATCTAATTGCAACTGCTGTAACCAAGCTCAGTTATAACAACCCTGGTCTTTTTACAGTGAATTGTCATGGAAATTTTATCAAGCCCTTGATGGCAGCATGCAGGTCCCTCACAGATGTTAAGATCTGCATGATTATGGTTGTAAATCTTGTAGATAATTGGGCCAGCTTCCTCTCAAATTGCCTTATGTAATTGGTCTCTGAAGCCTTTCATCTTAACCTCTGCCTCCAGCTTGTCTGCAACCATGCACGGTACTCTGACCTGCTAGATCAGAGACATTTTTGTGTTGTGTTTGCAAGGTTATTGTGCTCCACTGGAACTACACATCGAAATTGAATGTCACTTTTGGGTTAGCCCCACCCCTCTTGCGTCCAATGATGTCACTACCGGCCACGCCCAAACAATCTATCCTGCAATATGGCTTCCATAGCAAACCCACTAGGCAATGACAAATGCTAGAGTACGGCAACTTAAAACCCTATGAACCACCGTGATTTCGTTACAGCGTGGAGAGCTAGAAGCCTGCTACATTTTAAGCCTAGCGATTGTTGATAGCTGGTATAGGTAGAGAGATATAGCTGATAATCATGCTAGTAGGGCAGCACTACTCAGATGAACTTACCTCTAGATCACTCCAGCAAAGATCAGTCAACAATCGCTAGGGTGAATAGCTTTATCTACTCGGCAGGCATACGATGGGCCACACTAGAGCCGTCAGAACCCTGATTTACGTTGCCGTATAACGCACCAACTCCGCAATGGTAGATCTGTGCGGCCATTCTCAGCAACTGGGCGTGGGAGGAGCACTCATCATGTGACATGCAGTCGAAAACACGTGCATACAATCGCATCTGTTAAACTGTGCACGCTAACAACAGCACAGTAGTGGACTTTCATAGCAATACTGCCAATAGCGGTCTTTGCTTCACTCCGTCTGACTTGTACAGATCCAGCAAAAGCGCTGCAAATAGTACGTACTGATTTTGCCATGCAACTATGCGCGTGACTATCACAACGTTTGGCCAACGCCTACTTGTAAATAATTCTATTACGGTCTATGAATAATTTTATTGTGGTTACTACGAGAGGCGTGCGCAGCCAAGCAAGGTCCCATTCCTTAACAGACGTGAGTAACCACTCTGTGGCTAAAACAACTGATTTGGTTTTTCCGTGTGCAGTGTGACCTGGTTAGTTTGCAGTGCGTGGGAGCTCACTGAAAACCAGAATAACCATGCACTCCATGCATGGGTTATTTTAAGTGAGCATTTTTTCCAGTGATAATTGTCAAGATATACATCAAGTCAACAGGACAAATTAACTTGAACAGTGACCAGCTTAATGCATGCACAATCTCCTCCAATATGCGTACAATACTAGTCTATACATGTACATAGATAATAGCAGCTGCTAACCAAATTCGTATGCGTATAGGCTTTCTGTAGGCACTCTCATTCAGGACTCAGAGTCTTGAATAATTAGTCACTGAGTGGTCCGAAGAGGATAGAACTGTGAAGTGTGTCTTCGGCGGTCAAGTAGAACTCTTTGTGGTAAGCCACGAATTCATCCTTCGAGATCTTTCCATCCTTGTTTGTATCCATTGAGTCAAATGAGGCTCGAGCGTGGGCGACGTCAACTCCGATGCCCTTGTAGTGAGCGCACCACTCTTGAAAGGATATGACGCCATCTTTGTTTATGTCAAGGTTTTCAAACATCTCGAGCCAGATCTTGCAGGGAATTTCGTCAGTAGGAAGATTCAGCAAGTACCCAACAGACTTCTCCATGAACTCGTTATAGTTTAGCTTTGTAGAGTCATCGAATCCCTCCCAATAAGCCCCGAACGCTTTTTTGAGCCCTTCAATCTGTTCGGGTGTGGCGGTGCTCAGTTGACTGTAGCGAGCTACGATCGCATCGAAGTCTGCTGGACTGATGTAACCAGAGTTGTCCGTGTCATAAACTTCACACACTCGGTGAATCTTCTTCCTCCAGAATGCATTGTCGCGAAGTGTTGCACTTTGAACGGCCATGGCTCAGTGCGTACAGCAGTTCTCATCCACGCAAGATTAAACTATTGTTGAATGGCGCATGCGCAGAATTTTGTCAGGGCTGTTTACTCGCAATCCAGAAGCACCACAAGTGAGCGGTATATGTGGAATTAAGTTAATACTCAGTTTAATTTAATTTTTCGCATCGTGCAAGCATTCTCTTCATCAGACCATATGGTTACTCACTCTGCAGCAGACATTAATTCATCAGACCTTGGCAGTGATCATGAACAGCCCTGCAGGCGTGCATAGTTCAGATCTTATTATGCAGATTGGATTCTTGAGTCTACCACAAGTACATTTATGATAAAGTCAGGCTAAAGAAAGAAGACACAAGACAACTCCAGTGGCCGGATCTGTGACTTAAAAATCATCATTGTGTCTCTCTGTATAAGACCACATATAAAGGACAAACATTGAATTCAAAGATAAATGAATCCATAAACACCAGACAAAGGACAAATCAACAAAGAACAGAGGCAACTCTAGCCTCGAACCCAGGCGCGGAGGGGGAATTCTGTTTTCCCCTCCTCCGCGTCTGGGTTCGACACCGTTCGAGGCTAAGGCACAACTCCACCAAATTTAAATGTACATTCAATGACATGTGCAGTCAATTACACTAGATTTCGTGCAAAGTACGTGCATCACTTCAGAATTAAGTCTCTCAGACACTAGATACTGAATCTATTTAACTGAAAAGAAACTGCGTGCACATGTTATTATTGTTGTTGTTGTTTCCTCCTCTAAAGGTTCCCCACTTTGTGCCGCTTCAGTTTGTGTAGAACTTGCTCATTCATTTGCAGTTCATGTACTGTACATGTACAGTAGCTATTATATATAAATGCTAAAAGCTACTGAAAGTATAGGTGTAGTGTATACACAAAGCTGACCATATTCAAAGCAGCTGCTCTTTTTTCCGAGGTACAAAACTCCGCTCTTTCCTCCACAATTATGAGTGGCAGTGCAATTCCTTAAGCTTGTGCTGATAAATGTCGAGTCAAAACTTAACCCTGCTACCACTGATTTGTTTGAAGTGGATTTTCTGGATCAAAAAATGAACGTACGTTTTGCATGTGAAGTGGATTTTCTATATACAACAGAGAGAGCCAGGGACCAAAACATAGTAGCTAGCTACTTGTCTAAATTTAGGCCACTGTGCATGGGTCCACACAATGTGCCAGGGGAAAACCTCACCAACTTGGCTAAGGAAAAAAACCCTCAGATAATCTGGCTCCTATAGCTAAACAGGTCCATAATCATAGAAACACCAACAAAGGTAGCTAAAACATAAGTAGCTAGCTACAAAAAAACATCACAGGCAAAATGGACAAAGAATAAAACAAAATGTGTGGTTGTGTGAATGTTGTAGATGTGTCTGCTCACAGTGTTTTCTCCATCCCACCCACCCCACGAGAACCACAGCTCATTTCAGCCGTTGCCTCCTGTTCTGAACATTCACGCTTTAATACTCCTGCTCCTTCGACATTGACTTTCTTTGCTGATTTTTTGCAAACTTGTGAATCTTCCGCAACAGTTTCAACGTCTGAAGCAGAGAAATTCTGTCCCAATTTGGGATCGATGCCTTGAGGTGAAGCAGACCCATTTCCTAGAGATTCGCCATCAAGAATGTTTCTAGCAGCTACGTCACTATCTCTCCGTTTCAAACCTTTAACGTCTCCAGTTGGCACATTAGCAACAACTGTCTGTTCCACTGAGTCTTGACCCAATTTATCAGGTTCAAAACCTCCATCAGGTATTACTCTAGTGACTCCTTGCTCTGAATTGTGCAGACATTTGATAGTTTCAATCTCTCCAGCTAGTGCGGTCAGTTCGGAGTCACGTAACACCACAGTGAGGGTCTCCCAGGTGACGGGACGCTTGCCCCTGCCTGCAATCCACTGTTGGATGATCTCACAATTGATTTGTTCCACATCATTCTTGTGTTTGTGGGCGATAGAGTTCACCCTTGCCATAGTATCATCCTCTAGAAGAAAGAGACCAAACTGGTGATACTGAACACCGATCTCCTGGGGAATGTTGATCCTTCGGGCTTTTGCTCGAAACCGGATACACTCCATCAAGGTCGGTCGGTCTGCTTGGTCTGATAGAGAAACATTCAGCAAAATTAATGGAGGCAATTATATCAAAGAATACAAGCATGCGCATACCATAAGTGTAAAGCACATCACGCACTAGCTAACAACATCCCACATGCAAACTTAGAGGAAGAGGTCGGCCGAGCATGAAATCAAAGTGACAGCGAAACAGCAGCTTGTATATATGGAAAAAAATATGGTCTGACTTTCTGCAATGCAACCCACTAGCTAATAGCGGCTATAAGGCATTGCCTGTGATGTCTGTGCTTATTAGAGGTATTGTTGCAGTATAGTATAGTGCTCTTGCATACTGTACGCGTGTGTTTCTCACCTAATCAATTAAACATGTTCATAATTTAGCCCAGGCCTCCAGTGGACCAGCTGTCCATGACTACTCTTTACTGTACAGTGTAGCTAGTTCAGTACTCCAAACAAGAGAGCAGAACTGATGCACTGTGGCACAACACCAAGCTTCATGAAGCTAACTATAAGTACTATATATGCTAGGGATCTTGGGCTAGGAATGAGATATGAAGCTGGGATTTGCACCATTGTGATCAGCATGAATGGAGCATTCCAATGATGTCAGTTTTGCTGCCAGTTGAATTTTGACAAAAAACCATGGATTATAGCCTTTGGTCGAGTGCGATTTTTGGCATAAATGTGACCGACATTAAAAATCATTTTAAGGACATCATTTGAAAGTCCTTTGCATGCAGACCATAATTGTACAATTCCCAGCTTCATATCTCAATCACATGCCCTACCCAGTGCAACATTGAAGTCTATTCCCAATCTATGGTTCATTGATCTATTTTGGGCAGAACTGCAGGTGCATCAGTCACCCTATAGAGCAGGAGTGCTGTTTCTGCCAATTTCAACTTAATTTGCATGCCACTTGTCATTATTAGTTAATGTGCCAATTAAAAACTACCTCAGTTTAGCACCAAAGTGTTACAATTTTCTGTGAAATTGTTGAAAATGTGACACTTTTGGTGCTAAAATAGCACTCCATTTTTTATGTGCGTGAATTGTTGCGACTAGCGCATGCAAACGACTGTTCTGTAGCCCTAGCTTGTGAAAAGAAACTAGTGATTAGACACAACAACCAGCCTACAACTGAAGAGCAGTGTCTACACTATAGTATAGCAGATTAATTTCAGCAGTGTTGAAGTATAGGGCCTTCCTACTCCGCAAACATTTCAGCCATTGCTGCTGATACAATAGATATGGAAACGTAATTATCATACCAGGCAGTGAACTCTCCACTTCATGCTCTCCTCCGTATTCATCTCCACTTTCAAGTAACTGCAGTGGAATACACACAGCCAGTGAAGCTATCATGACATTTTGTGTTGACCTAGTAGCTATGACCAATTTCATATTTTGTAGAGGGTGTGAAGAAGCATGCAGTCATATGTCTTCAAATTGTGACAGAGATTGAGAAAACAACATTATTAGCTGTTATTTACCTGGGTTCGAGGCTAGCCTATTATATCATTGCAGATTCTTGTGCTATAAACACTGTGCAATGCACGCGATCATGCACTACTCAATGCTACTCAATGTCCTTCCTCCTGGACTAGAGGATAGTGCCTATATTAGGTTCACCATAGGAGATTCCTGTGCTATGATACTGTGCAGTGAAGCTACTGAAAGTCAATTCCCCCTCTCCTGAAGATACATTATTTCCTCTGTCTGTCTACCATTCAAATCCTTATAGTAAATTATTACAACTACAGTCATTCTATTATACTATTCACTGACACAGTGTAACTCACCAGATCCAGCGGGTTCCTGCCACAGAAGATGCTGAACTTATTCAATTCGTGTCTCAACTTCCCGTATGTTGCATCAGGACCTAGCTGTTCCACCCAGGCCTTCAAAATATGAATGCATCTCAACAGCTCGGAACTTTCAGCACAACAGTCTAGGGCATCAGCATCCATCTCATTAACAAGTTTCTCTCTTAAAAGCACTGGCTGTGACAGAAGAACTTGCACTAGAATGTTGTTGCATGGGTACAAGCAACTGGCTAGCTGTGAGATGAATATATCTGGTACAATGTGATTACTGTTCTCATCTGAAAACATCTGTGCTATGAGCTCAGACGTGAGAAGAGAGTAAGGCTCAAAGTACAGAAGCTGAGAAATATGTTTTCCTTGACTTCCATCAGGGTTTACAAGGGACATGTCTGGGGGGTCCTGTGCACCTCTAGCTGCTATTCTACCACTGAGGTACTGGATGCTGTACTCGGTACTGCTTGGAAGACATTCTTCTACTGCTTGCAATTCTCTGCCACTTCCAATGTCCATTATGAACTCCTCTATGAATGCTCGAGGGCAAAATTCACTCTTTGCTTTCAAGATAGTCTTAATCAGTTGTGTGCGAAGTCTGACACAGTGAGTCTCCCTGTCTTTCATTGAGGACATTACTAGACTTACTGTCTTGAGATCTTTCACTTCAAGGAGAGCGGACACTCCATTGCCATCACTCCACGTGATTCCATTCTTGCACATGGTGCAGCTGCGTTTCAAACCTGGGGTTTCAACCTCAGTATTTCCCGGTACGGCACTGTCTTGAGGCAGAGCAAAGTTGAAGGCAAGTCGAAGAAGAAGGACGTGGAGAAACCGAACTGTGAAAAATTGATATTGCGCAGGAGATCTAGACCGAATAAACCATCCACAATGATGAGAACTCTCATAGCTGTCTCTTGACAAATTGTTTGAAGTTACTAGAGCAGGGAAGAGGTAATAGTCATCATCAGTCACCTCCTTGGGAATCTCTGCAAGTACGGACAGTTTCATCCAATCGGATTGAAGGTGGTGACAAAACTCAAAGTGTTCTAGGAACGCTATGACCATATCAGTGTTCAGATCAGGAAACGCCTCACACAGTCTGGACCTGGCAACAACTCCAGTGCTGCCTGGTGAGATGTGCTGTGGGAAGTCCCGTGGTGCAAATATGCTTCCGACAACCGTTTCAAGTAAGGCTGGAATGTTAATGATGACCCAACTGTCACCAATGTCTTTGTGGTTTTCTAGAAGAAGAATTTGAGCTTTCTCATGCAGAGTTTGGAAGAGCGATAGTAACTCGGTTGGAGAGCTTGGGAGCAAGTAGCAATTGTTTTCAAGATCTTTGGAGATATTCCCAAGAGTGCATCCTTGAACACCTGCGTTAGTGTAGGCTTTCCGAATGTATCTGTGTAGGATGTAGCAACGCTGATCAATGCTGCCTGTATTATCTCTGATGATGTTACAAGTCTCCCTCAAGTACGAGCAAAGGAGATCTAACTCGTAAGAAGCAGGTCTTGTGCAGTCTAAGCATACGATTCCCTCAGCTTTATAAAAGTGGCCAACATCGTCTGAGAGTTGAGAAAACCCTTTAAGCATCATGAACGCCTGGTCAACATCTCCACTAGCTAGTTGATCAGCATGGCTTCCAACAAATATGACACAAGGCTTTGTCTCACTGTGAGCACAGCATTCCTGAATGAATGACACCCAGTATTGCAAGCTTTTGGAAATATCATCCTCGCACTGAGAAATGTTTACAACGAGCAGATAGATCCCAGCGGTGTTAGAGGAGGAGTTCTGAAGAAACGCTGCGTGACTGGTGTAGCATTCTCGCTGGCCTGCAAAGTCATAGATTACAACATTCCCAAATTCATTGCTACTGAAACTGAATGAATCTATTCCGGCCGTTTGTTGTATCGTTCCTTTAACTCTCTGAAATTGACCAATCAGTGAATTGAGGAAGCCGGAATTAGTCTGGATGGCTTTTGACAATGAGCTCTTTCCTGCCAAGGGATCACAAAGAACGAACACCTTGACAACCGACTCCAGTGGGTATTTCCCCTCACAGTAACGGTCAAGCAGTTCCCTCACTTCTGGTGAGGTTGATATTTCCACCGGGGTCAGCCCTTCATCGTTTCTGCACAGCGGATCACATTTCCCTGTGGAGAGAAGGAACTGTACAACCTCAATCTGGTTGGTCGTGCAAGCAGAGTGCAGTAGCGTGTCTCCTGAGTGTGTTGTGTGGACTAGATCGCTGAACTTTTCACTGTGGAAATATTGTACAATTTGAAGTTGTCCGCTGGCACAAGCGTAATGCAGTGGATTCCGTCCTTCCTTGTCAGTGCATTGCGGGTTGCAATTGAACTCAGCTATGAGGTACTTGACGACATTGAGGTAGCGGTTTGTGGGCTGTCCAGTTTCAAGATCAGCCATTGAAATACCGCCAGTGATGCCTACATCTGATTGGTCATCGGCAGGATCTGGAAGAGTCTGTGCAAGCAATGTGAGTGGATAAACAATTGCTTGCCAAATGTAGAGAAGTATTGTGTGTAAGCTGAGACTCGAATCATCACTTGAATCATCACTTAAAGCTGAAAGATGGCGCACTTCAGCTGCTTTGACTGCTGATTGGATGGCTCCGCAGGCCAAGTGCAGTGGTGTGATACCATGCTCATCTCCTGAATGTGGGTCACAACCGCATTCATCAATGAGATACCGAACAATGTTGGGTTTTCCCATTATACAACTTGAAACCAGGAGATCTAGGCTTGTTTCATTTCCAGAGCTGCATTCTGACAACAGGTACTTAATAACATTTAATTGCTCACTAATGCAGGCACCAGTGAGAGATGAATGTGGGCTACAGTTCTGTTCCCGGACGAGCCATTTTACGACTTCAAGTTGTCCTGCAATAACTGCTGAGTCAAGTGGCGTGACTTCACCTTGTGCACCACTGCTAGCTCTCGGATCCCAACCACAGTCTGTAACCAGGTATTTGGCTACTTCAAGATGGCCAAATGTGCAGGCTGCAACAAGAGGGGTGAGACTTCCTTGACCAGCACAGCGAGGATCACACCCACATTCACTGACCAGGTACTTAACTATTCAACATGTCCATAACTGCAGGCTTCAGTTAGTGGAGTGTTGCCAAACGCATCAATCGAAGAAGGATTAAAGCAAGATCCGGTAGCATGGAACTTAACTGCTGCAAGGTCCCCACTTCTGCAAGCGCTGTGTAGCTGGGTGGATGTTCTATTGAAAGTGTTGCTGGTTGAACGATCATCCGACAACAAGGAGTCTTCAATCCCCAGTAGACTAGCTAGATCAAGGAGTGGTAAATTGCTGAACAAGCTGCCAAGGTTAGATTCACAATTGCATTGTTCACTGAGATAGGCAACGACCTCGTGATGTCCACCTACCTGAGCAAGGTCTAGCGCAGTTATACCGTTGCTACCGGTGGTATAGTCTGGATTACAGTTGCACGCGGTAATCAGGTATTTCACAATGTGAAGGTGCCCTTGCGCAGAAGCCATATGCAAAGGTGTAAACCTTGATAAGCTTAACTTCAATGGTTCAAACGCTATTTGCATGAATGGGTTTTGATCTGCATTCAATTCTTTAATGACTTCCTCAAATAGTTGATCAGACCTGCATTCTGGATTGCAGTCACAGTTCTGCTGATCGACCAGGTATTCAACGACATTGAGATGCCCTTTATCACAAGCCACGTGCAATGGAGTCACACCACCACGGCCACTGCACTGCGGATTACAATTGCATTCGGTGATGAGGTAGTTCATAATGTTAACATGGCCACTGGCAGCAGCTGCATGCAGTGGAGTAAGGCTCTCAGTGCCAATGCAATCTATACTGCAATTGTGGTTTGTAATGAGGTACTTGACAACGTCAAGGTAACCGTTTTGGAAAGCATAATACAGGGGAGATTTGCTATCTTTGTCAGCAATTTCAGAATAACAGCTGACACCAGCAGTAAGATACTTTACAACCTCCAGGTGGCCCTTGCCAGCAGCAGAGTGTAGAGGTGTGTAACCAGTATTATTACCATGATCTGGGCTGCAGTTATGTGCAGTGATGAGATACTTTGCAACTTCAAGGTGACCAATCTCACAAGCAAATTGCAGTGGAGTGCTACCTTTATTGTCACTGATTTGAGGATTGCAACCAAGTTCACTAATAAGATACTTGACTACATTCAGGTGGCCATTGCTAGCAGCTGAATGCAGAGGTGTATAACCATTCATATTACCATGTTCAGGACTGCAGTTGTGCTCATGGGCAAGATACTTTGCAACTTGAAGATGACCATTCTTGCAAGCACAGTGGAGCGGAGTAAGCCCATTGTTTGTACAGCACTGTGGGTCACAGTTGCGATCTGAGATAAGGAATTTTACAACTTCAAGATGACCATTCTCACAAGCACAGTGTAGTGGAGTGAGACCATTATTGTCACCAATTTGTGGATCACAGCCAAGTTTACCAATAAGATACTTCACTACAGCCAGGTGGCCATTCTTAGCAGCTGAATGCAGAGGTGTGTAGCCGTACTTGTTGCCCTGATCTGGACTGCATTTGTGTTTAGTGATGAGATACACTGCAATTTCAAGTTGACCATTCTGACAAGCACAGTGCAGTGGAGTGTTACCATTATTGTCAGAGCACTGTGGGTTACATTCATGCTCATTGATGAAATACTTTGCAACTTCAAGATGACCACTGTCACAAGCATAATGCAGTGGAGTAAATCCTCTGTTTGTACAGCACTGTGGGTTACAGTTGCAATCCGAGATAAGGAATTCTATAATATCGTGATGTCCCTTCAAGGTTGCAAAATGCAGTGAGATGAGGCCATCACTGTTAACAATCCGAGGGTTGCACTTACACTCATTGGTGAGGTACTTCACAGTAGCGAGGTGACAACTCAGACATGCCAGGTGGACTGGAGTATTACCAAACATATTAGCGTGGTCAGGACTGCAGTGGTGCTCACTGACAAGGTACTGGACAACAGGAAGTGCTCCACCACGGCAAGCATAGTGGAGAGGAATGCTACCTCGACTGTTGGGCTTTAGTGGATCACAGTGATAGTCTGTAATCAAACACTGTACAATATTCAGGTGTCCACTTTTACTTGCATAATGGAGTGGAGTATTACCAACACTGTCACTGACTTGTGGATCACAAGCATTTTCAGTATTGAGGTACTTAACACTGTCAAGGTTACCACTTTCACTGGCTGCATGCAGTGGAGTGTAGCCATCATTGTCAGTGCAGTGTGGAATGCACTTGTACTCTGTTATGAGACACCTTGCAATGTGTAGGTGTCCACTCTTGCAGGCAAGGTGAAGAGGAGTGCGGCCATTAGGGGTGGTAGCTTCTGGATTGCAGTTCTGTTCACTGATAAGGTACTGAGTAGTGTCAAGATGTCCATGCTTGCATGCAAGATGCAGTGGAGTGAGTCCTGAAGGGTCCTTCACATCACTGGGATTCAGTGCTTGGTTGATGATGACGTCTTTAACAGCAGGTAAGTCACCATTTGCACATGCCTGAATCAATTGCAATGCCATATCTCAGCTATGGATTGTTGTTGAATGAGCTAGGCTTTATCAAATCCTTGTATAAAGTGGCTTCTGTATGCAGTAAAATGTGCACTCTCATGGAGTATTGCTACAACCTACATAAAAGGAAAAATTGGTCAGAAATTTTTGAAATTTGGTGTCCCATGCAGTCTGATGTTAGGTACATTTACAGTGATATGCATGCATACTTCATGTCCTATATTAAATATTTCCTCATATCACCACTCGTTACAATATCACAGTTGCAACAAACCTGTGAAATTATTTCTGGATAGCTATGCGCTATAGCTAGTGATACTTTATTTATCATTGTCACCTTACATAGGAAGTCACTGTTATACAAATACTATAACTATTATAATCATCAAGCAATTTGTTCAATTTCCATTTAGCTGTAGCTCCTATTTTGTCCCTAATTTCCCTGCTGTCTAGGCATTGCATTACCTAATAAGGGTTGATAGTTACCAATACACCCGCAATCATACTACTTTCAAATAGGTTCTCAATACCACAACAGACAATGGCCAGTGATAACTACAGCAACATCACTTAAAGGTGCCATATGTGAGGTGCACTGCAGTCTCATGCCCAGCAGAAGCACCGCCTTCATGATTGACAATATAATATCGGCACGTTCGAGTGAAGGTGTAGAGCTTTTCAGCAAGTAGCTAGCTGTCAAGAAACTGCCCATTGTCACCAGACAGATTTTCCATATACATGTATTTCTGGCTGGGCACGAGACTAAGCTACTGCCTTCAGGTATACATGTATATCAAGCTAGGCATAACAGATCCTGAGCAATTGTGATCGGCATGCAGTCCTCTGCGTGGTCTGCTGTGCACCAGCTAGGGTAGGGTATCCATTGGAATTCTATTAATCCATGGTAATGAAATTAAACATCTTAACAAGGATTTGGGGAGATTTCCTGGTATGTTTATGTTTACCTAACACCTCGTGATTGTGCATATACATGTACTTGAGAATTCAATTAGATCCATGGTATATAGTGATTCTAAGATTTCATGGCACAAGTCCCAGCTTCCTGGATGAGCTGGAGCTCTTTCTTGCAGGGATGGGTGGTATAGACTAGAGGGCAGACTAAACTTGCAATACAAAACCCACTGCAGTAAGTAACCGGATTAGTTTGAGGTATTAGCTTAATTAATGATTGTGTCTTCGGGAAAGACTCCACACAACGTGCAGGGATGGGCTGTATAGACTAGAAGGCAGACTAAATATTTAATCATACACTCAGCAATACAAACCCTACTGCGTCTTTGGGAAAGACTCCACACAACGTACTGTTTGATTCTCAGCTTTTCCCATAGTGTTGAATAGATACCAGAACAAGTTGTCTGCAGTAGATCTGGTACTTGTACTATCATAGTATACAATATTACGACATCTTGATTGGCTGAACTGACTCAACACACCATAGCTAATTGTGGAGGGCTATAGGGCCATGTCACCCGCACCGGTATCCACCCACCCACCCACCCACCCCATCTGCACACACACCTGCACATACATACATGCACACTTATAGTCAGATGTTATCCAGTGAAACCTCCGATAGTTGACACTCCATACTAGGGACACAACATAATAGACCTCTCCACAAACGATAGTGTTTGAGATCCCAAATAATTGGTTTCCCTATAGCTAATTCTAGTAGCTAGCTACCTCCAAAAGTGGGCAACTTCTCTACAAAGGACAAAACTCCCCCAAGGTTCCACTGTATACCGTACTGGCTAACATGATGGTTAACTGACCATGCATGCCTATGAATGTTCAGCCCAGTAATAATAGCTATATAGTCTTGCCTAACCTGATATCTCTGGGAAGTGTATCATCCGGCCGGGTTGTAGCTAGCAGATCTGACTGGTAACATTAACTAGCTACCCTAGCTATACTGTATCAGTAGCTAGCTACGGTGGCAGTGCCACCTCAGGTTAATTCTGGTTAGCTCTTTCCACTTCAGAATTGATCAGCAGTTGAAATATGCACAGCTCAGTAGCTATGTCTTTCAGAATTATTACACTAACAATTCGTGCCACTGCATGCTGATCAGGACACTGAGTGTCCATGTTTGGCTTCAGTTGTTTAATATTGTGGCCAACACGTGCACTTTACAGTTCTCTGGCGGCAGGTCATGCACTGGTCATTATCTGGCTTGCAAAGTTCAAACATGAAAGACCCCCAATAACTATTAGCTAGCTAGGGTGAGAGCTGCTCACAATGCACCGCGGCAATAACTTATGTGCTGCTCCTGCATCAATCTGACTAGTAGCTATAATATCCTTGAGTTTGAATCCCAGGTGGCCAGGGAAGGTTTTGACTCATTCGGTTTGCTGGCATAAACCTCAGGTGATATGAATCCTGATGTGTATTAAACTCACAAGTGCACAAGCTCCACTCATCAATATAGACTGCCATATTAGGGTATTCATGCTGGAAAGGGTATCAATCATGAAGTGCAGATTCAAACTTTTATAATGGGATGGGACTGAGGCTGGTTAATGGCATTTCTCCTTGTTTCTTTGGTTTTTTGAGAGGTAGAATATGACATGCCATTACTAAATCCTTTCAATTTTACAGAGAAAAAATTTGCCTCTAGTAACAGTTATAGCCCTGTCGCCAGGGATTTATGCAACGCAAACCGACCTTGTTCTCGGGCTTTGCCCTCAGACTCAGTTGGTTTACTACCATAAGTGCCTGGCGACTGGGCTCTAACTGTTACTTACACACAACTACTGGCCAGCATGCAGTAGTCCTGCATGCCTTGCAAGTCCATTTCCATTTCCGTTTCCGTTTCCATTTCCGTTTCGTCCCGTTTCTGTTTCTGTTCCGTTTCCGGTTCCTTCATCCTGGTTTTACCACTATCCGGGTGGCATGCTTTCAATGGCAGCAGTAGCTACCGCATTAGTGCTAAAATAATTATGTGAAGAGTTTGAAGTGCAAATCAAAACACAAAAAACTTGCATCACAAATTATACTGCTGCATGGAACTGTTAACTAAGTATGTGAAATGCAAATCTGTCTGTGTACAGTTACATCAATAAAGCAATAATGACACAATAAGCACAGTGAGGAATTTGAGATACCCGTACATGGATTACTACATGTGTAACAAAAGGTACAAAGAGCCAGAGGCCAAAACAGATTTACAGTATGTACCATGATACGCACTAACAAACTAAATTTAGGCACTTGTGGGCCCACACAATGTGCCTGGGAAAAACCTCACCAATAAACAGTGAGGGGAAAACCCACTAGTAATCTGGCTCCTATACAGTGTACAGTACACAAGAAAAATTTGTATTAGTAGTACACAAAAATACTGACAAGATGAAGACGAACGCACACATACACAAACAAACACTATAAAGCTGTCACACAAATAGGGAATGAAGACAAAATAAGTGCATTTGACATGTATGGGTGATTATCATGCTTGCATGAATTTGTCTGGAACAGGGAGGGAGGTAATGGAGTAGAGTCACAGGCTAATGTTCAATGGTCTGCAGAAGTCTATAGTGCTACAAACTAAAGACGCTAATGCAACACAAAAAGACTGTACAATTGAAAAACATGACAGACAAGAGAGGGATCAATCACACAAAGCCATAACACACATAGTATACAATTGTTTTAAGCATGAAGTATTAGTGTATTAGTGCTGAAGACCATCCCGGATGTCACCAGCAAGATTGTTTAGTCTGACTGCCTTCAGAACATCGATCAGTGTGTCCCAGCTGAGAGGCTTGCCTTTCCCTCCAATCCACAGCCTCAGAATCTCTAGATTAATCTGCTCAGCATCGTCCCGGTACTTTTTGACAATTGCGCTCACTTCAGCTCCTGTTTCATCGTTTAGAAGTAGAACTCCAAACAGAAAGTACTTTGTGCTAATTTGTTTAGGAATACTGATGTTTCCACTCTTGCCCGGGAAGTTTAGAAGTTTCAATAAGTTTGGCTTTTCATCTGCAGTAATAAAAAAAGCAAATTATGAAATCCAGCATTTGGTACACTTGAAATTATAATATTTCTCACCTGAAGCTATGCGGCATGCCTTCAGCTGGTCAGTCAGAGTTTCATGATCATCACCTATTTCAGAAAGATGCACTGGCTTGAAAGCTTTCCAAAATTAGCTACATGTTGTTCATCCAATTTAAATTATTGATTGGTTAGGAGGAGCTGGTTTCACTGATAGCATCTTCTGGAATGTACAACGGTTTGCATGATGCAGAACATTGAACTAGTCCCCCATAAACTGTTAGCTATAAAATGTGTTTCAGGAGCTGCTGAAATTTCAAGAATTTAAAATTTTCTGTCATATGCTCATACCCATTGCATTGCAATTTCCAGTACTTGATTTTGGGTTGGTTGGTTTCTCAGCCCTTCAATTGTTGAAACGATTGTATGGAAAATTGTTGTTTTCTACAACACTATTACTCACCACATGAGAGTTGCTTAGCTATAGCTAATTGTATTCATGAGCTACAACTAATAGCCAAGCACTTCCTTATAGCTCTTTGTCCTGCTAATCTTACCTGAGGCATCGTTTGCTTGATCCTTTGTCCTGCTGATCTCACTGGAGGCATCATTTGCTCGCTTTTGTTCAAGTAATTCACTACTGTTTGTGCCCCTAAATTTGACACCCAACTCTGGATTTGTGCTAACTGATATAGCAGCGCTCACGACCTGTTCTGAATCATCATGTCTGAAGTCTTCAATAGGTACTTCTTCATTGTCTCTCTGATCTGAATCTTTTTTGTTGACACTTCTTTCTTTGGTGACTTTGGTAGGTCTGTCTTTGTGACGTTCAGAGCCAGCTGCATCTGCTGACCATGCAGAAAAGAAAGTGGTTTAAAATTAATTAATAAACAAGACATGTTTGTGGGGTGAATTAGCCATTGACAACTACATGTACTTACAACCCATGCATATACACATACCTTTCTTCTGTTTGAACTCAGCTCTGAGCTTGACTGCAAGGTTTTCTTCCTGACAATTCTGAAGGGCTGTTACTAGAGCTGTAACTGTTGGCCGCTCATGGTTGGGAGGAGCCCATTTCAACCACTGGTTTAGCATATCACGAATGTATCCAGAGTCTCCTTCTGGAATGAGCATCGGTTTTCGCTCGATTACTGTGAGTTGATCGCACAGAAATCCAAGAGCCATTCCTAGTGTCTTCCACTTTGGAGTTGCAGGTTTCAATATTTGGAGAAGAACAAACAGATCTCGCTCTGTCAAGGCATCTAGTAAAATTTAATGAACAATGGAATTGTTATCCGTATGAACATGAGATATACAATGACTGTTATAAACCTCTGAGAGTAAGTGAACTTGTATGCATTGTGTGGGTTGTAGAATGCTGGTTCTCAAAATGGACGCAGAATTGATGAGCTATTGCAATATTGTACAGTTGACTTTACCTTGGGGTACACTGCCCTTTATGTCATCGTCACTTTCATCTCCAGTTTCTTCAATCTGATAATGCCCAACAAGAATGTCAAACTAGAGAAGCTGCAATAGCCATCTGTAGTCATACATCTATATACAAACAAGGTCTAAGGGGTGCTTATTCTCTGAAAAAACCCAACAACGAGTAACCAATCAGGAGACTCAAGTGCTTACTAGTATAGGAATATGAAATTGAAGTCACAAACTTCAGCTGTTCACTATGGTATTTATAGGTCCATGCTGGGACGTCCTTGCATATAGCTATAGAGTAGCTATAATAGTAGACTAGAAGAAGGGAATAAAATGTATAGTTGACCTTAATTTGGCGTACACTGTCCTTTAAACATGTACCATCACCACTTTCATCTCCTCCTTCATCGCCACTTTCATCACCACTTTCATCACCACTTTCATCCATCTGATATGTATAGATCAAACAAAAACCAGAAGTGCTGCTGTAGACATACATGTGTATACAAACTACATGTAATTAAATTACATCAGAGAAGTAATTACACAAGGAAAATCTAGTTTCTTTCTCTAAAATAAAAAGGTAACGTATAACCCCCCAAAATCAGGAGACTCAACTCCTTACTTTAAGCTCAGGAATAAGAATTTGCAAGTGCATACTGTCTCAAATGTTTGTATAAACAAACTTTGTCATGGTATTATAATTCTATTGGTACAATTTATAGGCACATACCAGGTTCAGTGGGTTTCTTCCACAGAAGATGCTGTATCTGTCCAACTGTTGTCTCAACTTCCTGTAGGTGGCAGATCTTTGCTGCTCCACCCACGTTTCTAGGATGTATTCACACATCAGCTGCTGTTTGCTGAAGTCACCAAGGGGGCTGTCACGAATGTCTTCACATTTCTTATTCAATAACTGCAGTGAGGGTTTAAGGACTTGTAGGAGGGCATCACAGAATGGGTACATCCACTGTGCTAGCTCTGTGATAAAGTCGTCAAGTATAGATTGTTTTGCAGTTTCCTTTGCAAACAGTTTTGTTATGAGATCCGGGGTAAGCAAAGCATATGGTTCAAAGTAGAGAAGTTCAGAAATTCGCTTTCCTTGACTCCCATCTGGGTTAATGAGCATCAGGTCTGGATTATCTTTTGCACTTCTTGCTGAAATCCTGCTGCTGAGGTTTTTGATGCTGTGTGAAGGACGTTCATCTACTGCTTGCAGAAGACTGTCATCTGCTACATCCACTATAAACTCTTCAGTGAGCAACCTTGGACAAAATTCGCTTTTAGATTTTAAAATAGTCTGAATCAGTTGTGAGCGTAGTCTGGTGCAGTGAATCCTATTATCTTCCATGCAACTCATACTGAGAACAACTGTTCTTAAATCTCTCACTTCAAAGAGAGTTGATACTCCATTTGCATCATGCCAGTTGATACCATTCTTCCATATTTTGCATTTTCGTCTCACAGCTGGGGTGTCTGCTTTGGTGCTACTTAATTTAGTATCCACTTGAGGTTGAGAAAAAAGGAAGGCAAGTCGGAGAAGTAGGATATGCAGAAAACGAGTGGTAAGAAACTGGTGCTCAACTGAAGAATGCATTAACCATCCACAGCAGTAGGAACCTTCGTGGCTTTCATGCAACGGACGCTCTGAAGTGACTAGAGCTGGGAAGAGGTAAAACTCATCATCTGTCTTTCCTGTAGGTGTCTGCTCAAGTTCAGACAGATTAATCCAGCTTTGTTCAATCCGATGACAGAACTCAAAGTGCTTCAGGAATCCTATGATCATGTCTGAATTGAACTCAGGGAAGACCTCTCTTATTCTGGACCTTGCAACAATTCCAGTGCTGCCTAGTGAGATGTGTGTGGGAAAGCTATGTGGGGCAAATATGCTCCCAATGACATTTTTAAGCACTGCAGCAATGTCAGTGATAACCCAGCTATTACCAAGATTTTGGTTGTTCCTGAGGAGAAGCAATTGACCTTTGTCATGCAGAGTTCGGAACAGTGGCAGTAGTTCAGTTGGATTGCTGGGGAGGAAGTATGAGCTGCCTTCAAGAACTTTTGAAATACTCTGAAGAGTGCATCCTTGAACACCAGCACTGGTGTAAATGTTCCAGACATATCTGTGCAGAACATAACAACGTTGGTCAATCTTTCCTGCATGCTCCCTGATGGAGTTACAGCTCTCTTTCAAATAGCGGCGAAGAATATTAAGGCCAGGAGACACAGGTTTTGTGCAGTTCAAGCAAACAGTACCTTTTGGTATATAAAAGTGACTGATGTCATGCTTAGAGAAAAGTATCCTTTTAAGTAGTAAGTGCTTTTGGTCAATATCTCCCCGGCCAAGCTGGTCTTTATGACTCCCAACAATTATAATATGTGGTGTGATCTCACTATGAGCACAGCATTCCACAATGAATGACACCCAGTACTGCAGACTATGGCAAATGCCACTTTCACTTCGTGCAATGTTTGTCACAATAATAAAGATTCCTGCCAACTGGGAGGAAGAGTTTTGCAAGAAAGCAGCATGACTAGTGAGAAATTCCCGCTGGCCAGCAAAATCATAAATTACAACATTCCCAAATTCATTGCTATTGCAAGTAATTGAATCAATTCCAGCTGTTAGCAGTCTCACTGTTTTGACTCGCTGGAATCGACCAATCAGGGAGCTCATGAAGTCAGGGTTACTCTGGAGAGCTTGCACCATTGAACTTTTCCCTGCCATAGAATCTCCTAGAATGAATATTTTCACAACTGATTCAAGTGGGTAGTTGCCCTTGCAGAAACAGTCTAGAAGTTTTCTTATTTCCACCGAAGTGGTTAACTCCAGTGGTGTTAGTCCCACTGCATTCTTGCACAGTGGATTACATTCCCCTGTAGAGAGCAGGAATTTGGTAATTGCTACCTGGCCGGATTTGCAAGCAATGTGCAGTGGTGTGTCACCTGATAGTGTTGTGTGGACTAGATCACTGAGCCTTTCCATGTGAAGGTACTGCACAATAACAAACTGACCACTCGCACATGCACAGTGGAGTGGAGTAAACCCTCTATTTGTACAGCACTGTGGGTTACAGTTGCAATCTGAGATAAGGAATTTTATAATGTCATGATGTCCCTTCAAGGTTGCATAGTGCAGTGGAGTGAGACCATCATTGTCACCAATTTGAGGATTACAGTCGAGTTCACTGATAAGATAATTCACTACAGCCAGATGGCCATTGCTAGCAGCTGAATGCAGAGGTGTAAAACCATTCACATCACCATGTTCTGGACTACATTTGTGTTCAGTAATGAGATACCTTGCAATTTCAATATGACCATTCTGACAAGCATAGTTCAGTGGAGTGATGCCATTAATGTTACCAATCTTAGGATTACAGTCGAGTTCACTGATAAGATACATCACAACAGCCAGCTGGCCATTGATAGCAGCTGAATGCAGAGGTGTAAAACCATTCACATCACCATGTTCTGGACAGCATTTGTGTTCAGTAATGAGATACCTTGCAATTTCAATATGACCATTCTGACAAGCATAGTTCAGTGGAGTGATGCCATTAATGTTACCAATTTTAGGATTACAGTCGAGTTCACTGATAAGATACTTCACAACAGCCAGCTGGCCATTGATAGCAGCAGAATGCAGAGGTGTAAAACCATTCACATCACCGTGTTCTGGACTGCATTTGTGTTCAGTAATGAGATACCTTGCAACTTCAAGATGACCATTCTCACAAGCATAGTGCAGTGGAGTGGTAGCAGCAAAGTTAATATATTCTGGGTTACACTGGTATTCAGTGATGAGATACTTTGCAACTTCAAGATGACCTCCTTGACAAGCAATATGGAGTGGTGTGTCGCCATCTTTGTCAGTGCACTCTGGATTGCAGTCAAGCTCAGTAATGAGATACTTTGCAACTGCAAGATGACCGTTCTGACAAGCACTGTGGAGTGGAGTGGTGCCATCATTGTCACCAATTTTAGGATTACAGTCGAGTTCACTGATAAGATACTTCACAACAGCCAGTTGGCCATTGAAAGCAGCAGAATGCAGAGGTGTAAAACCATTCACACTACCATGTTCTGGATTGCATTTGTGTTCCATAATGAGATACCTTGCAACTGCGAGATGACCATTCTGACAAGCATAATGAAGTGGAGTGGAGCCATGGTTGTTAGAGAACTTTGGGTCACAGTTGCATCCTGAGATGAGAAATGTGACAATATCTAGGTGTCCTTTCAGACTTGCCAAGTGCAGTGGAATACGGCCATATTGGTCCGCAGTTTGCAGTTTGCATCCTACTTCAAAGACAAGATACTTAACTACAGCCAGGTGACCACACAAGCAAGCATAGTGCAGTGGAGTGGTAGCAGAAAAGTTATTATATTCTGGGTTACAAAATTGTTCAGTGATGAGATACTTTGCAACTTCAAGATGACCTTCTTGACAAGCAATATGGAGTGGTGTATCACCATCTTCGTCAGTGCACTCTGGATTGCAGTCAAGCTCAGTAGTGAGATACTTTGCAACTTCAAGATGACCATTCCCACAAGCACAGTGCAGTGGAGTGGTGCCATTATTGCCACCAATTTTATGATTACAACCATGTTCACTGATAAGATACTTCACAACAGCCATGTGGCCATTTCGAGCAGCAGAATGCAGAGGTGTGTAGCCATTCATATTGCCATGTTCTGGACTGCATTTGTGTTCAGTAATGAGATACCTTGCAACTTCAATATGACCATTCTGACAAGCACAGTGCAGTGGAGTGGTGCCATTATTGCCACCAATTTTAGGATTACAACCATGTTCACTGATAAGATACTTCACAACAGCCAGGTGGCCATTAATGGCAGCAGAATGCAGAGGTGTAAAACCATTCGTATTGCCATGTTCTGGACTGCATTTGTGATCAGTAATGAGATACCTTGCAACTTCAATATGACCATTCTGACCAGCACAGTGCAGTGGAGTGGTGCCATTATTGTCACCAATTTTAGGATTACAGTCGAGTTCACTGATAAGAAACTTCACAACAGCCAGCTGGCCATTTCCAGCAGCAGAATGCAGAGGTGTAAAACCATTCATATTACCATGTTCTGGACTGCATTTGTGATCAGTAATGAGATACCTTGCAACTTCAATATGACCATTCTGACAAGCACAGTGCAGTGGAGTGGTGCCATTATTGTCACCAATTTTAGGATTACAGTCGAGTTCACTGATAAGATACTTCACAACAGCCAGCTGGCCATTGAAAGCAGCAGAATGCAGAGGTGTAAAATCATTCAAATTACGGTGTTCTGGACTGCATTTGTGTTCAGTAATGAGATACCTTGCAACTTCAATATGACCATTCTGACAAGCACAGTGCAGTGGAGTGGTGCCATTATTGTTACCAATTTTAGGATTACAGTCGAGTTCACTGATAAGATACTTCACTACAGCCATGTGGCCATTTCGAGCAGCAGAATGCAGAGGTGTAAAACCATTCACATTACCATGTTCTGGACTGCATTTGTGATCAGTAATGAGATACCTTGCAACTTCAATATGACCATTCTGACAAGCACAGTGCAGTGGAGTGGTGCCATTATTGTCACCAATTTTAGGATTACAGTCGAGTTCACTGATAAGATACTTCACAACAGCCAGCTGGCCATTGAAAGCAGCAGAATGCAGAGGTGTAAAATCATTCAAATTACGGTGTTCTGGACTGCATTTGTGTTCAGTAATGAGATACCTTGCAACTTCAATATGATCATTCTGACAAGCACAGTGCAGTGGAGTGGTGCCATTATTGTTACCAATTTTAGGATTACAGTCGAGTTCACTGATAAGATACTTCACTACAGCCATGTGGCCATTTCGAGCAGCAGAATGCAGAGGTGTAAAACCATTCACATTACCATGTTCTGGACTGCATTTGTGTTCTGTAATGAGATACCTTGCAACTTCAATATGACCATTCTGACAAGCACAGTGCAGTGGAGTGGTGCCATTATTGTTACCAATTTTAGGATTACAGTCGAGTTCACTGATAAGATACTTCACTACAGCCATGTGGCCATTTCGAGCAGCAGAATGCAGAGGTGTAAAACCATTCACATTACCATGTTCTGGACTGCATTTGTGTTCTGTAATGAGATACCTTGCAACTTCAATATGACCATTCTCACAAGCACAGTGCAGTGGAGTGGTGCCATTATTGTTACCAATTTTAGGATTACAGTCGAGTTCACTGATAAGATACTTCACAACAGCCAAGTGACCATTTCCAGCCGCAGAATGCAGAGGTGTGTAGCCATTCATACTACCATGTTCTGGACTGCATTTGTGATCAGTAATGAGATGCCTTGCAACTTCAATATGACCATTCTGACAAGCACAGTGCAGTGGAGTGCAGCCAATGCTGTCACTAATTTGAGGATTGCAGCCAAGTTCGCTGATAAAATACTTCACAACAGCCAGCTGGCCATTGATAGCAGCAGAATGCAGAGGTGTAAAACCATTCACATTACCGTGTTCTGGACAGCATTTGTGTTCAGTAATGAGATACCTTGCAACTTCAAGATGACCTTTATGACAAGCAAAGTGCAGTGGAGTTAGGCCATCAAAGTTGCTGCATTCTGGATTACAAATCTGATCGGTAGTGAGATATTTTACGATTTCAAGATTTCCATTCTTACAAGCAAAGTGGAGTAGAGTACTCCCATTATTGATGGTTTTGCACTGTGGGTTACAATTGCACTTTAACAGAAGGAATTTTACTGTATCTAATTGTCCATTCAAGCAAGCACAGTGCAGTGGAGTGAGGCCATCACTGTCACCAATCTCAGGATTACAAGCACACTCATCAATAAGATACTTCTCTACAGCAAGATGGCCATTCAGGCATGCTAGGTGGAGTGGAGTGGTATCAGTTAGTGTTAGTTTGGCACAGGAAGGAGTACACTGGCTATTGTTCAAAAGATGTTTTTCAATTGCAATTTGTCCACCCTGGCAGGTATGTACAACAAGATCCAGCCTGCCTTTTTCCAGTGGATCACAGTGAAAGTTTGTAACCAACAAACGAACTAAATTCAAATGTCCACTTTCACTGGCATAATGAAGTGGAGTGATACCGTTATTATCACCACCTTGTGGATCACATTCACATTCTGTGATTAGGTACCTAATCAACTCAACATTACCGCTTTCACTGGCTGCATGGAATGGAGTGTAGCCATCATTGTCAGTGCAGCGTGGATTGCATTTGTAAACAGTTATGAGATACCTTGCAATATGTAGGTGTCCACTCTTGCAGGCAAGGTGGAGTGGAGTGCGGCCATTAGGGGTGGTAATTTCTGGATGGCAGTTCTGTTCTCTGATAAGGTACTGGGTAATGTCAAGATGTCCATGCGTGCATGCAAGATGCAGTGGATTGAGTCCTGAAGACTCTCTCACCTCATTAGGATTGAGTCTATGTTTTGTGATAAGGTCTTCAACAGTTGAGAGGTCACCGTCTGAACAAGCCTGAAACAGTTGGGTTTCCATACCTGAGGCTTACTCGTGTGGTATTGGTGATCGAGTGACCGTGAAACGAAGTTTAAGCAAGAGATCAGGCGACTTGAAGAGCTCTCAACTTGGCTGTTTCGCAGGTTTGAAATTTTAAGTACACTGGTTCAGCCCAATTGAACAAAGTTGTTATCCTGCATGAAAATAAGTTTGATCAGTTTTTCTGTGTTGAATTTATCAATGACTATTAGTATATTCCGAGATAATAGTAACTGATAGTATTAATTGACAGACAGCTGAACAGCTGGCTGGATCCTCCCCTCAGTAACATTCTCCATGGGATGGTTTGGGGGGGGGGGGGGGAGGCTGTGCTCTTTCATATATAGTAACTAGGTAGCTGAATAATCAGTGAAGAGAGTTAGTCAGATACAACTGAATTAATGACTAATGACGTTTAAATACTATAGCCATCACCTTCACTTGCAACACCATTGGGGAAATACATGTATAGAACATTCCAAGGTCAAAAACTGTTTAGTCAGCATGCCTACAATTATCTGTTCATCAATTGCATGTACTTGATACTTGACATCAGAAACGACAATACAGTTCTTTGGGTAGCGAAATTTATTGGAGCCCGGCATGCGCAGATTGTCTTTGTGATAGAAATGCATGCTCACTACTTAGAACCATGCTACAGTCCCGGAGTAGGGTTTCTAAGAGTTCATTTGATTGGTCAGAATCAATGACGTAATTCTCATGAGTAGCATAACATGGTGGGTGGGGCTGAGAAACGCAAGAAACACAAGAAACCCCAGAAACACAGACCGTATAAACGGTGGGTGGGGCTGAGAAACACCAGAAACACAAGAAACACAAGAAACCCCGATACACAGACTGTATAAAGGGCTGAGAAACACAAGAAACACAAGAAACACAAGAAACCACGATACACAGACTGTATAAAGGGCTGAGAAATACAAGAAACACAAGAAACCCCAGAAACCCAGACCGTATAAACGGTGGGTGGGGCTGAGAAACACAAGAAACACAAGAAACACAAGAAACCCCAGACACCCAGACCGTATAAACGGTGGGTGGGGCTGAGAAACACAAGAAACCCCGATACACAGACTGTATAAAGGGCTGAGAAACACAAGAAACACAAGAAACCCCAGAAACACAGACTGTATAAAGGGCTGAGAAATGCAAGAAACACAACAAACCCGATACACAGAGGGCTGAGAAACACAATAAACCCCAGAAACACAGACAGTATAAAGGTGGGTGGGGCTGAGAAACACAAGAAACCCAAGAAACACTTGCACAGTATAAAGAGTGGGTGGGGCTGAGAAATCCAAACACAAGAAATCCCTGCACAGTATAGAGGGTGGGTTGGTCTGAGAAACACAAGAAACCCTGCAAACATGACAGCAGAGACTGAGAGAGGAGATGGAAACAATGACATTGTGTGAGAAACACAGAAAACTAGTCATAAGTATGCCCAATTCAGAATCAGAACATAGCAGCAAGGGAGGAGGGTGGGGCTGCTGGTGGTTTAGATTTAGGGAAGTCAGATTTATGTTTAAGGTTAGGGTCAGGGTTAGGGTCAGGTCAGGGTTAGGGTCAGGTTAGGGTCAGGTCAGGGTTAGGGTCAGGTTAGGTCAGGGTTAGGGTCAGGTTAGGGTCAGGTCAGGGTTAGGGTCATGGTACGACTAATGGCAAACTGTTTACCCACAATAACATCATTGTGATGTTTTATAGTATACTCCTGAATTCCAGACCTACTAAAAAAGTTTGACGAAACCAGTGGGGGGGGGGGGGGGGGGGGGGGGGTTAGTCTCCGGTTCCAATTTTTTCCCCTCCGCGAGCAAAAAATCATAGATAATAGGGAAAAATGGTTGACCGATTTAGTATTTTAACTTTTTTTCCTATAATAATTTGCAATAATGCAAGGGTTACACAAATCGCGAAAAGTGCTAATGCGAGTGTGCACCCTGTTACATATTACTATTACTAGCAGAATGTATAACATTGTGGGGCGAGCCTGAGCGAGTGCATGCATATGCAACATGCTTATTCGAATGTAACTCAACCTCGGCTGTAGAATTGCAGCACAAGAACTGTATGGACAGTACATTGTGATCATGTAGTATAGCTAGCTACATGCGGCACGAGCAGATGAAAGCACTCTCGCTGTCTTCTTTCGCTATGCAGTAGCTCCCATGACTGTAGACCAGAGGTAGCTAGGTCTACGAGTCAGTGACTTCAACACAGTGAGCAACAGTGCAGCCGCGAGTCGCGATCGGTGAACTTGTAGCGCTAGCTATAGATCAGCGAGTCGCACTTTCGCATGCAGTCTTTGTTACTGTGCGCCGGGTATCCATTGAAGAGGTAGATTCGTGAGTGGTCTCTGTAGCCATCCAAGGAGTACACGGTTCACCAATTCGTGCCTCTCTGAGTCTCAGAACAACGTTGCAACATTGATGAGCGATCGAGCGCTAGCGCTGAGCATGCACGTGTGAATTATCCTGACGCAAGGGACTTTCGGTTATTTGCAGAATCGTTTATTTACGGTATACGTACGTACGATACATACATACATACATACAGACATACAGACACGGATTCCGTTTTACAGGGGCTCGCTCAGGCTCGCCCCAACAAGAACAAAGGTGATACAAATGATTTAAAAGAGGTAATGTAGTGTGCAGTAAGCACTTCATGCGGTAAGTGGTTCCATATAGATGCAGAGCTGGGTACAAAGGATGATTGGAAGGCATTGGTGTGTGCAAGGGGTTGATATAGAGGTAATGAGGAATTATGCCTACTTACTTGGGGGACAAATACATTGGGAGGAAAGTAAAAATAACCGTAGCTAAATAAATAGTGCAGAGCTTTAAATATAGTCTAGTGCAGGGACTTGAGATAGTTCAAGTAGGTCCTGGTAACCGTCCATGCCCCACTGTTTTGGACACATTTTCATTGCAAACTTTTGGACGTTCTCAAGTTTAGTAATGTCTTTCACAAGATGCGAAATTGCGAATCCCAGACCGGTTACCGGAGCAGCATATTCAAGGTGAGGGCGCACGAGTAATTCGAGTATAGTGTACAAACTGTATAGACCCTGCTGGTTAACGTTGCCATAAAACCTCCTATAGAGTAAACCGATAAGTTTTTCTCGCCTTGGTGTAGATGGAGTCTATGTGTAGTGGCAAGAGAGTTCAGAGGAGAGAAGCACCCCAAATACTTGAAAGTTTCGACATGAATTCTGGTCGCGTTTCTTGTGTTTCTCGTGTTTCTAACGTTTCTTGCGTTTCTCGTGTTTCTCGCGTTTCTTGCGTTTCTCGTGTTTCTCGTGTTTCTCGTGTTTCTTGTGCTTCTCGCGTTTCTTGCGTTTCTCGTGTTTCTCGCGTTTCTTGCGTTTCTCGTGTTTCTCGCGTTTCTTGCGTTTCTCGTGTTTCTCGTGTTTCTTGTGTTTCTCGTGTTTCTTGTGTTTCTCGCGTTTCTTGTGTTTCTCGTGTTTCTCGCGTTTCTTGCGTTTCTCGTGTTTCTTGTGTTTCTCGTGTTTCTTGTGTTTCTCGCGTTTCTTGTGTTTCTCGCGTTTCTCGTGTTTCTCGCGTTTCTTGCGTTTCTCGTGTTTCTTGTGTTTCTCGTGTTTCTTGTGTTTCTCGCGTTTCTTGCGTTTCTCGCGTTTCTTGCGTTTCTCGTGTTTCTCGTGTTTGTTGTGTTTCTTGTGTTTCTCGCGTTTCTCGCGTTTCTTGCGTTTCTCGCGTTTCTCGTGTTTCTCGCGTTTCTTGTGTTTGCCTGTGTTAGCGCAGGTTGCGTTTCATGCTGAGTCACGTGTATATCACATGGCCGTTTTGTCCAATCTGGAGAGACCTTAGAAAGTTGCACAGGGATTGCCTGTTATAGTCACGTGCATGTCACATTTTGGCTGTATTGACCAATCAGGAGAGACCTTAGAAAGGGTACCCCGGGATGGCTCGAACCATGCAATAAATTATAGCTATATATAGCCATACCCATTAGCACCTATCAGGATGCAATGACATACATATACGTGGCTGAACTTTGGGCTGGTGATGAAGAGATCAGGAAGGCAACAAGACCTCCAAGCACAAGATGCATGCTCATTACTTAGGACCATGCAATAATATAGCCATACCCATCACCACCTATCAGGATGCAATGACATATACATGGCTGATCGAACTTTGGGCTGGTGATGAAGAGATCAGGAAGGCAAGAAGACCTCCAAGCACGAGATGAATACTCAAAGTACATTCCATTTTCCACAAATTGAGTAAGTACAGAAGTTGTGGGCTAGGCCTTTAAAGTGACGGGCATCTGGTTCAAATGAAATCAAATGCTAGCTATAATATAGCTACCTCTTGATATCTCATTTTGCAGATCTCAATACTGAAACAGTTTAATGCAATCTGTACCGGAGACTAGCAGCAAGGAAGAGAGAGGTTTCTGTAGGGTTCATGAAAGAAATTTAGCAGGATGCCTCTGTCAACCAACAGTGGACATGCAAACGGTAATGAATCTGTGATGATACAATTACCAGCAATGCCGATGGACCGGAGGTGATGCTGCATGGTTCTTAATGTGCACAAACACTGATTCTGGGTCTCTTTTAATGCAATGCCAATATTTGAACCTGCTGGAGAAAGTGTTGTCCAGCAATAAAAATTAAGTTTTGCATACATTCTCTTCAATGTTGCAAGGCCACCCTCAGAGGTCTGAAGTGAATGATGCTCAGCCATTTCAGCAGGACTTCACTCCACCTAACTTAATGCTGTAACTTAAGTTGCAATTAGCATAAATAGTTAAGTGCCCAGCATCGGTGAATACTGCACACAGATGACACCAACAAATGAATGCTATTGCACTCTCATAGCTATGTCCAAATAAGATGCTTATAATAATTAATGCACAGCTGCATCACCAGACTCAGCAAGGGGTTAGGTAATGGACAGCTGCATCACCAGATTCAGCAAGGGGTTAGGTAATGGACAGCTGCATCACCAGATTCAGCAGGGGGTTAGGTAATGGACAGCTGCATCACCAGATTCAGCAAGGGGTTAGGTAATGACAGCTGCATCACCAGATTCAGCAAGGGGTTAGGTAAT
This sequence comes from Axinella damicornis, assembly GCA_963931865.1. Taxonomy (NCBI): domain Eukaryota; kingdom Metazoa; phylum Porifera; class Demospongiae; order Axinellida; family Axinellidae; genus Axinella; species Axinella damicornis. The sequence continues at coordinate 1,656,080 of OZ007512.1, forward strand.
GGACAGCTGCATCACCAGATTCAGCAAGGGGTTAGGTAATGGACAGCTGCATCACCAGATTCAGCAGGGGGTTAGGTAATGGACAGCTGCATCACCAGATTCAGCAAGGGGTTAGGGAATGGACAGCTGCATTACCAGATTCAGCAAGGGGTTAGGTAATGGACAGCTGCATCACCAGATTCAGTAAGGGGTTAGGTAATGGACAGCTGCATCACCAGTTTCAGCAAGGGGTTAGATTACTGGTGCACAACTTGCATCCAGAATTGGGTACATTTCAGCTTGTAAATTAGTCACTGTCTCTGCAATTGGACAGTGTTTATGCTGCATGCATTTCAACATTGCAATGCCACTGTCTACATCTAGTCATCCACCCATCATGCGAAAAACCACCACGATTGAGTCATCGGTACTGGAGACAGTTAGCTTCAGATATTGCAGTCTATAAGATACTGACACTGTACATTATTTCAAATTGCCTGCATCTCAATTTGCATAATAATACATAACATGCTCACTATTTTGTTGCACTGGTGACTGTTAATTACCTAGTACATTGTCAATTCGTGTTTTTGCTTTTCACTTTATTTGAAGTTGCATGCTTACTTATAATTACTTGATCCAGCGAGTTTGTGCATGGTTGCAACACAGTGCGGCAATGTTACTGTCTTGTAGGGATGTCCTGTTGGCTGATTGGGGGGTCTGACCTTACCCTCCAAGACTCATTCGTTCTCAGGTACAAGGATGCCCCATGACAGAGTACGGAGGAAGGAGGCGAGGACTACTGGGAAACTAGTGCACGTTTTCTGATCTTGCACACATACAAAAGAAACAGAGCTATTGGATAGGTAACCTGTCTGGATAATTATTGTAAAAGTGATTTTGCTTACAATTACTAGTATCTGTGTACATCAATCTAACAACATAGCTAAACATAAACTATTGCTACAAGTTTGCATCATCGATACAAATTATACAAGTAATAAAAAACATTTAAAATGTAACAGGATGTAGGGATACCAGAACCGCAAAAAGTAAGGAAACAAGGTAGGGATGATCACACAAAACAGTGAAGTATACAACCCCCTACAGAAATCTTTTCCCATAATACGTGTATAATGAAAAAAGATATGTAGGGGGATTGTATACTTCACTGTTTTGTGTGATCATCCCTACCTTGTTTCCTTACTTTTGCGGTTCTGGTATCCCTACATCCTGTTACATTTTAAATGTTTTTTATTACTTGTTTATGTCATTTTTTTAGCAGCAGGCGCATGCATACTGGACTCTGGCATTTACACTGCCAGCAATGGCTGAAGAATCAGACCCAAGCATCTCAAAAGCCAACCCTTTTCTGGATGGATACTAAGCCAGTGCTCCCTGAGCTGAAGACCATAGCTAAGTATAGTGTAGCTAAAATAGCTATACCAGATAGTAGTAGCGACACATTGTTGAGTCTTTAGATAGGCATTCACCCCTCTCACAGAACACAGTCTAGTATATTATATAGCACAGAGAATTTACCTCAGTCTAGTTACGGCAACACAACAGCGCAAGTCACTTCTAATTCAGCGATCTTGAATAATAATTACGTATCGTTGCTAAGTGATCGTTTAAGTGCGCATGCGTACAAACATGAAAATGGCGTGACAAATGAAGCCATAGTTATTGAGTGGGCAGCTGTAGCCGCCTGGTGAAGACTTGGAGGTTGCCAAAAAGCGATGGGCTGGTGCACTGCTCGGTGTAAAATGCTGCTGTTTCGTGCGAAAACCATCATGAGGGATTGAGGCGACGTTGAGCTAGCCCGTCTGAAAGAAAGAAAGAAAGAAGAAAGAAAAACAATTTGCCCGTTTTGCGAGTACCTGGTGCGGTACTTTCGCGACGGTTTTTCGCGACGCGAGAAGTCTTGTTGGTCATGAAAACACTCGAAGATGAATGGTATGTGGTTATAAAGGCTTATAAGTGTACCGTTTCTGAGATTTGGAGAGATTCTTTTGTATTAGCATATATTGCGTGTACGTCGTATCCCTACATACAGAGTCTACCGACTCTGTGATTCACATTCATCTCCTGAATAATGATACCGTTAGTTCCAATTGCCTCATAATTCAGTCTACTAAATAAAATTGTACACCTTGTACCAAGTATTGCATCATCCATAATTATGTTTGCTACATTACTGAATAAATAATTACATAATAACACTGAGTTCCAGCTTCTTGCCTTCTTTGTAATCCTCTGTGGTGAATTATCTATTCACTCAAGTCTAGATTAACTACTACACCATGATAGTATATGCATGCCACAACCTCAATGCATTGAACTCTATAGTAATTATTGCTAGTTACTATAGAGTTGAGAAGCAGCCACTGCGGATTAACTGGCCGGACTTGATCCCGCTCTTCCATGTAGTCCATAATTGAGTCATCAGTACTGAAGACTTTGGATTCCATTCTATGGAGGATGACCCTATATAGCTAGCTACACTTGATCCCGCTGTTCCATGTACTCCATAGTTGAGTCATCAGTACTGAAGACTTTGGATTCCACTCTATGGAGGATGACCCTATATAGCTAGCAACACTTGATCCTGCTGTTCCATGTGGTCCATAGTTGAGTCATCAGTACTGAAGACTTTGGATTCCACTCTATGGAGGATGACCCTATACAGCTAGCTACACTTGATCCTGCTGTTCCATGTAGTCCATAGTTGAGTCATCAGTACTGAAGACTTTGGATTCCACTCTATGGAGGATGACCCTATATAGCTAGCTACACATCACTTCAAATGGCGAACATCTTGGCATGTAGCATCAATAAGTACAGAAACATACAATGTTGATCACTTGTTGCATTTACCAATAAGTACATGTTGAAAGTTGTGTACACAATATACCACTTTCTTGATCCAACAAGTTCTGTGGCAGCGCAGTGTGGCAATGCATGTGTACAATGACAGTCCTGGGGACTATTTAATCCTTTGGTGATAAACAAATATCATATATTATTCGGCTGTTTATACTTTTATTGTTGTTTCAGTATTTGCAGCTGTGCTGCAGAACATTGTCTTATTACACAATATACTATGTTGAACAAAATAACATAATTATGATACTTTAATGATATACTCAATGTTCAACGATGAATCGTGAACCCCATTAGAACATTGTGGGGTCATGTAGATTATTATGTGCGGCCTTACCATCATTACAAGGTTTTTACTGAAGGGTCTCAATCTTACTTATTCTACCACAAGAGTGACCAAAAGTTCTGTGATATTAAAGTTACCGTTTTTCTGTAGACTCACTCAGTGCAATTAACATCCTTAACACCAAGCATGTAGCAAACGCCGCGGCTCGCACAACCACTACGTACTCTAGTACAGGAATATACCATCGTGTTCACTTACTGGAAGGAATCTCGCGGCCGGACCACACGGCTGATTCCACCGTCCCAGTCAGTCTCTAAGCCCGGCCGCGCGGAGGGACAGGTGCAGCGCACCCAACCGCGGCGAGGTCTACACGCTACTCAACTAAGCTAGCAGTAATACTAATCGCAGTGCTCGAGTTGCCTGTTGTCCTTTGCAGCAGCGTAGGCCTCTCAAGTTTGGAATCGAACGTAGTTCACCTCAACTTCGTCTAACTTTAAAAAAAGGGGGTGGGGCTCACGTGCTGTGATCGTGGTCAAGCACTTGCAGCTTGGGGGTTGGGTACGGGTGACTTGGAACGGAAGTGACCTTGCACTAATTGGTTAAGCAATGCCTTTTCGTGTCCGTGATGTGCATGTGTGTCTGTCGGAACAAAAGGTTTCAAGCAGATTAACTACTGATGTTGTCATACTCAACACAATACTCGGACGTTTCTGTACCTGATACATATCTGCCTCCAATAGCTACAATGCTGTCATACTAGTATACAGGTACGTAGGGGAAAAATGAACTTGGGGTGCTGAGCTTCTGGTAAAACACTCCACTATCACTGCAAGCATGCAAGCGCTAGCATCGAAGTCCGAACCACCACTTCCAAATACATTCTCTAAGCTGGACCTAGCTACAAGCTGTAAGTGTATAAAGTATGTGCTGGCATATTTGTTCAGCAAGTTAAGCTAACACTGTCACAAAAAATCAGTCCGGTTATTCCAGCCAGAAGATGAAAACTTTGCTTCCTTGAATGGAATTCAACACAAGACCATCAGCTTTCAGCGCCAGTGCCCTATCAACCGAGCTGTTGATCCAGGACAGCAGATTCAAATAATTACCTCAGCTGATGGCTCAAACCTTAATATCAGGAGAGAAACAGCTTACGTAGCTTTAGGGAATAACCAAGATAGACATCATGTGCACTTGTTACCTGTAACTGTAAACATGATTAATTACCAAACAAACATGTGGCCAGGCGTGTTTGAAAGTATTTTTCAACATCACTCCTCAGCAGGATATCTCAAGAATGTACACGAGTGTTATGTTATATGGTAGCCTTGGCAATGGCAATACATAATTGCTGTAATGTTGCAGTGTGCACAACCCAATGTTCTGAGTGTTCATAATAATTGAAATCTGAGCTTCATCACAGTCTTGACTGTAGTTCATTGACAATTAATTAACCTGCTCTTGGCATAACTCATGCGTTGCTGCTACATGGGGTCGCCACCAGTGCAGAGTTGGTTAGCATCAAACCACATGAACACACAAACACCACACACACACACACACACACACACACACACACACACACACACACACACACGCACACACACATCTAGATCTAAGTGTCATTAGCAATTATGCATACCATAGTAATTAAGAACAATTTGTTGCTAAGAAACACAATCAGTCATTATATAACTATTTAAAACTACTAAGAACAAGAATGCGGCAGCAATCCATGGAGGCCTTAAGGTGCTACCAGCGAAATCGCACCATTTTGCTCACGAAATTAAGATGTCACACCCATGCTTGTTAGATGCTGCATATAGCTTTGCTAGTTTTGAGTAGCCCTTGATGTTTACAAATAACAACTTCAATTGGTTCGGAGATTTGGAGAAGCAGCTAGCTAGCTAGCACCTAAACTCCCACATTTGACATGACAGACACACCATGATAGTACACTACCAAAATTGGCTGATCTCTTACTAGGAGGTGTAGCTACACATGTGGCTTCAATAGTATCATTTCCCTATGCAATCCTTGGTATGCCATTTGAGTATTGAAAAGCTGTAGCTATTGCAATCTGTTGATTACGATAGTTTTGGAATGAATAGCTACCTCTCAATGCGAAGCTGCACTAACCACTCCGTTTGGGCATTGCAGGGTAGTGAGCCATGTAAGCAAGCTGGCGAAGTGCCGTGTTGTAAGAGGCATTCGCTGTAATTTGTAATGCATGATGGTTAATGGCCGGATTGCCCAAACAGTAATACAGAGGATGTGCATGCTCCTCTTGTTGACTTACGATGTTATGTTTGTTCCTCCTTCAGTTGCAGTTCTGTATATAATCATCACTGCAGAAAGGTTTGTGAAAACCACCTCCAGAAAGGCTAGTCTGGTGTTACCAAGCGATCAGTATCACTGCAAAGAACTCAGTATCAGGGTACACTTATACTGTTTGCTTGAAGAATCAAAGAAAATTAATCTTTTACTGATGCACATAGTATTGCACGGTTGCTAAGACTCAGACTCAGTATCTAATGAATAAGTGATCGGTCCTGCCTGAACATGATTGTATGAAGTCTATATTACCAATTACCCAACTTCAACAGAATGCCGACTTACCTCGAAACATTTGCGGCAGTCGGGTAATAGCGGACAGTGACTGTGAATTGAATTCGAACTGGACTGTGGACCGGATATTAATGCTAATTCGATCTCGAGCTCGGGAGGTCGAAGGTCACGTGGATTTATCGGCATGCATGGCATGCAACGAGGTTCATTGCAAAGCGTCACGATGCGTGTACAGTGCTCCAGAGCAAGAGAGTCCAGGGCCGTAACCAGGGGGGGTTCGTTGGGTGCGGACGAACCCCCCTCGAGCCAAGAACGCACCTTTCCTGAAGGTTATCGCCTTCGCGTAGCCGTTGCGGTGTTACCGTCGACGGTACGTCTACTCGACTATAGTACTGTAGCGACCTTGGGTTTCGTCTCGCATTGTACATGTAGCCTAGCCTGAGTACGAGGCTGTCTTGTCCCCAGACTAGGCATGCGTCCCCCAGGCCATACGCGCATGCATACACATGGGAACGAGGCCACGTCCACGTACGTGCACGATGCAATGTGCAATTCAATTGCTGCGCAGTTCGAGTGCAGAAGGATGAAACGACAACAGGCTCCACAGGCACAGGGCATTCAAGCATACTTCTGTAAGAAAACACCCACTTAGAATGGAAGCAGCTAGTTTACTTTTTTAGCCCTTTTTAATGGCCATGTTGTGTACAATTTTGTGTAATTTTCACTCGGATAGCTATATAGTAATGAATGTTAGATACACTGGGAAGAGAATGCGCCAGAATGCACCTCAGACAGTCAATTTTTTCAAAATTTTCCACAGGGGGGTGGGGATGCTCCCGGACCCCCCTAGCTATGGCCGCGCTTTGCGCGGTCCCTCACCGAAATCTCTGGATGAAACATTGACAACTTGTCCCAAAATGTAACCCCCCTCACAAAATCCTGGTTACGGGCCTGGAGTCAACTTCTTAAAATCTTCGTACACTGCATTTTGAGCTCTAAAGTACTGTATTATGTACGTAACATTCGATTTTAAGTAAAAATATAAGGTTTGAAAGAAAGTAATTTTTTACCATATATGGCAGTACAGAAACCATACAAGTGCTCAGCCAGTTTTAGGGGTTTTGATGGAATTTTGACACAAAAATCTCCATATCTTCAGACCAAAAAGGAACTAGGGGTTGAAATTTGCAATGTAGCTTCATCACGGCATTGCCTATAAACTATTCAAATTTGGAATCTTAACTAGTAACCATCAGTGAGTTTGTAACTAAACACTTTTACACCTTTAAAACAGGCGTTTTGCTGAATATTTAAGACACCATTTACAGTTGAGCTTTCAAACTACTTTCATTTGTGTATCTTTGGGTGGAGTATCTTCAATTCAATTTACAGCTCTTAACTAGCATGGGCTGAAGAGATCACAACTAAAAAGTGTGTTTCATAAATTTCATGTTTACAAAGCCATACAAGGGCACTAGTAGTATACAGCATCCCATAAATTAAGATATAGATTCTGCGATCATCTCTCCATTCATGTACCAAGTTTTGAAACTTAATATGCATCTGGCTTCAAGTTATAGAACTTTATATAAAAACTGACAAAGTTGACTCTCTTGCTCTGGAGCACTGTATATACAACGTTTTGTAATTGGAAACCGTACGTGGCAATTCACTTTTATGCTAGCTAGCTACTAATCAGAACACAAATCCAGGCAAACCGAATGATCGAGAACCACTGAATAGCAGAACGTCTGGATGACCCCACACCAATTGCAAGAGTTTGAGATAGCCGCTAGTAGAGCAGCTAGTCTAGAGTAACCATGCACTCGTGTTAACGTTGTGTCTTAGTTCATACAGCTACTTTCCTGATAAGCGGGGTGTAGACAAGGCCCCTCCCACTTTGTGAGATAATGAAGACCAAAAGCTGGTTAGCTGTATACAACCAAATCTTAGCCCACTGCATGCTACTGTCAGCCCTTCTAACATTTGGCATTAAACAAAAAAAAAGGTAAAATGAAATTTTGTTCAGCCAGTCTGTCATTGTTCAGACTCTTCGCAACATTTGACAGCTTCAATCTCTCTAGCTAATGTGACGTAGGACTCCAGTCAGGGTCTTCCAAGTGACGGGATGCTTGCCCCTGTCAGCAATCCACTGCAAGGAACTTGCAATGCCACTTAATTGTAGCAAATATGCAGGTGGTATTGTATTTTCAATGGCAGCACTAAATGCTGAAATAATTATGTGAAATGCAAACCAACAACCCAAAACACAGTAATGACATTGCTGTACACTGCTGTGGTATAACATGATGTGGTTCTGTTTGTGTATACATCAATAATGACACAATAAGCACGTACAGTGAGGAATGTCAGACACAGGATATGGATCCGTTACATACTGACAACAGGTACACTGAGCCAGAGGCCAAAACAAATCTACAATTTAGGAAAAAAACGCTACACTATACAAAATTTAGGCACTTGTGGGCCCACACAATATGCCAGGGAAAAACCTCACCAATAAACAGTGAGGGGAAAACCCACTAATAATCTGGCTCCTAGCTAATTATAAACAGGATACAAATGTAGGAGGTGATATAAAGAGTGCAAAACTAAATTCCTACACATCCAAACAAACAACAAAGTTAGCAGTCACTGAAGTAAGGAATGAACACACAACATGTGAACCAAATGTGTACAAATGAGATGAAATGTGCGTGTTAATCAGCTAATCCAAATTTTCATCTTCAATGAAGCCCATGCTCATGCTCATTTCTGTCCCGCCAATCTCACCGGAGGCCTCATTTGTTTGATCCTTTGTCCCGCCAATCTCACCAGGGGCATCATTTGCCTGAACCTTTGTCCTACTAATCTCACCGGAAGCATCACTTGCTCGATCCTTTTTCCTGCCAATTTCACCAGAGGCATCGTTTGCTTGATCCTTTGTCCCACTAATCTCACCAGAAGCATCGTTTGCTTGATCGTTTGTCCCACTAATCTCACCAGAGGCATCGATTGCTCGATCCTTTGTCTCACTAATCTCACCAGAGGCATTGTTTGCTTGATCCTTTAGCTCTTGTCCAATTATTTCACTATACTTTGTGTCTCCACAGTTGAAACCCAACTCTCGATTTATGTTAACTGATATATCAGCTTCAGTAACGTTAACACTGACTTCTTGTTCATGTCTGACGTCTTCAATACTTCCAGTAGGTATTTCTCCATTGTCCCCTTCTGGAAGTTTGACAGCAGCAACCTCTCTAGCTAGCGTGGCAAGTTTAGTGTCACGTAAGACTTCAATGAGGGTATTCCAGGTGACAGGACATTTCCCTCTACCAGCGATCCATTCCTCAAGAATCTCCATATTGGTTTGTTCACAATCACTCATATGCTTATGAGCTATAGCATTGACCCGCTCTCCGGTTCTCTCCTCCAGGAGGAGGGTACCAAAAGTTATGTACTTTGTGCCAATCTCCTGGCTGATGTTGATTCTTCTGTCTCTCCCTCGAAATCTGACACACTCAACCAGGGTTGGCTGGCCACCTTGGACTTCACCTGTAGTGGAGGAGCAGCAATGTGTAGTTGAAGAGGTCACAGATTAGTCTCATACTGGCCATTCATAATAATGTATGCACAGTATACATTTATGATTTCAGGAACTCTGCTGCGTACAATGTAATGCAGCTACTACAGCTAATACACTGTGTCTGTGAGTGCTGTGAATTATGATGCAATAAGAGTATCCATTTGCAATACGTCTGGCTCACTTGATTGTGCTTTGCCGTGAGCTGTTCGCAGTTTGACAGCTTCAATCTCTCCAGCCAGCACATTGAGTTCTAAGTCCTGTAAGGTTTTGGTGAGGGTCTTCCAGGTGACAGGATGCTTGCCTTTACCAGCAATCCATTCTTCAAGAATCGTCACATTCACTTTTTCAGCATTATTCATATGCCTCAGTGATATAGCATTGACCCTTTCTCCAGTTCTGTCTTCCAGAAGAAGAGTTCCAAATGCTTTGTACTTGGTGCCAATCTCCTGGGGTAGGTTGATCCTTCTTTCCAGCCCTTTCAACCCAATGCACTCTGGCAACGTTGGCTGATCTTGGTCACCTATTGTAAGATCAACATTATCAAGCATGAGAACAGAGGACCTAACTGTAAAAATTTCCTACTGAGGGTGGTATTAATATACACTTCCTGCACTCATGTGGATAATTATTTTGTTTTTGCAAGGAATTGATCAGCCACTCTTCCTTGGGGCAAATGATGCTGGTAAGGAGAATTACAAATATAGCTATCACAGAGTCGGTAGACTCTGTATGTAAGGATACGACGTATATGCTAATACAAAAAAATCTCTCCAAATCTCAGAAACGGTACACTTATAAGCCTTTATAACAACATACGTTCATCTTCGAGTGTTTTATGACCAACAAGACTCCTCGCATCGCGAAAAACCGTCGCGAAAGTACCACACCAGGTACTCGCAAAACGAGCAAATTGTTTTTCTTTCTTCTTCTTCTTCTTCTTTCAGACGGGCTAGCTCAACGTCGCCTCAATCCCTCATGATGGTTTTCGCACGAAACAGCAGCATTTTACACCGAGCAGTGCACCAGCCCATCGCTTTTTCGCAAACTCCAAGTCTTCACCAGGCGGCTGCAGCTGCCCACTCAATGACTATGGCTTCATTTGTCACGCCATTTTCATGTTTGTACGCATGCGCACTTAAACAATCACTTAGCAACAATACGTAATTATTATTCAAGATCGCTGAATTAGAAGTGCCTTGCGCTGTTGTGGAACCGTAAGTAAATTCTCTGTTGCTACCTACTGTGTTCTGTGAGAGGGGTGAATGCCTATCTAAAGACTCAACCATGTGTCGCTACTACTATCTGGTATAGCTATTTTAGCTACACTATACTTAGCTATGATCTTGAACTCAGGGAGCACTGGCTTAGTATCCACTGCAGAAAAGGGTTGGCTTTTGAGATGCTTGGGTCTGATTCTTCAGCCATTGCTCGCAGTGTAAATGCCAGAGTTCAGTATCATACTATGCATGCGCCTGCTGCTAAAAAAATGACATAAACAAGTAATAAAAAACATTTAAAATGTAACAGGATGTAGGGATACCAGAACGGCAAAAAGTAAGGGATGATCACACAAAACAGTGAAGTATACAATCCCCCTACATATCTTTTTTCATTATACACGTATTATGGAAAAAGATCTCTGTAGGGGGGTTGTATACTTCACTGTTTTGTGTGATCATCCCTACCTTGTTTCCTTACTTTTTGCCGTTCTGGTATCCCTACATCCTGTTACATTTTAAATGTTTTTTATTACTTGTGATATTAGTTTCATGCATGGAGAATCTTCATTCTCACTGAATGACAGCTAGTCAATATCATAATAAAACCAGAGCAAGGTTAAAGGTGTACCTGGGGGTGGACTGTCATTCCCATCATCATCAGTTTCTTCACCACTTTCATCACCACTTTCACCGGTCTGATATAGAACAATCAAAGAACTATGATGCTATTTACTGTATGCTCATACACCTACACACATCAGTGAACTAGCTACATCTAATGTTTATGAAAATGAAAGACTGAACCAAAAGATCAACCACACACTGGATAAAAGGATTTTATACGATGGGCTTAATATCTACATGAACACATTTCTGCTGTATGCTCTCGCAATGATTGTATACAACCATGCAGATGTACAGGCACATACCAGGTTCAGTGGGTTTCTTCCACAGAAGATGCTGTATCTGTTCAACTGTTGTCTCAACTTCCTGTAGGTGGCAGATCTTTGCTGCTCCACCCAAGTTCTGATAATGTGCTCACACATCACCTGCTGTTTGGAGACTTCACCAAGACTGTCACAGATGTCTTTATATTTCTTATTTAGTTCACTTGATGATGGTTCGAGGACTCGTACCAGAGCATCATGGAATGGGTACATCCACTGTGCCAGCTCTGAGATGAAGTCATCTGATACGCACTGTTTTGCATTCTCATTTGAAAACAGTTTTGTTATGAGATCCTGGTTAAGCAAGGCATATGGTTCAAAGTTTAGAAGCTCAGAGACTCTCTTTCCTTGACTTCCATCTGAGTTTATGAGCATTAGGTCTGGGTTATCTTTTGCACTTCTTTCTGAAATTCTGCTACTGAGATTTTTGATGCTGTATGAATGAAATTCATCAACTACTTCCAGAAGAATGGCATCTGCCACATCAACTATGAACTCCTCAGTGAGCACTCTCGGACAAAATTCATGTTTCGATTTTAAGATCGTTTGAATCAGTTGTGAACGTAGTCTGACACAGTGAATCCTGCTATCTTCCAAGCAAGTCATACTGAGAGCAACTGTTTTTAGACTTCTCACTTCAAGGTGAGATGATATTCCATTCTTGTCAAGCCAGGAGATGCCATTCCTCCATATTCTACATTTGCATTTCACAGCAGGACCATCCGTTTTGGTGCTACTTAATGTAGCATCATCTTGAAGCTGAGTGAAAAGGAAGGCAAGTCGGAGAAGTAGGACTTGCAGAAATCGAGTGGTGAAGAACTGATGCTCTACTGAACGGATTAACCAGCCAGAACAATAGGAGCTTTCATGACTTTCATGCAACGGACGCTCTGAAGTGACTAGAGCTGGGAAGAGGTAAAACTCATCATCCGTCTTTTCTATGGGCGACTGGGCCAGTTCAGAGACATCAATCCAACTTGGTTCAACTCGATGGCTGAACTCAAAGTGCTCCAGGAATCCTATGATCATATCTGTATTGAGGTCTGGAAAGACCTTTGTTATTCTGGACCTTGCAACAACTCCAGTGCTGCCTAGTGAGATGTGTGTGGGAAAGTCATGTGGGGAAAATATGCTCCCAATGATATTTTCAAGCAGAGCTCCAATGTCAGTGATAACCCAGCTTTTACCTGGATTCTGGCTGTTTCTGAGGAGAAGCACTTGACTTTTGTCATGCAGAGTTTGGAACAGTGGTAGTAGTTCATTTGGGTTGCTAGGTAGCAAGTGTGAGTTGCCTTCAAGATCTTCGGAAATGCTCTCAAGAGTGCATCCTTGAACACCTGCATTAGTGTAGAATTTCCGGATATATCTGTGTAAAACATAGCACCGTTGATCGATCTTTCCTGCATGTTTCCTGATGGAGTTACAGCTCCCCTCCAAGTGGTAGCGAAGGAGATCAAGGCCGGGAGACATGGGCCTTGTGCAGTCCATATGCACAATACCCTTGGGTTTATAAAACATATTGCTGGCGTGCATAGAGAAAAATGCCTCATCAACTAGTGAATGAAATTGATCAACATCTGCCTTGTGAAGCTGGTCTTCATGACTCCCAACAAATATAATGTCAGGTTTCATCTCACTGTGAGCACAGCATTCCACAATGAATGACACCCAGTACTGCAGACTTTGGTAAATGTCACTTTCATATTGTGCAATGTTTGTCACAACTATGAAGATTCCTGCCATCCGAGAAGAAGAGTTTTGCAAAAAAGCAGCATGACTAGTAAGAAATTCTCGCTGGCCAGCAAAATCGTAGATCACAACATTCCCAAAGTCATTGCTACTGAATTCAAATGAATCAATTCCAGCTGTTTGCTGTCTCACTCCTTTAATTCTCTGGAATCGACCAATCAGGGAATTGATAAAGCTGGAGTTAGTTTGGAGAGCTTGTACCAATGAACTCTTTCCTGCCAGAGGATCTCCTAGGATGAATACTTTCACAACTGATTCAAGAGGATAGTTGCCTCTGCAGAAATGGTCAAGAATTTCTCTTACTTCCACTGAAGTTGCTATCTCCAATGGAGTTATTCCCTCTGCATTCTTGCACAGTGGATCACAGTCCCCTGTTGAGAGCAGGAATTCTGTGATCTCCACCTGACTGGATTTGCAAGCAATGTGCAGTGGTGTGTCACCTGAGAGTGTTGTGTGGACTAGATCACTGAGTTTTCCCCTGAATATATACTGCACAATATCGAGCTGACCACTTTCACATGCACAATGGAGTGGAGTGTATCCATCCTTGTCTTTACATTGTGTTTCACATTTCTGTTCAACAACAAGGTATTTGAAAATATCAAATTTGGCGGATTTCAATTCCAGTTGACTTCTACTGTCACAGTCAGAATTCAACACTTCTGTATCAGCTACAGCAGTTGATCTTTTCAAACATTGTACAAAGGGCAAGAATGGGTAGATGATTGCTTGGAGAAAGTTGGAAAGCATACCTTGCTTGAAATTTGAACTGCTTTCGCTTTTTGAGTTATTATAAGCATTCTTTAGCAATTGTATTGCATTTATGCATGTACCATGCAATGGAGTATGGCCACAATCAGGTGTATTATGCGGGTCAAAACCACATTCATCAATCAGGAACTTGACAATGTCGAGGTGCCCATGCATGCATGCAGTAAACAAGAAGTGAGATGAGTCGCTAGTCGGAGAAGTAGGACTTGCAGAAAACGAGTGGTGAAGAACTGATGCTCTACTGAACGGATTAACCAGCCAGAGCAATAGGAGCTCTCATGACTTTCATGCAATGGACGCTCTGAAGTGACTAGAGCTGGGAAGAGGTAAAAATCATCGTCTCTCTTTTCTATCGGTGACCGGGCCAGTTCAGAGAGATCAATCCAACCTGGTTCAACTCGATGGCAGAACTCAAAGTGTTCCAGGAATCCTATGATCATGTCCATATTGAGGTCAGGGAAGACCTCTGTTATTCTGGACTCCGTAACAACTCCAGTGCTGCCTAGTGAGATGTGTGTGGGAAAGTCATATGGGGCAAATATGCTTCCAATGACTGTTTCAAGCATTGCAGCAATGTCAGTGATAACCCAGCTTTTACCTGGATTCTGGTTGTTCGTGAGAAGAAGCACTTGACCTTTGTCATGCAGAGTCTGGAACAGTGGCAGTAGTTCAGTTGGATTGCTGGGAAGCAAGTGTGAGTTGTGTTCAAGATCTTCGGAAATGCTTTCAAGAGTGCATCCTTGTACACCAGCACTGGTGTAGACTTTCCAGACATATCTGTGCAGAACATAGCACCGTTGGTCAATCTTTCCCGCATGTTCCCTGATGGAGTTGCAGCTCTCTTCTAAATTGGAACGAAGTTGATCTAGGCCTGGAGACACAGGCCTGGTGCAGTCCAAGTACACCATGTCCTTGGGTTCATATAGCTGATTGCCTTCACTCTTACGGAACACTGTCTTGTCAATAAGTGTGTGTACTTGGTCAACATCGCCCTTAAGCTGGTCTGCATGACTTCCAACAAATACAATGTGTGGTGCTATCTCACTGTGAGCACAGCATACCAGAATGAAAGATACCCAGTACTGCAGACTATGGCAAATATCATTCTCACATTGTGTGATGTTTGTCACAACTATGAAGATTCCTGCCAACTGAGAAGAAGAATTTTGCAAGAAAGCTGCATGACTAGTGAGAAATTCTCGCTGGCCTGCAAAATCATAAATTACTACATTTCCAAATTCATCACTTCTAAAACTCAATGAATCAATTCCAGCTGTTTGTGGTCTTACTCCTTTAACTTTCTGGAATCGACCAACCAGGGTATTGATAAAGCCGGGGTTACTCTGGAGAGCTTGCACCAATGAACTTTTTCCTGCCTGTTGATCTCCAAGAATGAATATTTTTACAACTGACTCAAGAGGGTAGTTGCCATTGCAGAAGTGGTCCAGAAGTTCTCTTACTTCTAATGAACTTGCTATCTCCAATGGAGTCATTCCCTCTGCATTCTTGCACAGTGGATCACAGTCCCCTGTTGAGAGCAGGAATTCTGTAATCTCCAACTGACCAAATTTGCAAGCAATGTGCAGTGGTGTGTCACCTGATAGTGTTGTGTGGACTAGGTCACTGAGCTTCTCCCTGTATATATACTGCACAATATTGAGCTGACCACTTGCACATGCATAATGGAGTGGAGTTTGTCCATGCTTGTCTTCACACTGTACTCTGCATTTCTGCTCAGCAACAAGATATTTGAAAATATCAAATTTGCAAGATTTCAATTCCAGTTGATTTCTACTGTCATATTTGAACCCCAGGGTATGACTGATATCAGGATTTGACACAGATGCACTAGTTAATCTAGTCAAGAATTGTGAGATTAGCGTGATTGGGTAAATGATTGCTTGCCAAATGTAGGAAAGCATGCCTTGCTCGTCAATTTTAGTGACACTTGAACCAGTGTTGCTTAAGTTTCGATTATAGGCATTCAATTCAATATACGTGCATGAAGCATGCAATGGAGTAAGACCATCACATGTTGCATATTGTGGGTCAGAACCACATTCATCAATGAGGAACTTGACAAGGTCAAGGTATCCTTGAAAACATGCTATAAGCAAGCAGGGAGATAAATCAAATTGTGGATTTACATATTTCATCAGGTATTTCACGATATCCACCTTCCCACTGCAGCATGCTGCTGCAAATACCACGTCTGCTTCTGCATATGGATTGCAGTCACATATAACCTTGACAGTTTCAAAGTCTCCCAGAAGGCAAGCCATATGTAATGGAGCAACATTCTTGTCTGAGACCATTAGCAATTCTGGCTGGTCCCACTCTCTACGATACTGTCTAATTCCATCACTCCAGTATTTTGCACAATATGCTAAATTGCATTTGCATTGAGTTATGAGATACTTAACAATTTCAAAATGTTTAGACTCAATGGCACAGCCAAGAGGAGTGGTTCCAAAGTTATTACAAGAGTTTGGATTGCAGTCACATTCAGTGATAAGGTACTTCACAATTTCTAGATGCCCACATTCACTTGCTGCATGTAGGGGAGTAGCACCTTTGATGCTGGTGTTTGAAAAAAGGTTTCTGAGCATGTCCTTGAATGAAAATGGGTACCACTGTGCATCCCAGGATCTTGGAATCATTTCTAAAGCACTTTCAATGTCACGTTCTGATACTTTGCACTCTGTGCTTAGCTTTGGGTTACATTTACAATCAGTCACAAGATACTTGACAACTTCAAGTCTTCCCATTGCACAGGCAGAATCAAGTGAAGTGCGTCCATCATTATTAGCTTGCATTGGATCACACTTACACTGAGTTACCAGATATTTGACTGTTTCAAGTTGACCCATTATACAGGCTAAGAAAAGTGGGGTGTTGCCATTCTTAGTAACACACATTGGATCACACTTACACTGTGCTACCAGATACTCAACTGCCTCAAGTTGGCCCATTGTACATGCACTATGAAGTGGTGTTCGACCTTCTTGATCAACACACATGAGATCACACCCACATTCTGTAACCAGGTGCTTGGCAACTCCAAGATGACCTTTCGCACAAGCATAGTGCAGTAGAGTGCGGCCATATTTGTCACCAATTTGAGGATTACAGCCAAGTTCACTGATGAGATATTTCACAACAGTGAGGCTTCCGCTGAAAGCAGCTGAATGCAGGGGGTTGCATCCATCAATATTGGCATGTTCTGGATTACATTTGTGCTCAGTAATGAGATACTTTGCAACTTCAAGATGACCATTCTGACAAGCACGGTGTAGTGGAGTGTAGCCATTCTTGGAACCAATTTGAGGCTTACAGCCAAGTTCTCCTATTAGATACTTCACAACAGTCAGATGGCCACTAAAAGCCGCTAAATGAAGAGGTGTAATGCCATCAGTGTCGCCATGTTGTGGATTACATTTGTGTTCAGTAATGAGATACTTTGCAATTTCAAGATGACCATTCTTGGCACCAATTTGAGGATTACAGCCAAGTTCACTGACAAGACACTTCACAACAGTCAATTGGCCGTTGCCTGCAGCTAAATGCAATGGCGTAAGACCGCTCATATCGCTACATTCTGGACTGCATTTGTGTTCAGTAATGAGATACTTTGCAACTTCAAAATGACCATTCTCACAAGCGCAGTGTAGTGGAGTGTAACCATCAATGCTACCAATTTGAGGATTACAGCCAAGTTCACTGACAAGACACTTCACAACAGTCAATTGGCCATTGCCTGCAGCTAAATGCAATGGCGTAAGACCGCTCATATCGCAACATTCTGGACTGCATTTGTGTTCAGTAATGAGATACTTTGCAACTTCAAGATGACCATTCTCACAAGCACAGTGTAGTGGAGTGTAACCATCAATGCTACCAATTTGAGGATTACAGTTGAGTTCACTGATAAGATATTTCACAACCGGCAGGTGGCCATTGATAGCAGCTGAATGCAGAGGTGTGTAGCCATCAGTACTTGCAAGTTCTGGATAACATTTGTGCTCAGTAATGAAATACTTTGCAACTTCAAGACAGCCTTTCAGGCAGGCACAGCACAGCGGAGTGTAGCCATTCTTGTCACCAATTTGAGGATTACAGCCAAGTTCACTGACAAGATACTTCACAACAGCCAGGTGGCCGTTGCTTGCAGCTAAATGCAGAGGAGTTTGACCGTTCATATCACTACATTCTAGACTGCATTTGTGTTCAGTAATATACTTTGCAATTTCAAGATGACCATTCTGACAAGCACAGTGCAGAGGAGTGATACCATTATTGTCACATATTTGAGGATTACAGACAAATTCACTGATAAGATATTTCACAACAGCCAAGTGGCCATTGAAAGCAGCTGAATGCAGAGGTGTGTAGCCATCAGAATTGGCATGTTCTGGATTACATTTGTGCTCAGTAATGAGATACTTTGCAACTTCAAGATGGCCTTTCTGGCAAGCACAGTGGAGTGGAGTATAGCCATTCTTGGTACCAATTTGAGGATTACAGCCAAGTTCACTGACAAGATACTTCACAACGGCCAGTTGGCCATTGCCTGCAGCTAAAAGGAAAGGCATAAGAATATCGCTATGTTCTGGACTGCATTTGTGTTCAGTAACTACAAGATGACCATTCTGACAAGCACAGTGCAGAGGAGTGATACCATTATTTTCACATATTTGTGGATTACAGACAAGTTCATTGATAAGATACTTCAGAACAGCCAGGTGGCCATTACCTGCAGCTAAATGCAGAGGTGTAAAATCATTTGTAATGACATTATCTGGACTGAATTTGTGTTCAGTAATGGGATATAATCTGTCACCAAATTGAAAATAACCACCTTCATTGATAAGATATTTCACCACAGCCAGGTGTCCGCTAAAAGCAGCTGAATGCAGAGGTGTAAAAACATTCATATTGGCATGTTGTAGATTACATTTGCGCTCAGTAATGAGATACTTTGCAACTTCAAGATGACCATTCTCACAAGCACAGTGCAGTGGAGTGTAGCCATTCTTGGCACCAATTTGAGGCTTACAGCCAAGTTCTCCAATTAGATACTTCACAACAGTCAGATGGCCACTAAAAGCCACTAAATGAAGAGGTGTGTAGCCATCAGTACTTTCAAGTTCTGGATTACATTTGTGCTCAGTAATGAGATACTTTGCAACTTCAAGACGACCATTCTGACAAGCACGGTGTAGTGGAGTATAGCCATTCTTGGAACCAATTTGAGGATTACAGCCAAGTTCTCCTATTAGAAACTTCACAACAGTCAAACGGCCGCTAAAAGCCGCTAAATGAAGAGGTGTAATGCCATCAGTATCGCCATGTTGTGGATTACATTTGTGTTCAGTAATGAGATACTTTGCAATTTCAAGATGACCATTCTGACAAGCACGGTGAAGTGGAGTGTAGCCATTCTTGGCACCAGTTTGAGGATTACAGCCAAGTTCACTGATAAGATACTTCACAACAGTCAGGTGGCCATTATAAGCCACTAAATGAAGAGGTGTGTAGCCATCAGTGCTGGCAAGTTCTGGACTACATTTGTGTTCAGTGATGAGATACTTTGCAACTTCAAGATGCCCATTCTCACAAGCACAGTGCAGAGGAGTGTAGTCATCTTTGTTACCAATCTGAGGAATGCAGCCACATTCACTGATAAGATACTTCACAACGGTCAGGTGGCCATCAAAAGCAGCTGAATGCAGAGGTGTGAAGCCATCAGTGCTGGCAAGTTCGGGATTACATTTGTGCTCAGTGATGAGATACTTTGCAACTTCAAGATGACCCTTCTTACAAGCACAGTGTAGTGGAGTGTAGCCATTCTTGGCACCAATTTGAGGCTTACAGCCAAGTTCACTGATAATGTACTTCACAACAGTCAGGTGGCCATTATAAGCCGATAAATGAAAAGGTGTAATGCCATCAGTATTGGCATATACTGGATTACATTTGTGCTCAGTAATGAGATACTTTGCAACTTCAAGACGACCATTCTCACAAGCACTGTGTAGTGGAGTGTGGCCATTCTTGGCACCAATTTGAGGATTACAGCCAAGCTTTCCGATTAGAAGCTTCACAACAGGCAGATGGCCATTAATAGCCGCTAAATGAAGAGGTGTGTAGCCATCAGTATTGGCATGTTCTGGATTACATTTGTGTTCAGTAGCTAATGAGATACTTTGCAACTTCAAGATGACCATTCTGACAAGCACCGAACAGTGGAGTGTAGCCATCTTTGTTACCAATCTGAGGATTGCAGCCACCTTCACTGATAAGATACTTCACAACGGTCAGGCGGCCATTGAAAGCAGCTGAATGCAGAGGTGTGAAGCCATCAGTGCTGGCAAGTTCGGGATTGCATTTGTGCTCAGTGATGAGATACTTTGCAACTTCAAGATGACCATTCTTGCAAGCACCGAACAGTGGAGTGTAGCCATCTTTGTTACCAATCTGAGGATTGCAGCCACCTTCACTGATAAGATACTTCACGACCGGCAGGCGACCATCAATAGCAGCTGAATGCAGAGGTGTGAAGCCATCAGTGCTGGCAAGTTCGGGATTACATTTGTGCTCTGTGATGAGATACTTTGCAACTTCAAGATGACCCTTCTTACAAGCACCGAACAGTGGAGTGTAGCCATCTTTGTTACCAATCTGAGGATTGCAGCCACCTTCACTGATAAGATACTTCACAACAGGCAGGCGGCCATCCAAAACAGCTGAATGTAGAGGTGTTAAGCCTTCAGTACTTGCAAGTTCTGGATTACTTTTGTGCTCAGTAATGAGATACTTTGCAACTTCAAGATGACCATTCTCACAAGCACAGTGTAGTGGAGTGTAGCCATTCTTGTCACCAATTTGAGGATTACAGTCAAGTTCACTGATAATATACTTCACAACAGTCAGGTGGCCATTAAAGGCCGCTAAATGAAGAGGTGTGTAGCCATCAGTATTGGCATGTTCTGGATTACATTTGTGTTCAGTAATGAGATACTTTGCAATTTCAAGATGACCATTCTTGCAAGCACCGAACAGTGGAGTGTAGCCATCTTTGTTACCAATTTGAGGATTGCAGCCACCTTCACTGATAAGATACTTCACAACAGTCAGGTGGCCATTAAAAGCCGCTAAGTGAAGAGGTGTAATGCCATCAGTATTGGCATGTAGTGGATTACATTTGTGCTCATTGATGAGATACTTTGCAACTTCAAGATGACCATTCTCACAAGCACAGTGCAGTGGAGTGGTGCCATCGTTGTTACCAATTTGAGGATTACAGCCAAGCTCACCAATGAGATACTTCACTACAGCCAGGTGGCCATTGATAGCAGCTGAATATAGAGGTGTAAAACCATTCATATCGGCATGTTGCGGATTGCTTTTGTGTTCAGTGTTAAGATATCTTGCAACTTCCAGATGACCATTCTCACAGGCAGAGTGGAACAGAGTGGTGCAATTATTGTTACCAAGACTGCTTTTGGACTTATTCTTAAGATGCATGGCAGCTTCAAGGTGACCATTGTGACAAGCATGGTGGATAGGTGTTTCACAATCTGTGTCAGTACACTCCACATTACAGTTGCATTCTGAGAGGGAGATGAGGAATTTTACAATATTCATGTGTCCTCCAGTGTAAGCATAGTGCAATGGAGTCAAGTAATATTTGTCTACAACATGTGGATTGCAACCTAGTTCACCCACAAGGTATTCCACAACAGCTAAGTGGCCATTTCTAGCTGCTGAATGCAGAGGTGTGTGCTGAAAAACATTGTCAGGTTCTGGGTTGCAGTCATGCTCGGTAATGAGATACTTTGCAACCTCGAGATGTCCATTTTTGCAAGCACAGTGGAGTGGTGTATTGCCTGTGATTGTACAGCAGTTTGGGTTACATTTGCAATCTGAGATAAGAAACTTAACAATGTTATGTCGTCCCTTCAAGGTTGCACAGTGCAGTGAAGTGAGACCATCTTTGTTACCAACATTTAGATTACAGTCACGTTCACAGATAAGATACTTCACTACGGTCAGGTGGCCATTGCTGGCAGCTGAATGCAGAGGTGTGTAGCCATTAACATTACCATGTTCTGGACTACATTTGTGCACTTCAATGAGATACTTTGCAACATCGAGATGAGCATTCCGACAAGCACAATGAAGCGGAGTAGACCCTTTGTTTGTACAGCACTGTGGGTCACAGTTACAATCTGAGATAAGGAATTTTACAACATCACGGTGCCCCTTCAAGGCTGCATAGTGCAGTGGAGTGAAGCCATTTGTGTCACTGATACATGGATTACAGCCAAGCTTATTTATAAGATATTTCACCACAGCCAAGTGGCCATTTCTAGCAGCTGATTGTAGAGGTGTGTAGCCATCAACATTGCCACATTCTGGATTAAATTTGTGCCCTTGGATGAGATACTTTGCAACCTCGAGATGACCACCCTGGCAAGCATAATGAATTGGATAAAACCCTCTTTTTGTACAACATTGTGGATCGCTATTGCAATCTGAGATAAGGAACTTAACAATATCATGATTCCCTTCCCTGGTTGCATAGTGCAGTGGAGTGAGACCATTAGTGTCACCAATTTGCGGGTTACATCCAAGTTCAGTAATAAGGTACTTCAATACACCCAGGTGGCCATTGTTTGCACCACAATGCACAGGTGTGACACCATTAGTATTGGCATGATGTGGATTACATTTGTGCTTGTTCACAAGGTACTTTGTAACTTCAAGGTGACCATTCTCACAAGCACAGTGGAGTGGAGAAAACCCTCTGTTTGTACAGCGCTGTGGATCACAGTGATAGTCTGTAATCAAACACTGTACAATATTCAGGTGTCCACTTTTACTGGCATAATGGAGTGGAGTATTACCAACACTGTCATTAACTTCTGGATCACAACCATTTTCAGTAATGAGGTACTTAACACAATCACGGTTACCGCTTTCACTGGCTGCATGTAGTGGAGTGTAGCCATCATTGTCAGTGCAGAGTGGATTGCTATTGTAATCAGTTATGAGACACCTTGCAATGTGTAGGTGTCCACTCTTGCAGGCAAGGTGAAGAGGAGTGCGGCCATTAGGGGTGGTAGTTTCTGGGTTGCAGTTCTGCTCTCTGATAAGGTACTGGGTGATGTCCAGATGTCCATGCTTGCATGCAAGATGCAGTGGTGTGAGGCCTGAAGGGTCCTTCACGTCACTCAGAGTCAGTCCATGCGTTGCAATGAGGTCTTTAAGGGATGAAAGGTCTCCATCTGTGCAAGCCTGAAACAGCTGTGATTCCATATCTGAGGCTGCTGGTAGTATTGTAGATTGACCTTGGGAAATTAGGAGCTGAACGTTTAATTCTTGCTGGTAAGAAAGTCAATTACAAGTTGTTATCCTGCAAGAATAATGATTTGGTATTATATTATCAGTCAATGTGAATTTACGGAACCACAAAGTTTGAAATTGTGAGATAACTGTAACAGATTACATGGCCATGCAGTTCAGGTACAGTACTAGTGTGGTAGATACCATTTCCTTCAATTACAGTCCCTCTTAGCAAGTACTGTATCGGATAGGTCCAGACTAGACTGAGTGTTGCCATGAGTCACGGGAATATGAATGTGAGCCTTCCACCAATTGCTTCAAGTTCATTCAGGAAGACAAACTCCGTGTGTTTACATGCTGCCAGGTAGTGCTACAATAAAACTATATTGACTGTGTATTATATATAGCTATACCTTGTGGTCAAGCTGCAATGATTTGTGTATACCTCCAAACATGCTGGGTGTTCACAAATAAGTTTTGGTTAGCCATAGTGTTCTGGTTAGCTCCGGCCCGGATGCGTCGGCTATTGCTACTGAACATGTATTCAGAACCCTGTTTAAGGAGATTATATATAGGTACGATCAACTAACAGTAGACGCATGGAATGCATATGACACTTCCATTCCATTTAAGAGATAAGACTTAGTGTGTTTTAGTCAAGAACCGGTACTTCATGTCAGCCTGTGGGAAGAATTCATGTTTGCTTAGTCAGTGCCAGAACACCCCTTTCAGTCCACCTGGATCATGTGATGCATATCATTCCTCTTAGTACAGGAGGACTTAGGTACTCCAGTCTCATATCACAGTTGGAAATAGTTGTTAGCGAAGTATCTGTAAATGTGCAGGCTCAATCAGTTGCGATGCAAAAGTGAATTGAGCCGTGTAGTAAGAATGCAGATAAAACGAAAATGAAGGCATGCATCAACGTGTCATTGGAAGTCATCCCTTAATTTACATCTATCTTTTTATCCTTTATGGTTAGTGTCAATCCTCCACCTGGCCCCCGGGCTATATGGGAGCAGTTGCAAGTAACACATCCAAGAGAACTTTTGGCTAAGAAAGGCATGCTCGTTTGCTTGTTCGATTAATTAATTTACACTAACAGCTTGGAAACTAGAATATCAACATTACAAGGGCGTAGGTACGGGGGGAGGGTGACTGCATGCGGGACACTGTTAACTAATGTCCTATACTGTCTGCTCAGAAACTCATTGCAAACATGTTTTTGGTCTTGCATGTGAACTTCTGCTATATATCAGTGCATCGCCTTACAATTAATATCATCACGATACCATGCAGTTGGTGTTGAAACTGGAGTTAGCATGATTAGATGACATTGTGACATAGAACCATATACTCATTCCAATAAGAAATAAACAACCTCAGTGTTTAGTACTGTTTACCAGTACGCAGTAAACACAATGTCATAGTATTGCTTCATCCGCAAGTTGGGTATTCACCTGCCTCCTACTCCACCCTAGTGAATGTACTATAGTATGCACACCTCTTGAATAATGATATACCAGCAGGTCCCCCCACCCTATGGGAAGTATCTAGCAACTGAAACATCAAACCTCCCCTCCCATCGACCAGGTCTACACCTGCCTCCTTCAGCTCACCAGACAACAGTGTTGCAACATGTGGCACAATAGCAATCAGAAAACGGCAATACATACTAGCTACTGTGCATTCTCAGACTGAGTGTGATGTGCACACGACAACCGTACTATTACAGATATACTTAGTCTCGGCCCCAGACCCAAACCAACCCCAGCGCGGATCGCCTCCAGTATCACGCGCGTGATACTAGATGCGATCCGTGCTGGGGTGAGTTTGGGTCTGGGGCCAAGACTAGTATATACTCAGCCTCATAATCTGGCCTAGTGAATATACTATAGGATGCACACCTCTTGAATATACTTCTGCCACATAATCCTGCCTATATAATATAGTGAATACACTACTGTATGTATGCATGCAACAAGTTTATGCAAGTGTTTATCATTTATACATGCATAACATGCTTTTGACTTCAGTCAGAAATTGGTCTTGTATTAGGAGACACTAGCAAAACATTAAACTTAGGCATGTAGCATGTGCAACTGAATTTCCAAATGCCACAACCCATCCACCCTATATCCATCCTTTCAAATGGTTGTAGCTATTACTTGGTGCATGACTTGATTATACATGTCATTGTGTTTTATGATGTTGTGCTTGTATTTAGCACACAGGACTCCCTGGCAGATCAGCCTATAGGGCTGAAGGGAACTACCTGTTAAAAATTAAAGTCTACTACTACTACTACACATAATAATTATCACAGCAATATGCACACTAGCTGGCATCTGTTCGCCTGACTGTCCATCATGAACCATCAATATCCACCAACAACATTAGAGTGTTGTGATCATATCTGATACAGATGCACTATATAGGTGTTATCGTCCTTTCTATATGCATGAAGCAATGACACGGATATGGGGAGGCAATCCCACAGTGGCATAGCCAGGAAGTTACTGATTTGCCCGGGCACTTATGAGCGGTGGAGGCAAAATGTTTAGCCGAGTACAACGATCTGGGTCGCTGCTTCCCGTCTCCCACTGGCATAGCCTTACTGAAGTCCCATGGGCTAGTGGTTGTTGTTGCACACGTTATTCGTGTTCCCTGTAATTACGGCTGTACAGTGAGTGACGGATGGCTAAAGATGGCACAGATTTGCCAGAAGGTTGCCCGAATGATCAGGGAGTCACTGGTGCCATGGGTAGGGACTCACTTCACGCATGTTCAAACTTTCTTTAAGCTACCCTGGCCGTGACAAGAGTGACCAGAAGATCTGTGTTATGCCCTTCTGTAATTACTCAGTGCAAGTTACCTAATATGAAGCATGCAAACTGCTCACACAACCACTAGTGGCACTACTCTACTAGTACCGGTACAAGCATCACGTTCACTTACTACAATAAATCTTGAGGTCAGACCAGGCGGTTGTTCTCCACCGTCCCAGTCAGAACACTGACCGCGCGGAGAGATCAGGTGCTACCGCACCCTGCCTCAGCGAGGTCTACACGCTACTCAACTAGCAGTAGTACTAATCGCAGTGCTCGAGTTGTCGTTGTCTTTAGCAGCAGTACGGGTCAAGGCACAGTCATATAAAAGGGGCGTGGCTCACGTGCAGCGTTAACGTCAGCTGCGCAGGGATAGGAATCAGGAGTGAACAATGTATGTGGTAGACTTCATGTCGCCCAATGACACACACCCCCAAACATGCAGTCAGTGACAATACAGGTAAATCATAAACATGAAGTTTTGGCATTACACATTACACTCCTGGTATAGGAAATAAAGTGCCGCGTAATGTAATGTAATCTATTACACTCCTGGTATAGAGAAAATTGTGCCGCGTAATGTAACATAATATAATAAACGTTTGACTACTTCGGAATGGCCTACAAAGATTCTGACTACACCGTCGTGATCGCTATGATGCAGTGACACAAAATCAAAATAATTGTGCTGAAACTCACCTTGGTGGTGGAGATATGAACGCTTTTGTCTCGCCGTTGGCCGCCATTGCTCGAGCGCTCTCTTCGACTTCCGGTGGCAGTACCGTTCTTTGGAAAGGCACACGAAGATTCTGACCACACGGCCATGATCGCTGTCGTTCACTGACGCTTACATGCCAAAACTCACCGTGCTGGCTAAGTTGTGAGTGCTGTAATAATGTCTTGTCGTCCTTTTGGTCGCCATTGCTCGCGATCGACTGAGCGTGGTTGCCACGTGGCCTGTGCGTTAATTGGAACGAATTGCAATATTTAGCTTCGCTACGGCGAGTCGCAACCGGGGTTGCAACGCGGCTACCAGGAGTGCGGTTGCCCCTCGAACTATTACACTCCTGGTATAGGAAAAATTGTGCCGCGTAATGTAATGTAATGTAATATAATATAATATAATGTTTGAGTACTTAGGCTTGGCCTACAGAGATTCTGACTACACCGCCGTGATCGCTATCATGCACTGACCTGAATGATAAAAGTTGGTGCTGAAACTCACCTTGGTGGTGGAGATATGAGCGCTTTTGTCTCGCCGTTGGCCGCCATTGCTCGAGCGCTCCATCGACTTCCGGTGGCAGTACCGTTCTTAGGAACGGCACACGAAGATTCTGACCACACGGCCGTGATAGCTGTCGTTCACTGACGCTTGCATGCCATAACTCACCGTGCTGGCTAAGTTGTGAGTGCTGTAATAATGACTTGTCTTCCTTTTGGTCGCCATTGCTCGCGATCGACTGAGCCACGTGGCATGTGCGTTAATTGGAACGAATTGCAATAATTAAGTTTTGCTACGGCGAGGCAATCGCGGGGTTGCAACGGCTACCAGGAGTGCGGTTGCCCCTCGATCTAAACTAAATAATAAACGTTTGACTACTTCCGAATGGCCTACAAAGATTCTGACTACACCGTCGTGATCGCTATGATGCAGCGACGCAAAATCAAAATAATTGTGCTGTAACTCACCTTGGTGGCAGAGATACAAGCGCTTTTGTCATACCGTCGGCCGCCATTGCTCGATCGCTCTCTTCGACGTTGGTTGCCAGTACAGTCTTATGAAGGCCCCACGAAGATTCTGACCACACAGCCGTGATCGCTATCGTTGACTGACGCTTACATGCCAAAACTCACCGTGCTGCCGAAGTTGTTAGCATTGTAATAAGCTCTTGTCTTACTTTTGGACGCCATTGCTGACTCGACATATCGATCGACAACTGAGCATGGTCCTCACGTGACATGTGCGTTAATTGGAATGAGCTGCAATACCGAACGGTTGCGCGTCCAGCGAGTTGCAACGCGGCTACCAGGAGTGCGGTTGCCCCTCGAAATAAAGGCAACATTAAACTTTTGTTCAGCCAGTGTAGATATGTCATACTAATCTCTTGCATGGGGAGAGTCGCGATCGATCGTCACAGTCACCCTCTCCATGCATCTCACCATTCAGACTCCTCACTAGTTCATTAGTTCGGACTCTCCACAACATTTGACAGCTTCAATCTCTCTACCTAATGTAACAAGTTTAATGTCACGCAGGACTCCAGTCAGGGTCTTCACTAGTTCATTAGTTCGGACTCTCCACAACATTTGACAGCTTCAATCTCTCTAGCTAATGTGACGAGTTCAATATCACGTAGGACTCCAGTCAGGGTCTTCCAAGTGACGGGATACTTGCCCCTGTCAGCAATCCACTGTCGAAGGACCTCACGATTAATTTGTTCAGCATCATTCATATATTTGTAAGCGATAGCACGGATCCTGTTATCCTCCAGAAGAAAGAGGCCAAACTTGTAGTACTTCGTCCCAACCTCCTGGGGAATGTTCAATATAGACTTCTCTCTTCCCTTGAACCAGACACACTCCGCCAGAGTTGGTCGATCGGTTTGGTCATCTGTGGGAGGTTGAAGGTGGAATATAACTTAGCAACAACATAAGCAAGTGTACTTCAAATCTTCACACATAGTCTATCTCCTTGGGAAGGAGGGGGGGGGGGGGGGGGAGATCAACAAAGAGTAAGGAGGGGACAATAGTTACAATAGTGGAGTTTCATCCCCCGCTTCAACCCCTCCCCCCTCCCCCCACCCCCCTCCCCCTTCCCCCCTCAACACCCCTCCCCCCCTCAACACCCCTCCCCCCACCCCCCCTCAACACCCCCCTCCCCCCTCCCCCCTCAAACCCCTCACCGCCAAATGGTAGCCTTACAGTGACTGCCAATGGTTGCTGTGGCCCATAACAATTTTAACACATGAATCAACCATACCAGGCGATGAACTGCCATAAGGATTTTGACGTTCATCTTCGTGTTCACTTCCCCTGTCATCAGACTGCGGATGATAGAAAGAGAAACATTATAATAATTATAACGTGTCATCTTTGACTGCTGGACTTACTGAGTATATGTGTTGACGAAGGGAATCAGCATCCACACATTCATTTTTGTCTCGAGCCTGAAAAAAACAAAACAGTGATAATTATAAGGGCTGTGCGGTAGGTAATGGTTCGAGTCCCTAGCCTTGCATCAAGAGCCTGTAATAATTATGACTAAGAAAATGCAGTTAGCTGAACAACACCAGCGCAGGTGTCCATGTTGTCTACTGTTTTGTCTATAAGAATTCAATGCTGCTGCATTTCAGTATAGGTTTAATTTGCTAGCGTTGAAGTCAAGTGCATGCTAATCAATACACACAGTTTGCAGCTATGCCTCATTACAAAGCAGGTATAATACTACTACCTGCAGATATGGACTGCACAGGCAGGCACCGTAACCATCAGAGCTGCTCGGCGTCAACACTGCCCGCTCAACATTCGAGTCCGTGTGGGAACATTTGAAGTGTCCACTGATTAGAGGCATGCCCGTAATATGCAGGAAATCATGTCATATTCAAAGTGTTCCCACCACGGACTTGAACGCACAAGCAAGCAGACGGTGCGATCACGGAGCTGATGGTGCCCGACCAGTCCTGTGCTTACAGGTAGTTTTCCTGTGACCTGATATGCCATCACTGAAGGAACGTACCAGATCCAGCGGGTTTCTCCCACAGAAGACGCTGTGTTTGTCCAGCCGACTTCTCAGCTTCCTGTAGGTGGCAGGTGCTTCAGATGCTTCTATCCAAGTTTCAAATATATGTGTACACTGCAGCCTCAACTTGGAAGTTTCGTCAAGTCTGCCCAGTGCATACGTATCCCTCCTTAGCGTCGCATCCACAAGTCTTGGTTGCAGACTGAGAATTTCTACCAAACTATCATTGTATAAACAGAGGCGATTAGCTAGTTTTGATAGGAAGGCATCCGACACAATGCGGTCAGCGTTCTCCTCTGAAAACAGTTCTGTTATAAGATCCGAGGTGAGCAGAGTGTATGGCTCAAAATAGAGGATCTCTGAAACTTGCTTCCCCGGACTGCCATCAGGGTTTACAAGCGTGATGTCAGGATGATCTTCAGTACTCCTAGAAGAAATCCTGTCACTGACGTATTCGAGGCTGTACTTGACGCTGTGTGGACATTCCTCTACGGTCCGAAGAAGTTCATCACATTTCACTTCAGAATTCATTATGCACTCCTTCACTTCAACACCAGGACAAATTTCCCTCTTTGCTAACAGGATCACTTTAATCAACCGCGTACGAAGTCTGACGCTATGTACCTCACTACCTTTGACAAACGATACAAATAGCATCACCGTTTTCAAATCTTTAGCTTCAACGTAAGTGGATACTCCACACGCGTCGTGCCACGCGATCCCATTCGTCCACATTTCACACCTTCGTCTAAGAGTTCGGACTGTGTTCTTGCTGGTGATTGGCATGTCTTCATCCTCATGATTCGGTTGAGCAAAGCGGAAGGCAATTCGGAGCAGCAAGGATTGGAGAAATTGCACGGTGAAGAATTGGTGCTTTGCTGAGCAATGCATGAACCAGCCGCAGTAGTGCGAACTTTCAGGAGAAAGTTCTTTAAGTTTTCCGGACGTTCTTAGAGCAGGAAAGAAGTAGTAGTCCTCATCTGCCCCTTCTTCAGGTGACTGCACCAATTCAGTCCGATCAATCCAGTGCCCGTCAACTTGATGGCAGAACTCAAAGTGCTCTAGAAATCGGATGATCATATCGGTATCAAGTTCAGGAAAGGCTTTGCAAATTCTGGACCTGGGAACAACACCAGTGCTGCCTTGTAAACGTCGCTGTTGGAAGTTATGTGGAGAAAACAATTTGCTCCCTACAACCGTTTCAAGCAATGATGTAATGTTGGTCACAACCCAACTATAAACTAAGTCACGGTCGTTCTTCAGAAAAACAACATGGCCCCTGTCATGCAGAATCTGGAATAGTGGTAGTAATTCAATCGGGTCACTTGGAAGCAAGTACGAATTCCTGACAAGACCTGCGCAGATATCCCCAAGAGTGACACACACATTGGTATAGTTTTTTCGAACGTATGTATGCAGAGCATAGCAGTGTTTGTCAATCTCCCCTGCATTTTCTCTGATAGAGTCACAGCTTTCCTTCAGATAGGAGTGAAGTCGATGTAGGCCAGAAGAGAACCGCTTTGTACAGTCCAAGAATACAAAGGACTTGGGTTCGTAGATTTGATTACAATGCTCAGAACACATTTTCTGTAGTAGGGTGTGTGCGTGATCAACATCTGCCATGTCTGGATGACTTCCAACAACTATGACATGAGGTACCATTTCACTATCGGCACAGCACTCCTGGATGAATGTCACCCAGTATTGTACACTGCTGCAAATATCATCGTCAGGTTGTGCAATGTTCACCACAACTACAAAGACTCCTCCCATGGCTTTGTGAGCAGAGAGGATATCTGCATGGCTCATGTGGAATTCTCGCTGGCCTGCAAAGTCGTAAAACACCACGTTGCCAAAGATATCGCTACTGAAACTAAACAAATCAATTCCAACGGTTTGATGCTTAACTCCTCGAACCTCCTGAAATCGGCCAGTTAGTGAACTGAGAAAGCCAGGGTTACTATGAAGAGCTTTCGTTAAAGAACTCTTTCCTGCTATATGATCTCCCAGAACAAACACCTTTACTGTTGATTTGAGGAGGTGATCTTCTTTGCATTGGTAGTGAAGCAGTTCCTTAATTTCCTCTGAAGTTGCAATAGTCAGCGGTGTCAATCCCTCTGCATTCCGACACAGTGGATCACTCATTCCAGTTGACAGAAGGAATTGTACAACTTCCAGTTGGTTGTGTTTGCAGGCAATGTGCAGTGGAGTATCCCCCAATTGTGTAGCGTTGCCTAGGCTACTGACATTATCACGGAGTAAATATTGTACTATTTCAAGTTTGCCACTTGCACAAGCATAATGTAACGGCATTCGTCCCTCATTATCCGTACACTGTGGACTGCACTTGTGTTCAGTGATGAGGTATTTCACAACATCAAGGTGGCAAGTTAGGCCCTCACTATTCAAAGATACAACTTTGCGTTGACACAACAGGTTATTTGCAGGCTCTGAAACCGAGGTGGTACTTCTCTGAAATAGCTGTGTCAGCATCATGATTAGGTAAATGATTGTTTGCCAGAACCAAAATAGAGTGCCTTGTAAACTGAAATCGGACTTAGAAGCTATTGCTGAGGACTTGCTTCTCTGCACAAAATCAACGTTACCACTTTCACTGGCTGCATGTAGTGGAATGTAGCCATCATTGTCAGTGCAGTGTGGATTGCACTTGTGCTCTGTTATGAGACACTTCACAATACGTAGATGTCCACTCTTGCAGGCAAGGTGAAGAGGAGTGCGGCCATTAGGGGTTGTACTTTCCGGATCGCAGTTCTGTTCTTTAATAAGGTACTGGGTAATGTCAAGATGACCATGCTTACACGCAAGATGCAGGGGAGTGAGGCCTGAAACGTCCTTCACATCACTGGGATTCAAACCTTGCTCAGTGATGAGGTTTTCAAGAGTTAGCAAGTCACCATCTGAGCAAACCTGGATCAGTTGTGACTCAGTATCTGAGCCCATAACATTGCAATACAGTTAGCTTTACTGAGGCAGTGAGACTTCTCAGTTTATCAATCCTTCCTGCTTTCTGAACCAGTTCAACCAACAGAGTTGCTTGTAGTGCTTTAGGGGTAAATTAAGAAATCAATATTGGTCATAATTATCTGGTAACACGACATGTACTCGGTCCCAGGCCTTCTCACCCCAGCGTTTGTCTCTTGCAGTACTCCCACGTTACCACTACAAGCAGCTGGGGGGAGAAGACCTGAAAACGAGGCTACCACACCACAGAGCAGTCCTAATATGGATCGGTAACCAGCAGCGAACAATATTATCCAATTAGCTAACTACTGTATGCTGCATGTACTGTTACTTCATTGAGCTCAATATATGTATACCACCAAGTATGAGAATATACGTTTTAGGTATACGATGTGAGTTTCCCACCATACTAGCTAACAGTACACACCCTGAATACTACGTTTGCTACAAGTTTGATTGCGTATGACCATTTTCTGTTCCCTGATGAAGGATCATGAAGGCTGAGGACTTGGTACAGTAACTGTTTAAGAGAACTCTGTTCATTCACATCCTCACATGATTATTTGGTCCCCATGCATTTCCCTAGATTTGGAACCAAACGCTTCGCACAAAGAGGAAGGGTCCGGCATGTGAGTCGTCCCCAGGCCAGAACTAAGACGTGACCCATCAGATCATCTTTACGATGTCATGGAAATGGGATTTCACCAC
This sequence comes from Axinella damicornis, assembly GCA_963931865.1. NCBI lineage: Eukaryota > Metazoa > Porifera > Demospongiae > Axinellida > Axinellidae > Axinella > Axinella damicornis. Next base: position 1,689,671 of record OZ007512.1, read on the forward strand.
GCTTCAGTGTTGGCAGTGACGTTATGTTAATTCACCATACCAGGGGCCGGCATTATTGGCATCATAAAGGTAGTAAAGTCAGACCTCCCCCCCCCCCCCCCCCCCCCCCCACCTAACATCACACCCTCACAAGATTAAGCCTGCACGTGCATGCGGTTGCATATAATAAACATCACGCTCCAACCCCCTCCCCCAAACATCACTATGACACTAACCGTACAAATTTTCCTCCACGTGTTTGAAGCTGAGACTAGCAATGGTATGTGTGGTATTGACATCATAGCTGGTTATCTGATGCTATTGCCAGTGACCCACAGAGTGGAACCTTCCTCTCCGTGCATAGGGTCTGGTTCCATGACTAGCTAGTGACTCGCTAGACCACATATCCATAGGTTGTCACAGTCAGACTCTCCGGCTGCATCTAGGGAGTGGGCGTGGTTAGGATCACGATCTTCCTTATGTGTGCATACAGTTCATGTAGGAGTACTCGACAGGACAGGCCTTGGGGTTAGTTTATTCAGTGGACGTGCATATCCGTGAGATGACACTCTGATCATAGGATACTAGCTAGCTACGATAAAATTAATGTCTCAAAAGACCTTAAAGACTTAGCTCAGTACTATAAAAAGTGAGTACTAAGAAAATTACCTCAGTAAAATGTTGTCTCCTCAGTTGCCGAGTCCTGGGTAGGCCCACTAGGCTGAGTTTGAGTTTCTCAATTACATCCTCAAACTGACTCAATAATAATTGATCACGGAAAGGAAGTAATCATGATCATGTGACTTCCGTATAGCTTCATTAATTGGCTTGCGGCCGCGCATCGCGCATATTTTAGCCAGGCCGTACGAGGCTACGCATATTTATAGCCACAGCTAAGACCCGAGACCGTGAATTTCCTCTTGTGTCCAAGCTACTGCAGCGCAGATGATTTTCCATATGCCTGTCAGGTGCAGGATAGAGCCAGATTTCCTTAAACCAGGATACTAGCTTGGCTCTACCCTCCGCCTGATAAACATACACTGCAGTAGGACACATATATAGGCATTTCAAATTTTAGTCCAGTACTATAGCTGGCTATAGCTGCCGGTACACGTGCTGTACTGCATGCAACCTACGGTCATAGCTACACAAACAGATCTATTAGCTAGCCAACTCTCGCACTGGAATATAATACTAGAGGCAAAAATTTTCTCCCGAAAATTAATTAGCTAGTGATGGCCTGTCACATTATTCAACCTCTCAAAAAGCTAAGAAACAAGTCATTAGCTACCCAGGCTCAGTCCCATCCCATTGCCTGCAGAGTAGAATTTAGGGAAAGAAAGTTTGTACTTGTAGTATGGAGTCAACATCTCATCGAAGTGTGGATCAAAAAATGAACGTTTTGCATGTGAAGTGGATTTTCTATATACAACAGAGAGAGCCAGGGACCAAAACATAGTAGCTAGCTACTTTTCTAAATTTAGGCCACTGTGCATGGGTCCACACAATGTGCCAGGGGAAAACCTCACCAACTTGGCTAAGGAAAAAAACCCTCAGATAATCTGGCTCCTATAGCTAAACAGGTCCATAATCATAGAAACACTAACAAAGGTAGTTAAAACATAAGTAGCTAGCTACAAAAAAAACATCACAGGCAAAATGGACTAAGAATAAAACAACAAATGTGTGGTTGTGTGAATGTTGTAGATGTGTCTGCTCACAGTGTTTTCTCCATATCCCACCCACCCCACGAGAACCACAGCTCATTTCAGCCGTTGCCTCCTGTTCTGAACATTCACGCTTTAATACTCCTGCTCCTTCGCCATTGACTTTCTTCGCTGATTTTTTGCAAACTTGTGAATCTTCCGTAACAGTTTCAACGTCTGAAGCAGAGAAATTCTGTCCCAATTTGGGATCGGTACCTTGAAGTGAAGCAGACCCATTTCCAAGAGATTCGCCATCAAGAATGTAATATACTAGAGGCAAACATTTTCTCCCGAAAATTAATCAGCTATAGTGATGGCCTGTCACATTATTCAACCTCTCGAAAAGCTAAGAAACAAGGAGAAATGTCATTAGCTACCCAGGCTCAGTCCCATCCCATTGCCTGCAGTGTAGAATTTAGGGAGAGAAAGTGTGTACTTGTAGTATGGAGTCAACATCTCATCAAAGTGTGGATCAAAAAATGAATGTTTTGCATGTGAAGTGGATTTTCTACAACAGAGAGAGCCAGGGACCAATCACTAGAAACATATATTATAGCAGCTAGCTACTTGTCTAAATTTAGGCCACTGTGGGTCCACACAATGTGCCAAGGGAAAACCTCACCAACTTGGCTAAGGAAAAAACCCTCAGGTAATCTGGCTCCTAAAACAGGTCCATAATCATAGTGTAAGGTGGTACAACATAAACAGCTACAAAAAAAAATCACGTCATACAAAATGGATACGGAATAAAACAACAAATTTGTGGCTGTGTGAATGTTGTGGATGTGTCTGCTCACAGTGTTTTCTCCGTCCCACCGACCCCAGGAGAACCACTGCTCATTTCAGCCGTTGCCTCCTGTTCTGAACCTTCACGCTTTAATGCTCCTGCTCCTTCGTATTCGGTGACAATGTCTTTCTTTGCTGATTCTTCGCAAACTTCTGAATCTTCTGTAACAGTTTCAACGTTTGCAACAGAGAACTTCTGTTCCAATTTCAGATTGGTACCTTGAGGTCTAGCCGACCAATTTCCAAGAGATTCACCAAAAGCATTGTTTTTAGCAGGTACGTCACTATCTCTGTGTTTCAAACCTTCAACGTCTCCAGTGGGCACATTAGCAACAACTCTCTGTTCATCTGAGTCTTGATGCAATTTATCAGGTTCAAAACCTCCATCAGGTATTACTCCAGTGACTCCTTGCTCTGAATTGTGCAGACATTTGACAGCTTCAATCTCTCCAGCTAGTGTGGTCAGTTCTGAGTCACGCAACACCTCAGTGAGGGTCTCCCAGGTGACGGGACGCTTGCCCCTGCCAGCAATCCACTGTTGGATGATCTCACAATTGATTTGTTCGACGTCATTCTTGTGTTTGTGAGCGATAGAGTTCACCCTTGCCATAGTATCGTCCTCTAGAAGAAAGAGACCAAACGGGTGATATTTAACACCGATCTCCTGGGGAATGTTGATCCTTCTGTCTTTTGCTCGAAACCGGATACACTCCATCAAGGTCGGTCGGTCTGCTTGGTCCAATAGAGAAACATGCAGCAATTACGAAAGGTTGGTGCCTATATATGTGCATACGCTTCCTACACATGCTTACATCCATGAGAACGTCATCAAGGCATTGTGATTTGCACTCAAACAACCATACTATCATACTACTATGTAACATCAGATCTTTGGCAGTTAAGGAAAGTATGCTAGCAATATCTCAGCATGTCCTAGGTGTGTTATGATGACGATGCTGAATAAGAAACTCAACTCAGCAAGTATGCATGTCCTAGGTGTGTTGTGATGACGATGCTGAATGAGAAACTCAACTCAGCAAGTATGCATGTCCTAGGTGTGTTGTGGTGACGATGCTGAATAAGAAACTCAACTCAGCAAGTATGCATGTCCTAGGTGTGTTATGATGACGATGCTGAATAAGAAACTCAACTCAGCAAGTATGCATGACCTAGGTGTGTTATGATGACGATGCTGAATAAGAAACTCAACTCAGCAAGTATGTATGACCTAGGTGTGTTATGATGACGATGCTGAATAAGAAACTCAACTCAGCAAGTATGTATGACCTAGGTGTGTTATGATGACGATGCTGAATAAGAAACTCAACTCAGCAAGTATGTATGACCTAGGTGTGTTATGATGACGATGCTGAATAAGAAACTCAACTCAGCAAGTATGTATGACCTAGGTGTGTTATGCTGGATAAGAAACTCAACTCAGCAAGTATGCATGTCCTAGGTGTGTTGTGGTGACGATGCTGAATAAGAAACTCAACTCAGCAAGTATGTATGACCTAGGTGTGTTATGATGACGATGCTGAATAAGAAACTCAACTCAGCAAGTATGTATGACCTAGGTGTGTTATGATGACGATGCTGAATAAGAAACTCAACTCAGCAAGTATGTATGACCTAGGTGTGTTATGATGACGATGCTGAATAAGAAACTTAACTCAGCAAGTATGTATGACCTAGGTGTGTTATGATGACGATGCTGAATAAGAAACTCAACTCAGCAAGTATGCATGTCCTAGGTGTGTTATGATGACGATGCTGAATAAGAAACTTAACTCAGCAAGTATGCATGTTCTAGGTGTGTTATGATGACGATGCTGAATAAGAAACTCAACTCAGCAAGTATGCATGTCCTAGGTGTGTTGTGATGACGATGCTGAATGAGAAACTCAACTCAGCAAGTATGCATGTCCTAGGTGTGTTGTGGTGACGATGCTGAATAAGAAACTCAACTCAGCAAGTATGCATGTCCTAGGTGTGTTATGATGACGATGCTGAATAAGAAACTCAACTCAGCAAGTATGCATGACCTAGGTGTGTTATGATGACGATGCTGAATAAGAAACTCAACTCAGCAAGTATGTATGACCTAGGTGTGTTATGATGACGATGCTGAATAAGAAACTCAACTCAGCAAGTATGTATGACCTAGGTGTGTTATGATGACGATGCTGAATAAGAAACTCAACTCAGCAAGTATGTATGACCTAGGTGTGTTATGATGACGATGCTGAATAAGAAACTCAACTCAGCAAGTATGTATGACCTAGGTGTGTTATGCTGGATAAGAAACTCAACTCAGCAAGTATGCATGTCCTAGGTGTGTTGTGGTGACGATGCTGAATAAGAAACTCAACTCAGCAAGTATGTATGACCTAGGTGTGTTATGATGACGATGCTGAATAAGAAACTCAACTCAGCAAGTATGTATGACCTAGGTGTGTTATGATGACGATGCTGAATAAGAAACTCAACTCAGCAAGTATGTATGACCTAGGTGTGTTATGATGACGATGCTGAATAAGAAACTTAACTCAGCAAGTATGTATGACCTAGGTGTGTTATGATGACGATGCTGAATAAGAAACTCAACTCAGCAAGTATGCATGTCCTAGGTGTGTTATGATGACGATGCTGAATAAGAAACTCAACTCAGCAAGTATGCATGTCCTAGGTGTGTTATGATGACAGTGCTGAATGAGAAACTCAACTCAGCAAGTATGCATGTCCTAGGTGTGTTATGATGACGATGCTGAATGAGAAACTCAACTCAGCAAGTATGCATGTTCTAGGTGTGTTGTGATGACGATGCTGAATAAGAAACTCAACTCAGCAAGTATGCATGTTCTAGGTGTGTTGTGATGACGATGCTGAATAAGAAACTCAACTCAGCAAGTATGCATGTCCTAGGTGTGTTATGATGACGATGCTGAATGAGAAACTCAACTCAGCAAGTATGCATGTCCTAGGTGTGTTGTGATGACGATGCTGAATAAGAAACTCAACTCAGCAAGTATGCATGTCCTAGGTGTGTTATGATGACGATGTGAATAAGAAACTCAACTCAGCAAGTATGCATGTCCTAGGTGTGTTATGATGTTGATGCTGAATGAGAAACTCAACTCAGCAAGTATGCATGACCTAGGTGTGTTATGATGACGATGCTGAATGAGAAACTCAACTCAGCAAGTATGCATGACCTAGGTGTGTTATGATGACGATGCTGAATAAGAAACTCAACTCAGCAAGTATGCATGTCCTAGGTGTGTTATGATGACGATGTGAATAAGAAACTCAACTCAGCAAGTATGCATGTCCTAGGTGTGTTGTGATGACGATGTGAATAAGAAACTCAACTCAGCAAGTATGCATGTCCTAGGTGTGTTGTGATGACGATGTGAATAAGAAACTCAACTCAGCAAGTATGCATGTCCTAGGTGTGTTATGATGGCGATGCTGAATGAGAAACTCAACTCAGCAAGTATGCATGTCCTAGGTGTGTTATGATGACGATGCTGAATAAGAAACTCAACTCAGCAAGTATGCATGTCCTAGGTGTGTTATGATGACGATGCTGAATAAGAAACTCAACTCAGCAAGTATGCATGTCCTAGGTGTGTTGTGATGACGATGCTGAATAAGAAACTCAACTCAGCAAGTATGCATGTCCTAGGTGTGTTGTGGTGACGATGCTGGATAAGAAACTTAACTCAGCAAGTAGCTATGCATGTCCTAGGTGTGTTATGATGACGATGCTGAATGAGAAACTTAAACCAGAAAAGGTGTACCTTGGGGTGCACTGTCCTTAAGCTTCCCATCATCATCAGTTTCATCACCACTTTCATCTCCACATTCACCAGTCTTGATATAGAGCAAACAAAGAACAGCTATGATGCTATTCACTGTATGGCAAATGCAGTACGTACATCATTAAGATACATGCAATCATGATTGTTCCTAAGACAAAAGGGTGAGTCACCAGAAGAGTTTGGGGAGTAAACTGCATGCTGTAGGAAAGCAGGGAAATCAGCAGAGTAGACTAACTGTCCCTGCAGTGTTTAGCCATTTGCATTTATAGGACAAAGCACAAGAATAGCTAATTTGAAGTACATACCAGGTTCAGTGGGTTTCTGCCACAGAAGATGCTGTATCTGTTCAACTGTTGTCTCAACTTCCTGTAGGTGGCAGATCTTTGCTGCTCCACCCATGTTTCTAGGATGTATTCACACATCAGCTGCTGTGTGGAGACTTCACCAAGACTGCCTGAGATGCTTTCACATTTCTGATTCAATACTTTTGGTAAGGGTTTGAGGGCTTGTACCAGAGCATCATTGAATGGGTACATCCACTGTGCCAGCTCTGAGATGAAGTCATCTGATACAGACTGTTTTGCATTTTCATTTGAAAACAGCTTTGCTATGAGATCCTGGTTAAGCAAAGCATATGGTTCAAAGTTTAGAAGCTCAGAGATTCGCTTTCCTTGACTTCCATCTGAGTTTATGAGCATCAGGTCTGGGTTATCTTTTGCACTTCTTTCTGAAATTCTGCTACTGAGATCTTTGATGCTGTATGAATGAAATTCATCCTCTACTTCCGGAAGAATGTTGTCTGCCACATCAACTATGAACTCCTCAGTGAGCACTCTCGGACAGAATTGATGTTTCGATTTTAAGATAGTCCGAATCAGCTGTGAACGTAGTCTGACACAGTGAATCTTGCTATCTTCCAAGCAAGTCATACCGAGAGCAACTGATTTTAGGCTTCTCACTTCAAGGAGAGATGATATTCCATTCTTGTCAAGCCAGGAGATACCATTCCTCCATATTTTACATTTGCATTTCACAGCAGGACCATCCGTTTTGGTGCTACTTAATGCAGTATAATCTTGAAGCTGAGTGAAAAGGAAGGCTAGTCGGAGAAGTAGGACATGCAGAAATCGAGTGGTGAAGAACTGATGCTCTACTGAGCGGATTAACCAGCCAGAACAATAGGAGCTTTCATGACTTTCACGCAACGGACGCTCTGAAGTGACTAGAGCTGGGAAGAGGTAAAACTCATCATCTGTCTTTTCAATCGGTGACCGGGCCAGTTCAGAGAGATCAATCCAGCCTGGTTCAACTCGATGGCAGAACTCAAAGTACTCAAGGAAGCCAATGATCATGTCTGTGTTGAGGTCTGGAAAGACCTCTCGTATTCTGGACTTTGAAACAACTCCGGTGCTGCCTAGTGAGATGTGTGCGGAAAAGTCACGCGGGGCAAATATACTACCAATGACATTTTCAAGCACTGCTGCAATGTCAGTGATAACCCAGCTTTTACCTGGATTCTGGTTGTTCCTGAGGAGAAGCACTTGACCTTTGTCATGCAGAGTTTGGAACAGTGGTAGTAGTTCAGTTGGATGACTGGGTAGCAAGTGTGAGTTGCCTTCAAGATCTTTTGAAATACTCTCAAGGGTGCATCCTTGAACATCAGCACTGGTGTAGGTTTTCTGGACATATCTGTGCAGAACATAGCAACGTTGATCAATCTTTCCTGCATGTTCCCTGATGGAGTTACAGCTCTCCTCCAAATTGTAACGAAGTTGATCTAGGCCAGGAGACACAGCCCTGGTGCAGTCCAAGTACACCATGTCCTTGGGTTCATATAGCTGATTGCCTTCACTCTTACGGAACACTGTCTTGTCAATAAGTGTGTGTATTTGGTCAACATCACCCTTAAGCTGGTCTGCATGACTTCCAACCAATATAATGTGAGGTTTCAGCTCACTGTGAGCACAGCATTCCTGAATGAATGACACCCAGTACTGCAGACTATGGCAAATGTCACTTTCACATTGTGCGATGTTTGTCACAACTATGAAGATCCCTGCCAACTGGGAGGAAGAGTTTTGCAAGAAAGCAGCATGACTAGTAAGAAATTCTGGCTGGCCAGCAAAATCATAAATCACAACATTCCCAAAGTCTTTGCTACTGAAACTAAATGAATCAATTCCAGCTGTTTGCTGTCTCACTCCTTTAATTCTCTGCAATCGACCAATCAGGGATCCGAAATGATAAAGCCAGGGTTAGTCTGAAGAGCTTGTACCAATGAACTCTTCCCTGCCAGAGGATCTCCTAGGACAAATACCTTAACAACTGATTCAAGAGGGTAGTTGCCTTTGCAGAAATGGTCCAGAATTTGTCTTATTTCCACTGAATTTGTTATCTCCAGTGGAGTTATTCCCTCTGCATTCTTGCACAGTGGATCACAGTCTCCTGTCGAGAGCAGGAATTCTGCGATCTCCACCTGGCTGGATTTGCAAGCAATGTGCAGTGGTGTGTCACCTGAGAGTGTTGTGTGGACTAGGTCACTGAGTTTCTCCCTGTATATATACTGCACAATATCGAGCTGACCACTTTCACATGCATAATGGAGTGGAGTTAGTCCGTCCTTGTCTTTACACTGTACATTGCATTTCTGCTCAGCAACAAGATATTTGAAAATATTAAACTTGCCAGATTTCAATTCCAGTGGACTTGAACTGTTACATTCGATCCTCGGTGTATGACTGGCATCAGGATTTGACACTCCTGTAACAGATGTGGTAGCTAATATATTCACAAATGGTGAGATCAACATGATGATGACTTGCCAAATGTAGGAAAATACACCTTGCTCTTTGATGTTAGTGATGTTTGAACCATGGTTACTTGCTAAATTTCGATTACGCATTCTCAAAGATGTCATAAACACATATGCGCACGTAGCGTGCAATGGAGTAAAACCATAATTTGCTGTACATTGTGGGTCACAACCACATTCGTCAATGAGGAACTTGACGATGTCAAGGTGTCCGTGAAAACAAACTGTAAGCAAGCCAGGAGTTAAGTCAAAATGTGAATTCATATATTTGATCAGGTATTTGATGTTCACCTTCCCACTGATGCATGCTTTGACAAAGTCAAGGTGTCCATGAAAACAAAGTATAGGCAAACCAGGAGATAAGTCAAATTGTCGATTTATGTATTTGATCAAGTATTTCACGATATCCACTTTCCCACTGGAGCATGCTGCTACAAATACCATGGAAACTTCTAGTGGAGTCATACTTGCATGTGGATTGCAGTCACATATAACCTTGACAGTTTCAAAGTCTCCCAGACAGCTAGCTAATTGTAATGGGGTAATGTGAAACGAGTCTGGCAGGTCCAGCTCTCCAAACTGCTCCTTTAATGCATCAATCCAGTATTTTGTATAGCATGCTGTATTGCATTTGCATTCAGTTATGAAATACTGAACAATTTCAAAATGTTTCCCACCAATGGCACAGCCAAGAGGAGTGGTTCCAAAGATGTCATATGTACATTTTGGATTGCAGTTACATTCGGTAATAAGGTACTTTACAGTTTCTAGATGCCCTTCGGAGCTTGCTAGATGTAGGGGTGTAATAACATTGATGCCAGTGTTTAAAAGGGTATTTTTGACTGTGTCCTTCAATGAAAATGGGTACCACTGTGTATCAGACCATCCTGGAACACTATTCAAATAAGATTCAATCACATGTTCTGGAAATTTGCACTCTGTGCTTAGCTTTGGGTTGCAGTTACATTCAGTCACAAGATACTTGACAACATCAAGTCTTCCCATTGCACAGGCAGAGTCAAGTGAAGTGTTGCCACCATCATTGGCTTGCATTGGATCGCACTTACATTGAGTTACCAGATATTTGACTGTCTCAAGTTGGCCCCCTGCACATGCAGAGTGAAGTGGGGTGGCACCATTACTAGTGACACACTTGGGATCGCACCCACATTCTGCAACCAGGTGCTTGACTACTTCAAGACGACCAGTCATGCAGGCATTGTGAAGTGGTGTAATGCCTGTAATTGTAATGTCTGTATTTATATTTTGAGGGTCATTTGGGAAAGCAAAGTGGGGAGGTGTAATACCTGTAACTGTGTTTGGAAGGTGTACATTTGAGAAGTCAAACATGTTACTCAAAACCTCTTTGTTGGCACTCCATCCTGGATCACATGCACAGTTTTGCTCATGTATAAGGTACTTGACAACATCCAAACGTCCAGTGGTACAAGCTAAATGCAATGGAGTTAAAATATTAGCTTGCATTGGGTCACATTTACATTGAGTTACCAGGTACTTGACTGTCTCAAGTTGGCCCGCTGCACATGCAATGTAAAGTGGGGTGGTACCATCACTAGTCGCACACATTGGATCACATTTACATTGAGTTACCAAATACTTGACTGTCTCCAGTTGGCCTGCTGCACATGCAAAGTGAAGTGGGGTGATGCCATCACTAGTAACACACTTGGGATCACACGCGCATTCCGTAACCAGGTGCTTGACTACTTCAAGATGACCAGTCATGCATGCACAGTGGAGTGGTGTAATGCCGGTAATTGTAATGTCTGTAGTTGTGTTTTGTAGTTGTACATTGAAGCCCAACATATTAAAAACATCATTCAATGATCCGTTGACACTGCATCCGGGATCACATGCACAGTTTTGCTCATGTATGAGGTATTTGACAACATCCAAGTGTCCACTCACGCATGCTAAATGCAATGGAGTTATCCCATATAGCACAACAGCCAGGTGACCATTGCTAGCAGCTGAATGTAGAGGTGTAAAACCACTCACATTGGCAAGCTCTGGATTGCATTTGTGTTCCGTAATGAGATACTCTGCAACTGCAAGATGACCATTCTTACAAGCATAATGAAGTGGAGTGGAGCCATGGCTGTCAGAGCACTGTGGGACACAGTTACACTCTGAGATGAGAAATGTGACAATATCCAGATGTCCTTTGAGACTTGCCAAGTGCAGTGGAAAACGGCCATATTGGTCCGTAGTTTGCAGCTTGCATCTTACTTCACAGACAAGATACTTCACTACAGCCAGGTGACCATACAAGCATGCATAGTGCAGTGGAGTTGTAGCAGAAAAGTTCATATATTCTGGGTTACAAAATTGTTCAGTGATGAGATACTTTGCAACTTCAAGATGACCTTCTTGACAAGCAATATGGAGTGGTGTGTCACCATGTTTGTCAGTGCACTCTGGATTGCAGTCAAGCTCAATAGTGAAATACCTAGCAACTTCAAGATGACCATTCCGACAAGCACTGTGGAGTGGAGTGAAGCCAATGCTGTCACTAATTTGAGGATTACAGTTGCGTTCACTGATAAGATACTTCACAACAGCCAGGTGGCCATTGATAGCAGCAGAATGCAGAGGTGTAAAACCATTCACATCACCATGTTCTGGATTGCATTTGTGTTTAGTAATGAGATACCTTGCAACTTCAAGATGACCATTCTTACAGGCTGAGTGAAGAGGAGTGGTGCCATTATTGTTACCAATTTTAGGATTACAGTCAAGTTCACTGATAAAATACTCCACAACAGCCAGGTGGCCATTGATAGCAGCTGAATGCAGAGGTGTAAAACCATTCACATCACCATGTTCTGGACCGCATTTGTGTTCAGTGATAACATACCTTGCAACTTCAAGGTGACCCTTCTGACAAGCACAGTGCAGTGGAGTGGTGCCATTATTGTTACCAATTTTAGGATTACAGTCGAGTTCACTGATAAGATACCTCACTACAGCCAGGTGGCCATTGATAGCAGCAGAATGCAGAGGTGTAAAACCATTATGTTCTGGATTGCATTTGTGTTCAGTAATGAGATACCTTGCAACTTCAAGATGACCATTCTGACAAGCACAGTGCAGTGGAGTGGTGCCATTATTGTTACCAATTTTAGGATTACAGTCGAGTTCACTGATAAGATACCTCACTACAGCCAGGTGGCAATTGATAGCAGCAGAATGCAGAGGTGTAAAACCATTCACATTATCATGTTCTGGAATGCATTTGTGTTCAGTAATGAGATACCTTGCAACTTCAAGATGACCATTCTGACAAGCACAGTGCAGAGGAGTGGTGCCATTGTTGTCAACAATTTTAGGATTACAGTCAAGTTCACTGATAAAATACTTCACAACAGCCAGGTGGCCATTGATAGCAGCTGAATGCAGAGGTGTGAAACCATTCACATCACCATGTTCTGGACTGCATTTGTAATCAGTAATGAGATACCTTGCAACTTCAAGATGACCATTCTGACAAGCACAGTGCAGAGGAGTGGTGCCATTGTTGTCAACAATTTTAGGATTACAGTCAAGTTCACTGATAAAATACTTCACAACAGCCAGGTGGCCATTGATAGCAGCAGAATGCAGAGGTGTAAAACCATTCACACTACCATGTTCTGGACTGCATTTGTGATCAGTAATGAGATACCTTGTAACTTCAAGATGACCATTCTTACAAGCATAGTGCAGTGGAGTTCTGCCATTAAAGTTGTTGTATTCTGGATTACAAATCTGATCGGTGATGAGATATTTTACGATTTCAAGATTTCCATTCTCACAAGCAAAGTGGAGTGGAGTACTCCCATTATTGATGGTATTGCCCTGCGGGTTACAATTGCACTTTAACAGAAGGAACTTAACTGTGTCTATTTGTCCATTCAAGCAAGCACAGTGCAGTGGAGTGAGGCCATCACTGTCAGCAATCTCAGGATTACAAGCACACTCATCAATAAGATACTTCTCTACAGCAAGATGGCCATTCAAGCATGCTAGGTGGAGTGGAGTAGTATCAGTTAGTGTTAGTTTGTAACAAACAGGAGTACACTGGCGATTGTTCAACAGGTACTTTGTAATAGCAATTTGTCCACCCTGGCAGGTGTGTAAAACAAGATCTAGCCTACCTTTTTCCAGTGGATCACAGTTATAGTTTGTAACCAGCAAACGAACTAAATTCAAATGTCCACTTTCACTGGCATAATGAAGTGGAGTGATACCATTATTATCACCACCATGCGGATCACATTCACATTCTGCGATTAGGTACCTAATCAACTCAACATTACCACTTTCACTGGCTGCATGTAGTGGAGTGTAGCCATCATTGTCAGTGCAGTGTGGATTGCACTTGTAATCAGTTATGAGACACCTTGCAATGTGTAGGTGACCGCTCTTGCAGGCAAGGTGGAGAGGAGTGCGGCCATTAGGGGTGGTAGTTTCTGGATTGCAGTTCTGTTCACTGATAAGGTAATGGACTACATTGAGATGTCCATGTTTACTAGCAAGATGCAGAGGAGTGAGACCATCATTGTCACTACCAATTTGAAGATTACAGCCATGTTCACTGATAAGACACTTCACAACAGACAGGTGACCATTGATAGCAGCTAAATGGAGAAGTGTATAGCCATTGGTATTGCCAAGCTTCAAACTGCATTTGCATTCAGTGATGAGATACTTTGCAACTTCAAGATGACCAAATTCACAAGCACAGTGGAGCGGAGTGCTGCCATTATTGTCAGAGCATTGTGGGTCACTATTGCATTCTGAGATGAGAAATCTGACAACATATAAGTCTCCTTTCCAACTTGCTAAGTGGAGTGGAGTTTGGCCATAATGATCGGCAATTTGGGAGTTGCAGCCTAGTTCACAGACAAGATACCTCACAATGGGCAAGTGCCCATGCAAGCACGCATAGTGCAGTGGAGTGAGGCCAAATAAGGTCGGGTATTCTGGATTACAAGTATGCTCAGTGATGAGGTACACTGCAACTTCAAGGTGACCATAGAGGCAAGCATAGTGCAGTGGAGTGAGACCGTCACTGTCACCAATTTGAGGATTGCAGCCAAGGTCGTTGATAAGATACTTCACCACAGCCAGGTGGCCGCTACTAGCAGCTGAATGCAGAGGTGTGTAGCGAGCATAGTGGAACTGAATGCTACCTCTACTGTTGGGCTTTTGTGCATCACAGTGATAGTCTGTAATCAACCACTGTACAATATTCAGGTGTCCACTTTCACTTGCATAATGGAGTGGAGTATTACCAGCACTGTCACTGACTTGTGGATCACAACCATTCTCAGTAATGAGGTACTTAACACTGTCAAGGTTACCACTTTCACAGGCTGCATGTAGTGGAGTGTAGCCATCATTGTCAGTGCAGTGTGGATTGCACTTGTGCTCAGTTATGAGACATCTTGCAATGTGTAGGTGTCCACTCTTGCAGGCAAGGTGAAGAGGAGTGCGGCCATTGGGGGCGGTAGCTTCTGGATTGCAGTTCTGTTCTCTGAGAAGGTACTGGGTGATGTCCAGATGCCCATGCTTGCATGCAAGATGCAGTGGAGTGAGTCCTGAAGGGTCCTTCACGTCACTGGGATTCAGTGCTTGGTTGATGATGACTTCTTTAACAGTAGGTAAGTCACCATTTGTACATGCCTGAATCAGTAACTCTTGTGATGCCATGTCCGAGGCATGGATTGTTATTGTTGTTGTTGTTGTTGTTGTTGTTGTCTGAAGCATGGATTGTTGTTGAACAAGCTAGACTTTATCAAATGCTTGTATATACTTTGCTTCTCTTCTGTACGTAGTAGCTATAATGTGCCGTCCCACTGAGTTCTGTAGACCCTAGAATAAAATGGAACACTGATTTGAGTACTGTTCATGTAATACAGTTAGCTGTTGTAAATCTCCCTTCCCGCCACGTACCATCTCCCTTCCATCCTCAATCTCTATGTCTATTCCTGCTGGTACCCTGGTAACAGATTGATTACTAGGTACTGGGTAACTAAAGCCTTGTACCCAGGCCAATACGTGGAATGCACAACAGCAGTCTTGATTTTGGGTAGACGAATCATGTCTGTCCCAGTGGCGGATTTGGGGGGGGGGGGGGGGGGGGGGGGGGGGGGGGGGGGGGGGGGTAAGGGAGGTTTGGCAGCTAGTAATCACTTTTAGTCTCCAGCGCTAGACAAGTCACCTCGAACTTCAAAACTCAGGCCAGGTCAGACGTGTGTCATGAATGCATTCACGTGACCGGTAGTGGATGTGGCAACACAAACGTTTTGGGCACACTTCGTGCACCCGTGGCTGAACCCCCCTTTCTATATATCTAAATCCGCCACTGTGTCCATAACTGATTACTGCATAGTAATTAAATTCTTCAACTTTTGAAAGAGTGTAGCTTTTTGATAAAACTGCTGCTCTAGCTCCCTGCAAGGCTCGCTTGTAGATCTGGTCGCTGTTGGCAAGGACTTTCCACTAAGCCATCACCAACAGCTAACTGCTGCGTGAATTAGAATGCATTCGGTAAGGAAATGTAATCGCTTAGGGAGCATTTCCAACAGAAAAATTTGTATGATTAGCGTCATACGGGGGATTATTATATACTGTGCTACAACCACATGCACGTATAGTCTTGTGATGAAGGCATGACGTTAAGGAAGGGGGGGTCTGACTTTAACGTCACTATGACACTAAGCACGTATACATAATAGTTTGGAAATGCCCCCTCCCTTGATCGATGCAGTGTAACATGGTTTCCACTGGAATTCAATTGCATTCTGCAGTAATTACCCCAACAAGGAAATGGGGAGATATGGTATGATTCTGTTTACAAAACACCCTGGATTCTTGTACTGTGAGGATAATTGAGAATTTTATGCAGACAGCCCTGTTGCCTGGATAAACAGACTGAACAGACTTCTTGTATTATTATTATTATTATTATAACATATTTTGACATCACATAAGGTGTACACAACCCATAGATAATATTACATAGTAGAAATAAAATTAACTAACTGATTTAACTCGTGTTGCACAAAACATTAACACACAATGAGGGATCTTTAATCTCCATAATTAAATTTGCAAGTGACATAGAAACAGAACTATAACTACGCACAAAAGAATGACCAAACTTAAGGTTATAACCAATGAAATTACGACATGAAACAGTGAGAACGCACCAGGTGATTGCCACATGCTCTGGCTTGACTGATCATGGGCTAGCTTCGTTCCCAGGCACCATCCTGGGAACGAGGCCAGCTAGGGATGGGTGATATTATACCATGTAACTTT